>OZ004629.1:18628363-19219341 GCA_963924495.1 Nemapogon koenigi
ATGAGAATTGTTATTCACCAATAGCAAGATTATCGACAGACTATTTCTGAGTCATGCAGTTCAAGAAGATCAACCGGTAATAATTGAAGTCCCATATAGAGAGTTAGTAGGATCATTATTATATATTTCACAGATAAGCAGACCAGACATAACATTCGCGGTATCATATCTAAGCAGGTTTCTAGACAAGCCAACATCAGAGCTTTGGACAGCAGGTACTTCGTTATCTTAAACATACCATTGATAGGAGACTTGTATATACTAAGAGTTATGGACCGAATCAGGTGGGCTTGAGCTATACAAAATTAAATTTATTATCATTTAAGTTATTTATGCTTTCCTGACTTTACTGACAAATGTCGTAGACAGCTGGTATGTGCTACTAATACTGAAAACAATCTTTTTAAATTACATGAAGCATTATGTCATCCAGGAATCACTAGACTTACTCATTGGATACGATGCAAAAATACGATAGCTTTTTCCAATCTCTTCCTCTACTTAATTTTTTCGGATTCTTAATTTGTCTCCCTGATCCAGATTGTATGATTTTCATTATTTGTGTTTTCTTCTTCAGTTATGGTATCTTCTTTTTCTTCATTTATTTCTTTATACTCTAATTCATTTTCTTCATTTTTAGAATCATAATTTGTATTTTCAGCATCGTCACTTTCATTCATCTTATATACTTGGTTATACATATTTTTCTTGTTGGTTTCATTATCTGTATACACTATCTGCGTTTCATGTAATATTACATGTCTCGAAATTGTTATTTCATCTTTATTAGGTCCCATAATCTAAATCCATTCTTTCCATATCCTACAAATCTCATTTCTGTAGCCCTTGCATCAAATTTGTCTTTACTTGGTGTTTTTACAACCCATGCTTTAGATCCAAACACTTTCAGTTTGTTCAGGTTTGTTGATCCATAAAAAATATCGCTTGGTAAACAATAATTTATTGCAATTAATGGAGATCTATTTAATGTAAATGCATAGTATAGCTTCTCCCCATAAATGTTTTGGTAAGTTAGTCTCTGCTAATAAAGTTCGGGTTTTGTTACAAAGAGTCCTATTCATTCTCTCAGATACACCGTTTTGTTGTAGTGAATATGGTTGTGCATACTCCAAAGAAATACCACTGTTCCAGCAAAAACTCTTTAACTTATGTCCCTAAATTCTCCTCCATTATCACATCTTATTCGTTTGACCTTAAGTGCTTTATACTTTTCCATAAAATTAATATACTCTTATGACATTGTCAGTCGTTCTTTAAGAGATATACTAAACAAAAATGACTATAATCATCAACAATAGTTTGATAATACCTGTGACCTTCAGCTGTATACTGCAACACTGGTCCTGCTATATCTGTGTGCAAGAGCTCCAATAATCTTCTCGATCTTGGTGACTAGACAGACTGAAATGGTAATCTAGTAGACTTCCTGAATAAACGGTCCCACACACAGTGTCGCTTGTAGGAAGTTTCATAATTTTGAGACCTTTTCTGTTCAAATGACCTAACCTTTGATGCCATAAAATACCTTCATTTACAACCAAACATTGTTCATTGTTTCTCATTTACTGAAATGACATTACATACAATCTTCCATTCATATATCCATGAAACTCT
This sequence comes from Nemapogon koenigi, assembly GCA_963924495.1. Taxonomy (NCBI): domain Eukaryota; kingdom Metazoa; phylum Arthropoda; class Insecta; order Lepidoptera; family Tineidae; genus Nemapogon; species Nemapogon koenigi. Next base: position 18,629,999 of record OZ004629.1, read on the forward strand.
CGTGTTTCATTACTTATAGTAACCATATTTTTAGTAAATTTTACTTTAAAATCTTTATCTAGCAGTTTTTTAACTGACAATAAGTTGTGAGACAGACCGTCTACTAATAATACATCTATATGCATAAGTCTATTGTTATATTTAACATATAACCTACCTCGTTTACTACACTGTAAATATTCCCCATTTGCAACTGCTATATTTATATATTTGTCTAAATATTCTACATCACGCATATATTTCTCATATTTACTTTGTAAAAGATGTTCTGTGGCGCCTGAATCAATTACAAAAAATATTTCAGATTTATTACTATATTCACAATAATTATTTACATCAGTACTATAAGCTGTAAAACTACATCTATAACCTTCACGTGATCCTCTTCTTCTTCATAGGGCATTACTCCTGCAAAATGTCCTCGTCGTTGCTGATACCCTCTGGTTATTTGGCCTCTTCCTCTGAATGGTCTTCTTCCAGGTCCTCCATATCCGCGTCCTCTTGTATAGGTGAAACTACCTCTACCAGATGTTGATGGTTGCAGTACATGATGTTCCATGGTAGTAGTTTTATATTGTTTGCTGTAACATTCAAAATATTTATGGCCTTTCTTTCCACAGTTGTAACATGTTATGGTAAATGCTTGCTCCTGTTCAGGTTTGTTTTTATACTTGTCTGCTGTTTTGATTTCTTCATCTAAAAGACGTGCCTTTACAAAATCCAATGTTATATTCTTTTCTTGAGATAGCGTTTTTATTGACGTTATTACCTGGTCATATTTGTCGGGTAAGGAGGATAAAAGGTAACAAACCTTATCCATATCGTCTAACTTGGTGTCGGTCGCTTCTAATTGGCTTATTATTGAATCAAATGTTATGAAATATTTTTTGTAGTTTTACATTTGGATGACATTTTATTAGTTTTCTTTTTAGGTGTAATTTGTTAAACAGACTTTCTTTCAAATACTTCTTCCAACGCCTTTCTCATTTTTTTTTTTTTTTTTTATTGGATGGCAATTGTACTAAGATAAGTACATTTCTGCCAGTGTCACGTCGTTATTCAGTTACATTTATCTGTCGAAATTTAGTATCGAAACTTTCAGGAATCTGAAATAAATAATACAATACTACTTCTATATTTACAACTAAATTAATTAAAACTATTTACATACACAAAAAAAAATTATTCAACATTAAAATAATATTTAAATTAAATAATTCATGACTAAATACAACTTAAGATAGGAACAATGAAATTGATACATAACTGAAACTAACAAATTATTTAATAAGAATGATAATAAATAAACATAAAGCTTTATTTAAAATATAGATAGACTTATATTTTTATGTTATTATCCGATAAAAATTTAGATATGCATGATATTATGAAAATATTAGAATTCATCATAATATGTAGAAGACTCACTATGTTGATGGGAAACTGAATATTGTTACTTAATAAAGATTTCATAAAATTATCCCGATTATATAATTCACATGAAATAAAAAGATGGTTAGCATCTCCAATATCCAGCCCACATTCACAAATTGATGAATCTTTGATGTGAATTTTATTGAGATGAACAGGAAGACAGGTATGACCCAAGCGTAATCTACTAATTGAAGATGTTATAGTTCTAGAATAATGAATTTTAAAAAACCAGGGTTTAGCAGGAACTTGCTCAACAATCTTTCTATAAAATGTACCCTTAGTCTTAGAAGAAATTCTCCATGATTTATTCCAATTTTCAAACAGAGATAATCTAGGTAAATTAATAAGATCATGACAAAAATTTTGAAAAGGAAAAACATCTCCACATGATACTGCCTCTTTGGCTAATTTATCAGCCTTTTCATTTCCATAAATATTAGCATGACCAGGAATCCAAACAATAATTACATTTAAATTTTTATCAATACAATTTTGTAAAGCCGACTTAATATTATATAATATGATATTATGATCTTTTGAATAAAACGGGGATTTACATACTGATTGAATAGAACTTAGTGAATCTGAGAAAATTACTGTAGATTTTAATTTAAATAATAAAATATATTTAATAGCTTCAAGGATACCCAAACATTCTCCTGTATATACTGTTGTTTCTGGAGGATATTTGATTTTTTGGACAATATTCCAATTCTTATGGAAAATTCCAATACCAACACAACCTTTTTCAGTAAGTTTTGAGGCGTCTGTGAAAATATAATGATAGTTGGGCCAATTTGAATCAATAATTGAACAAAATTCTTTATTAGCTTCTAAAGTAGATTTTGTTATTCCTATATTACAAATTACACTTGGAACAAAAATGCATGTATCAAAAGAATGTGTGTATAAAGGGAGATTATTTAATCTAACTATAGGATATTTAATATTTTTAAAATATTGATAACTTTTAACCAAGGAAGGAATCGTTTTATTTGTCCAATAACTATTTGAACCACAATATCTTGTTAATAGTGAAAGTTTAGGAAAAATAGCATGCTTCTTAAATATGGCAATACGAAATAGAAATCTGTCAGATAAATATTGCCTGCGTAAAGCAAGGGGAGGGTCGACAGATTCTAGTTGTAGAGCATTAACTGGGCTGCTTTTCATTGCCCCAAGAATTATTCTAAGAGACTTGGATTGAATAAGATCTAATTTCTTAAGTGAATTTTTATTGGCAGGAATTAAAAGAAAAGAACCATAATCCAAATGGCTCCGAATAATAGCGTTATATAAAATTTTTAAATAATAAGGATGACCACCCCACCAGACTCCACATAATGTTTTTAAAATATTAATATTACGTTCACATTTATTAACAATATAATCTATGTGAGAGGTACCTGACAATTTACTGTCCAATATTAGACCTAAAAATTTATGTTCATTGACAATAGGAATTAAAACATCATCTATAGAAATATTAATTAAAGGAATATTTCGTTTTCTAGAAAATATTAATAAAACACTTTTAGCTGGGGAAATACCCAAACCATGTAATATTAGCCATTGGTTAAGGGACAATAAGGCTTTTTGAATACTATCAGCAGAACTAGACACTACCTTGTTAGCAGAATAAATTAATATGTCATCTGCATACTGAAGTATTCTACAGTGAGGTATAACAGAATAGTGTAAATCATATGTATAAATATTAAATAATAAAGGACTTAGTACCGACCCTTGAGGTAAACCTTTATATATTTTTCTAGAATAATAAACATCATCTTGTAAATTAATTTGAATTGTTCTTTCTAATAACATGTTGATAACAAATGTGACTAATTTTTCAGGAACCTTAAGAGTTCTCATTTTGTTATCTAATAAAGGAATTAAGACATTGTCATATGCAGCGGTTATATCCAAAAATGCTGCCACAGTAGACTCTTCTCTACTAAAAGAAAGTCTTATATCAGTAGTGAATATTGCTAAATTATCCATCACACTTCTACCTTTCCTAAAACCAAATTGGAAAGGTGATAAAATATTATGAAACTCAATGAACCATTCTAAACGATTTTTGACTAAATGTTCAGTAATTTTTGCCAAACAAGATGACATTGCAATAGGACGATATGAGCAAATATCCTCTGGATTTTTAAATGGCTTCAGTATCGGAACTACCTTTTGAATCTTCCAGCTGGCAGGTATATTTCCACTAATAAAAACGCAATTAATAAATGTTAAAAAATATTATAAAATATCATCATTAAGATTTACAATAAATGAGTATAGAATAGAATCTAATCCAGGAGCTGAATCCTTGACGTGGGATAAAACTATTTTTAATTCATGTATGGAAAAAGGAGAACAAAGTTTGTCAATATGCATAGAAGGAAGATGCGTAGAGAGATGTAATGTAGATATTTCATCTTTATTAGGGACATAGCTAGGACAAAGTTTACATATAAAAGAATTAACTAAATCTATAGGAATATAACTTTTTGATTTGTTATCTAGAGAGTTACGATATCTACGAATATTTTCCCAAACAAGACTTGATGGGACCTTAGGGGAAAGAGAAGAGCAAAATTTATTCCAACCAGCGCGTTTTTTTTTACGTAGCAATTGTCTGGTTTGTGCTTCAACTTTTTTTAATTCTATGTAATTCTCAGGTGTTATTGAAATTTTAAATTGATTTTCAGCCTTACATCTAAGTCGAATAGCTGTTGTACATTCTTCGTCCCACCACGGAGGAGAGGCACGGGAATGAGATGATTTTAAAGGAACACATTTCTTAGCTGTATTTAATAAGTGATCACACAATAACTCAACACAGCAATCAATATTATCCTCTGTAGGATTAGGCAGATTTGGAACAATTTCTAATAAAGTACTATTATAAGATTTCCAATCTGCAGATTTAGTTTTAAATTTTAGGTTTGTTGAAGAGTTTACATTAATTTTAACCTTTCCTGGAAATAAAATTAAAATTGGATAGTGATCACTGCCAAATGAACTATCCAATGTATTCCATGAAAGTAATGAAGTCAATTTTGAAGAACATATGGAAAGATCAACAGCACTAGAGTTTTGAAAAAGGGAACCACGACGAGTTATAGCACCAGAATTTAACAAACACAAATTAAAATCATCCAAAATATCTAGTACCTGATGACCAAAACTGTCAGTCCGGTTACAACCCCATAACCTGTGATGACAATTGAAATCACCAAGCAATATAAATGGAGATGAAAAAGAACTAATAATTTTTCTAATTTCACGAAATATAGTAGATGAAGGATATGGGATATATATACATACATAAATAATGTCCTGAATTTTAACAGCTACTATATTAAGATCTGAATTAATGTGGTTGATGATTATTTGAACAGGAGATAATGATTGATGAATGAGTAGCATACAGCCTCCTCGTCCATCCTGCCTGTCATCTCTGAAGCAAGAAAACCCTGACATCCGAAATTGATAAGTAGATTTTAACCATTTCTCATTTCTGACGCTGATGTCGACTTTTCAACTATTTCTATATATCTGTCACTTATACATTGTACAATAATTGATCTAGCCTTCGCATCTGCGGCGGCGTTTGAAGAAAGGTGTTTAGTTATTTTATGTGTTTCAAGCAAAGAGTTTCAATATAAAGCTCTTTGGTTTCTAGTAGTTTCAAGCCATATAAATAAATCCCAAGTACAATTATTTTTTTGTAATATTGTAGTATTTGCCAGGGGGGGGGGGGGTGCACTGCCATTATATAAAAATTGATTTGAAAATTTAAAAACAAACTGCTGCCATCTTACGTTGAGACATCGTATTTTGCTAAAAGTTTTTCGTAATTGACCAAAAGATAGAGCCACATAATTCTAATTATCTTATTATTATATTAAAAACTAAATAAATTAATGAAAAATTATTTATAATTCATGGTCATTTACTATTGAGATTTTTGTTTATTGATACCATTGCTAATATGCTTTAGATAAGAGAAAATGTATTTGTCATAAACTTGAAAAATTAAAATTGAAGTAAAGAAAGCTTATTATATTTATATATTAGAAAATCCCCAACAATTGGTTATGGGCCCAGGATGCTGCACAAAAAACCAGCACAATTTGCTTCAAACATTTTGAAGAGCAACTATATTTTACTATAGGAAAAATTGTCAAATACTTCATGGTGCAATCTTACTTTGTATTTGCCTGTTAGAAATCTAAACATTAATTTTAGTTTGGGTTAAAACATTTTTCTATACGTTAAATTCTCAAAAATGCACTACATTATGCACTACACCTACAACTGACATAAACTTGGACAAAACTAGATGACATACCTAGAAAAAGGAAATTACGTGCATCCCTTTATAAATCTACAATTTAAATTAAATCTTTTAGAAGCGAAAGAGGTATATTAGGATAGTAACAAATAGCATTTAATTGTATCTGCCAGCCCCTCTTGGAAGAAAAGTAGACGAGATTCGAAGAAAATTGCACTATTAAGTGAAAATAATATAATTTGCAATATGAAAAAATGTCTGTTTTAAAAAATTGTTGTAATAAAAACAAATACTTACAAGATACAAGAAATGTAAGCAAATCCGGATATTATCCCCCTAAAGTTAGGTCCTTTGCTTTAACACTTCATTTCTATTCACCAAAACATACGATATACGATTATATTAGAGAAAAATTTGATACATGCCTGCTACAACCCAGGACTATAAAAATGGTTTTCTAGTATTGATGCAGAGGCTGGATTTACTGAAGAAGCTTTAAAAGCAATAGTAATTACCCACCGCTAAAGTAGGTAGGTATTTGTTTTTATTTTGACAAAGAAATAATAAATATGTGCAACTATTTGCATTTATTTTCTACCTAAATGTATAGTAAAAAATAATTACGACAAATAACATAAAAATGATGTTATCGATATCAATTTTTATCGATAGTGTCAATGCCTAGTGTATGATTGCAAATTAAAGTTGTGTGCGTGCGTGACAAAGTGACATGTTTGTTTGTTCTAAACAACACATCTAGTAGAAGCGGGTGCATCGTCTTACAAAATCTTAGGCCGGAACAAATGCGCTACCTGGTTCGTTATCGAATTGTAGAGTTTCACGTTTTCGATTCGAATTCGATAAATGTTCGTGCTTAGGCACTGCAGGGGGGGGGGGCACTTCCATATAAGAGCTAAATCCCAAAGATACTAACGACATCTTATAGTAATTCCAAGTATCTTAAGTTCACCTGAGAGACACTAGAGGGCGCTAATATAAGAGTTGTAAAGTAAAACACATAAACATATTCCTAACACATTTATCTAAATATATTTATATACCTATATGTAATCTATATCTATACTAATATTATAAAGAGGTAAAATTTCAAATCCCGCCCGAAATCAAGAAAGTTTCATGATATCCCTGAGTGACATATAGGCTATATTTGATATTGTTCGGGCGGAACTACGAGTTCCTTACTCGTAGGGGCGGAAGGTCAAGTAGGTAATATTATAAAATAATAAAATTAGAAACCCATTGATAAATAAAATATGAATGAAGCTTTTTAGGTAATGATCTTTGCTCTTTGCCAGTGACTGGAAAACTTTAATTTTGCGTTTTGCGTATCTACAATCTACAATTCTACATGCATGCGTAGTTGTTTGTTTTAATTTTAATTTGTGATTTCGCCAATATTTCTGTGTTTTCATTCAGCTGTTACGGAGCCTAGACAAACAAATAAAAATTCTATCATGTCTTATAAATGGCAATATCACTTAGATATTTTGTATTCATTTAGAAATCGTTTATTGTTGACTAATTTAATCTATTTCGATTCAACCAACATAACGCAATATTTTTACTTGTTTCTAAATGTTGGCGATGTAATGGTTGTGGTATCCTCTCAAATGCTCTAAAAAAATATATAATTTCAGAAGCTATAATTTTAGTTGCTATAAATATTCATTTTCTATAAATTTAGATCCTGTAATTTTTAAAATCTATAAATTTGTTTGATAATTTTTTTAAAATCTATAATAAGTATTAATTCCTATAACGTATTGTTTTCTACAATTGCAGTTGCCATAATTTTCAGAATCCATAATATCAAGTCTTATAATTTTTATAATCTCTAATTTCAGTTGCACTAATGGCTACTTTTCTATAATTGCAGTTATTATAATTTTCTAAATATATAAATTCATTTTCTATAAATTTATTTATCTATAATATCATTTGCTCTAATGGATTGTTAAAATAAGTGTAGGTACTCACTATATTTTTAAACGTATAACTTCATTCTATTTACGTTTACAAATATATAATCATAAAAAATAATTTTCTATAATGTAATCAATTTAAATAAGTACCTACTATTATAAAAATGTACAGTAGATTGCAGTAATTTTCGATTCCTATTCCCCTAATTTGTAAATAAAAATAGGTTAGCGAGGAGCGAAGCGACGAGCGTGGTTCGATAGTGCTAAAACAGAGCACGAGACGAGCGAGCGAAGCGAGCGTTCCGCGGTAGCGGACGGCGAAGCGCCAGAAACTCATAAATACCTAAACAACCATCACTTGTTGATAACGGATATGATACCTATATATAATCTATATATATATAAAAATGAAACCCGTTTTCCGTTGTCACGACATAACATGAAAACGGCTTGACCGATTTGGCTAATTCTTTTTTTGTTTTGTTCGTTACAACACAGGGGTGGTTTAGAAGAAAAAAAATTGGAAAAACCTTAAAGTTCAGCTGAAAAATAAAAAATAATAAATAGGTAATTTTGTATGGAAATCGCAGGAGTAGAATTGTAGGAGTAGAGGTAGGGGTAGTGGTAGTGGTAAAGGTAGGGGTCGGGTAGGGGTAGGTGTAGGGGTAGGGGTAGGGGTAGGGGTAGGTGTAGGGGTAGGGGTAGGGGTAGGGGTAGAGGTAGGGGTAGGAGTAGTTGTTTTCCACGGACGAAGGAAAGTAAATAGCAGGCAAGCCAACGTTTGGGCAGGACAACGTCTGCCGAGTCCGCTAGTATATATATATTATTTATAATAAGAAAGGAAGATTTTTATATATTAATAAATATTTCGCAAATAAACTGGAAAAATATAGCAAATTAATAATTAGATAATTTAATGTTGTACCTTTTGATAATTTAGACATCTTGAAAATTATAGAAAACAATTTTAGATAAAACGAAAATTATAGCAAATTATAAATTAGATTATTTAATGTTATATATTTTCATAATAGTGATTTTGAAAATTACGGATATCGAAAGAAAAGAAAAAGCAAATAATTAATTATTGAATGTAATTTTATATATTTTAATAATAGTGATTTTGAAAATTACATAAATCGATTTTAGGGTAAAAAAAATTTATAGCAAATGAATAATTATAGAATGTAATTTTATATCTTATGTACCTATATATTCTAAAATTATATCAAAACATTTTAGAGATAATGGAGATAATGTAGGAGACCTAATTGCCTCACGATTTCAAGTTTTTAATTTCACAGTAGTCTGCACATAGTAACAAAACGAACACTCAACTCACCTCTCGCATTCGCAAACTTGCATTGCAGTCTATCGTCACAGTAAATATGCTGCTTTAGGTTATATATTTACAGTGCTATCGTTCTCTGTGTGATGAATAGAGCAATCAAAATTTAAATTTGGTTGCGAGTAAATAAAAAGAATCAAAGCCATCCAAAATAATTACTATGACCCAAGCAATCAAAGGAATCTACATATTCCATGAATATTTCGTTAAAGCGTTTGCCACAATGCTATTATGAAAATATCGACAGGGAAAAAGAACAATCTATCTACACGAGAAATGCACTTTTCCTGCATTTTCACGTCGGTAAACAAGAGAGCTTTATTGTTCGTAATTTCGCATCGAAATATTCGAGAAAGAGACCACGACGTGGAAAATTAACAAAGGCGCAGGCAGTACCACTTCGTATACTTACTTCCATAAATTATTATATTTAATGGATAAAATATTTTTCTGGGCTTTTTACCCATTCCGGTTCCGGATACAGTATAGGTATGCGTTTGGGGGTAAAGCCCCGTCTACATGCCAGTCATTCCTACGAGCTTACTTGTACGTGTGGACGGGAAAACAGTAGCTCGCACAAGCTTAAAAGCGCGGCTTGAGCAATCGTTGACTTGCTAAAGATTGGAGTGCGCAGTTCTGGGTTTGCACTTTGCGCGAGCTTACTTGTACCGTACTCTTCGGTGTTCCGCCTTTAAATACTTGTGCAATTTTAACTGTGCAGTCAAGACGGAGCGTGTAGAGTAGACGGACCATATGACGTGTTTGTTTGTGCTTGTATGTCTGTTACAAATTTTATCCACAACGACTAGAAATTTTTATGCGGTTTTTTCATTATAGTTAGATATAAGTGTCACTTCTGAGCAGATTCTTAGATGTTTGATGAAAATCGGATAAGAAGTTTCCAAGATTTTTTTTCTTCACGGGCTCTTCTTTACTTACAGTTATCGCGGACCCAGGGTATCCAGCGGTATCCCAAGTCTGCCTCTTTTAGTCGATGGTTTCCAAGATATTCAGGTTTAATCAGAGCCTAGCTAGTATACAGATCTCGGCCTCTAACTTGTAATTTGTGCTCAGGCCTGGATTTACACTAGGGGCCACAGGGGCCAGTGCCCAGGGCGGCAAATTTCCAGGGGCGGCAAAATTCGGAGGGAGAAAAAAAAATTCGCGTTATAGAAAATGCTTTAAAAAGTATGATTGTATTAAAAACATTTGCACATTTAACGTTTATTTATCCCATTTATAATAAAAAGAATAAAAGACTCATTTTATTTATTAATTTTTTTTATGTAAGATTAAAGTAATTTTTCACGGTGCCCCAGGGCGGCACTAAGGGTAAATCCGGCCCTGCTTGTCATACTAAAACTTTAAAAATAACCAAATGACACGATTCATTAGACATACTCTATCGGCAATCCTGTAGCCTGCAGTTGACTGGTCATTATATTTAAATATATTAGTAAACTACTAATAGAAAGGTCACATGACCAAAGGGCTGGCTCTTACCTCGGTCAAAGAATAGGCATAGGCATCCAACGAGGCAATGCAGCAAGTCTGTTGAGTACTCTCCCAGTAGATAGCGATTTACATGAGATTTTTTATTTGTAAATTTTATATTATATTTGTAATTTAGTATTTAGATATATCCAAACATTTCATTTTTTTCTGTAAACTTTAATTTATATCAAATTATATACAATAACAGTTGACTGGCAAGCTAATTTGTCTTTGTATGGTCTCTAAATGTATTCTTATATTAATAAAACCTCTTCTAAATAAAAGTATTTTAATCAAGTATCATCATAAAAATTGAAAGTATCAAGTCTAGCAATTCCGTGAAAGTCAGTGTTTACAGCTTAAGATTTTTCAAATTTGCCGCTCTTTTGAAATGACACGATTCACTGGACAGACCGTACTGACCAACATAGCACACTAGTATCACATTCGATTATAGTTGCTAGCACTGTAAATTTTCTTTAGTTCAAAAATCTTAAATACAAGGTAGTAAGTAGGTAGTACTTATGATTTTAATAAAATGATTTTATTGCATAAAATAGTTAATACATGTCACGAAATTCACACCTAACCCAAGTGTTCGCGTCTCGGATTTGATAAATTAAATATTAATATTAAGAGGATGTATAGAGCTAAATGCGCGTTTTATGATGCGTAAAAGTACATAATCCACTGCAGTGACCATAATCAAAAAAATATATGATATTCTTGAGGTTATGCGTTATTAAGATACTGTTTTCAAAACATAATACAACTATATTGATTCGATAGAAAAAAAATCACGAAAAAAATATTATACTGTCTAGAAACAGTACTAAAATGCATGCAATGATTCTGATTTTTTGACAGATTTTTTATCTAGCAATATACTATCGTAATACTGTTCTATTTTTTAATCAAATTTTCAGCAAGTCCCTTTATTCTCATTTTCGAGATTTTATGTACGCACTGTACGCGTGTGTGCGTAAGCGCTCGTGTACCGACAGTACCGGCTGCAGCCTGATGCCATATTATTAGTGGCAGCCACGTCGTTTGGTGTGTATGTGTACCCGCGTGGGGGCGGTGCCATCTCTCAAGGTCATCAGCGTCTTAAGTATATTGTAAACTAGCGGACCCGGCAGACGTTGTCCTGCCCAAACGTTGGCTTGCCTGCACTACCCCTACCCCTACCACTAACTATGGCTATATTATTTCCCGTAAAAAGTAAAGGATAAAAAATGGTTATTGTGGGTTATCCCTAAGAGATAGTCATATATATACCATTGCTGACTTTTTTGTAGACCTTTTTAAGGTGTACAATACTGTAGTATATTATTTTGATCTATACAATTTATAAGTTTTGATGTAGGGGTAATCTCTGAAACTACATCATTATTCGTTGGGCCTACTCTCTCTCTCTCACACTTCTCACAGGCACTACACACTAGTACACACACAAGCGCAATATGTAAATGTTTGTACGTACAGTTGAATCGCCGAAACATGTTTTTTTTTTAAAAACAGATTTTCCTTATCTATCCTTTATACTTCATATAAATGTCTTAAGAAGCGATAAAAATAAATTAAATAGAAAACGTGACCGCTTATGTAAAAATAAATAAATCATATGTCTTGTAACTTATAATTAGTTTAAGTCTATGTAGGTAAGTTCCTGTTCTTCCTTTGTTAAGACTAGACACGGGATGCGACCTTCTGGTGCGTATTATATTCGTATTTTCCTAACAAATTAAGTATAAAAATAGGGCAATAGGTTCATTTTTGCACGTGGGATTGTTTAGTGACCTTTAAGTTCGTTGTTATTCCAAGAAAAACTTGCTGCCAAAACTGGAGTCCGAATGTAGGTGTGTATCATATAATTATAATAAAGGAACCGATTCCTAAGAAAAATCAGGTACATCGTGTTTTGCGGGATCTATTTTCTTTCGTAACATAAGAAAATCAATTGAACTTACAGATATTATCCTATTTTGATTATTATATTATCATGTGTTTCAAGTTTCAATTCTACTGTAATATGAATATTGTGAAAGGTGATGGTAAGTAGGTATATTATTATGCTATCTTTAGACAAAATTTGTGCGGTTATCATTTTTGCACAAAATGTATTTGCTCTATTTTTGGGCTATATGTTAGGGGCAGCAGTTAGTAAAAAGTAGTTAGCTGACCTCGTTCACATTACACCGGATCAGGTATTTAGACAGCAATCCGCAGTGGCGCGTCAGTTCAGAATCCCGGCGCCATTGTTTTGCCCGGATCTCATACATCTAAAAGTAAACGGAATGAATAGTTCAGCTATAGTGCGATTACAAATAATTCCCTTTGAGATTATGTTGAGCTTATGTTAGTATCACTGGATTTGGTGAAATAGCAATAATACCGCGCAAAAATGAAGTACATAGCTTAAAATTGGTGCACATTATAGATCCATATTACATGTTGTATACTTACACCGACGGACCATGCTATACTTTGTTGTGTCTCGCTTACCTTCGCCCCAGCTTCACCCATAGGGTTTGGTGGAGCGGTTAGAACAGGAACCTATATAGGTAGAGAGATGGCGACAGAAAGTGGTTGTAAGCACTTGCCGGCAGAAAACCCTTTCTACAAATTCTTATTATCGAGTAGAGGCTTTAAAAGAAAAAAAAACTCCTACCAGCTGGCAGAAAATGAATGAATAGCATTTGTGTAGGAAAAATATTTTCTGCCAATGTACTCCCTGCAGTGACTGTCAGTATAAAAAAAAATTGTTATATTTGATGCAGCTTCTAAAGTGTTTTCGTCACTTTTATTTTTGTACAAACTATCTAGATACATATCAACGTGATAGATAAATAAATAGAAAGTTTTAGTTTAGACGAATGCTACGCTGTCTTGTGGTGCATAAATATACAATACGAAGACTTCCTTAGTTAGGGATTATTGAAAATTTTACTACTTACCCAATGTTGTCATTGTGAACTATTTTTTAAAATACCTATCTGATATCTTGAAGTTGAATTCAGAACCGTTTTGGTCTTTGTTGTCTTGTATTATTGTACCTACAACAATAATTATTATAACGCAAGATATTTTCGGCGGTCTAAACGAGAATTCAATAATTATTATGCTCTATCTTAAATGAAATGAGCTTTGGTTAATCCGAAATTGGAACTTTGTTGACAGACGACTTTGTTGATATTTCCGGCCGTGCTCTGATCGGACCGTAGGCGGGTTGCCACTCCATTTGTGATTTAATTTTATAGTTCCTGTTGCCACGTTTCAGTTCCATCATCAGGACCATAGACATCATCTAAGACCAGAGTACTTGTGAAGAGAAATTAAACGAGCTCAAACTTGGTGGGTTATGTCGTTTCATTATAGAGTTCCACTTCCTTTTGGCTCCATGATCAGATCAAATCCATGATATCAAATCATTGTATTGTCATCCGAATTACATACACGAATTAGAAAATGGTTAAGTTCGACTTCCAAGATTTGTTTACATACATAATATATTATAAGTTAGTTAAAAAATATTACAGGTGAAGCTACGACCTCACTTGGCGTATTCATTTCGAATGTTCGTTCTACTTTAAAATATTTTTGTTATAAAATTTGCAAATACGTGAACACAAACATCTGTCGGTAGCCGATTGGTTAAGACGTCTAGACAGACCACGAGTTCGATCCCGGATCCCGGCCATGGTTTTTATAATTAAAAACTTATGTACATTCCGACCACAGAGCACGGAATTATCTGTCGCTGCGGCCCCAGATAAATCCGTGCTCTGTGATTCCGACAAACCACACTTAGAGGCTTTTCCGTCTAAATATACCTCAACAGACTGGGAAGAGGGAGACTTGGGATGCCGTGAAGAATAAATAATAAAAAAAGAAACATCCAATTGAGTAGTGCACAATAAAGTATTGCATGAACCATACTAGCTATAAAACCAGTGTCGTCATCGTCAATAAAGGGAGAATCGATACTGTTGTAGGGATTATATTTTGTCTTTAATATACCTACCGATGGGGTGCGATAGTGATTGAGCAAATCTGTCTCATCATGACTTTCACTCTACATAACTTTGAGTATTATTTGCTCTCCGCTATGTATACCGAAGGGGCTAGGCAACTCGAGACAGGATACTATGAATATGTTTCGCCGTATTAGTAAAACAACGTTGCTTGGCAATTATTGCTAACATGGAAATTATAAAATACAAAACGCAAACAAGGCAACAATCATAATACCTAGAATCTAGAAAAGCTTTCATTGTTGAAAACTCTCTTGAACGTCTTAAAACACTAATGTTCTTGTTACAGAACTTCTATACTAAATGGAGAAGTGCCATTCGAGCAAGAATGCTACGTAACATGCGTCTCCAATGTACATTCGCTAATTTGAAATACCCGTGCGCTATGACCAATCAGCGTCAAGAATGCTACACGTGGCAAATACTACGGCAAATGTATTGCATTTTGTCTAGATGGGAACTATAGTCGATAACTTATATCGATAAAATTGGAGTAAGTACATAAGTCATCAATCCCACTAATATTAAAAACGCGAAAGTTTGTGGATGTATCTAAGTTTTACGTAATTCTAAGTATCATTTGTTACTGAATCACGCCAGAACGGCTGAACGGCTGAAGGGATCTGGATGAAATTTGGCACAGGGATAGATTATAGTCTGGAATAGCACATGTATGGTTCCCGTGGGATAGATTTGTTTTGTTTTTCATGAGATCGACATGATTTTTTGCATAGTGGTAGTTTAGCGGTCAGAGAATGACTACTTTTTGCTGGCGGGGGAGGGGCAAATTACAGCCACGGCATTATTATGACTTTTTGTTTTGCATAGACCACTATGCAAAACAAAAAGTCATAATAATGCCGTGTTTAGGGGTCAGAGGTCAATGCAGGGGTTTAGGAGTCACACTTTTTATACCGCGAAAGCGGGCGGGGGAGGGGCAAATTACAGCAACGGGATTATTTCTTTTTGAATCTATAGCTATCTATCTAAGCTTGTCTGACTATAAATTATATATAAATTATGGTTCCTCTGACCGTCTAAGGAAGCATAGGTTGTGGGTACTGAGTAGTTATGTACCGTTAGTAATTAAAAACATATTTCGACGTTTACTTATTTACTATTCTAACTAACATTGTTTATTCATAAAATAAATCTACACTAAACACAAACACAGAGATATATAAACACATACACATTTAAATTATATACAAATAGTACTACAGTTTTTAATAAATTAACTTAAAAATATCGTAAGATTATAATTATCGACATATTGAATATATCGATACTTTGGGTTCGATATTACCGATATATATCGATCTTCGATATATCGTTGCGTTTCTACTGTCCTGTAAAATGTAAATATTTTTGGTACAGCATTTTTAGTAAGGTAATGTAAATAAATAAACGGCTTTAATAAGTAAAACATTGTGATTATTCAAACTCCCTACCCGTACCATTTATCCAAAGTTCCTTTGTTTTTGGGTCACGTAGAAAACTAAAATAAAACATAATGGATTGAGATTATTTGATTGGTCTGTCTCACTTATCGATATCGGTATAAAAAGTTAAACGCGTCGCACAGCCCCAATGCCCGGGCTACATGAGGCTAGCTTTTCAAGCCAGGATAGCAAGCTGGTAGGCGAGACGGCGAGGAGGTAAAATCATTAAAAAGTGTATTACTCGGGCACAGGCGAGATTATTGTTGGAATCGCTTCGTTTTAGGGTGTAGTTCAACCCCCTGAGTTTGCTTACAAATTGTTGGTGTGCTTGATTTTATAATTAACAATTAGTGACGAAAATAGTGTTTTTTCTCTATTTCCTTTAATATCTCCGTTCCTCTTGACTTTTAGGATAGCATATGCATTGAGAAAGTTGTTCCTTATGAAATTTCGTAAAAAATGAGCACTGACAGAGGTTGCTAAGTGCAATTGATAACTTGCAAATAGCCCCGAAAGTTAAAAAAACACGTGTTTTTCACTATTTTTTTACTAAAAAATGACCGCACATAGATGGCTGAAAATTCTCTAAAATGATGTCTATGCTGACCCAAACATGCATGAATAATTTTAGCGTCATCGGTCAATTACTTCTCGAGTAATTAACGATCACTTTTTTTTTGTTTCCTTAATTGCAAATTGCGCCATTTTTTTTACAAACGGGTTTCGCTGGTCGGATCAAGCCAGAAAAATCACAAATCCATTCAACTTTAGTATCCCGTTGGATGTTTTGAAAAAAATTAATTCTAACCGATTTTATAACGATTTCTTTAGCGATACCAGTTTTAGACAAACGTATAAAACCATATAACTTTTCCAATATTCAATATTGATTACTGGCTTGTGCATAGCTGTAAACCTGCTATTTTTTTTACAAATTCAAATAATAAAAAAATTGTCCTAGCATGCACAGGAGCACTTGTCACCTATTATTCTGTTCAATATGGACAACTGGCAAAAAGTGGGCATTGTTACCGGTGTTTATGGATACACTGCAAGGTGTAAAAGCCGTGAAAGTGTGTTGTGTATGAAATGAAAGAAAATAAATGACATGTGTCAGAATCGAGAGAAGTGCAATGGCGCTCCATCCTTTTTTTTTTTTTTTTTTTACGTGGGGAAATGCATCATGCATACCCGCGCCCTCGGGGGTGAGGGAACGGGTTATGTGGGACTTTAACCCACTAAAACCCCACGGTACTCCATCACGCCGGTTAGTCGGCGGGCCACGGGGACGCGTTAGCATTCTTCCGCGACCCGCCGCCGGGTGGCCGTAAGGCCCCATCTCGCTCTGGTTTTACCCAGAGCTGGCGCAGCAGCGAGTACGAACTGCTGCGCCTTCCACCTTGGTCCCCGGTTGAGCAGCGGCTGATATCCCCCTCAACCGCCACCGGAGACCGCGGCGACCCGACTGCGATGGAAAGTGCAGTCGGGTCATGCTTCGACCGGCAGCGCAAGCGTCACCGGCGTCCGCCTCCAGCCGCATGCGCGAAGAGCCCTGCCAAATCCACAGAACCCCTGCGCAGCGGCTCCACCTCGGGTGCCGCTTAGCTTCACCGTGGATAGTGTGACGAGCACTACCACGGTTACTAAGCCCCCCCGCCACGACAAGGCGGGCACCCCTGTATACCTTTTTTTTGTACGTTAGCTGTTATGGCCGGGATTTCATGCGCGCAACGCCTCATGAAAAAGTAGAAAAGTTAGTATGGCTAAATTTTGTAGGCGCTTTATACGCGCAAAGAAAAATTTACACATCTTTTTTATTTGTTATCATATTGAATTGAAACAAGCTTATTACTGAAAACCACATCTAAATTGGTACCAAAGACTGTTGTTTTCATTTATTGACAACACTTCAAAAATATTTTCATCAGATATTAAAACTTTAAAAGTAGTCATGTGAAAAGTTATTCAGCAAAATCAAAACATGTCGTACCTATCGATATTTATTCAAGAGGTGTTTTTCCCGCCACCTCTGAAGTTCAGTAAGTTAAATGCAAATATAAAATGTTTATACACCGGAGTCCGGAGGCGTCAAAGAGAGTTCACTTTAGTATTTATAAATTATTTTCAATTCATCGCTTTTTCAATTCCGCACGGGAAGAAATGTTATTTATGAAAAGTTTAAATTTTCCGAGAGAATTATATATTTTCCTGGGTTTAAAAATAGCCTATGTCACTTTCTGACCCTCAAGGACAAATCAAAGCCATATAATTTAAACCGAATTCCCCATCATGTCACGTCGGCACGTATTATAAATGCGAAAGTAACTGTCTGTCTGTTATATTCACGGCTAAACCATTGAACCGACTAAAATCCACCCCATAAGGGGGTGAAAGGCCGGGCGAACAGCTAGTATGCCACAATTTTATGAACTGTTCATTGAAGTGTCGCATTATTATTATGTATTCAGCATCCAGCCTAGCCTGGGGCGTTGAAATTTTCGATGTGCTTTTTTACATAAACAGGACTGAAATGTTTGTCGCAATTTAATATTGCTCAAATTATTAACAGAGAATATTCAATATTTTGCTCTGGTAGAGGTTTTAGTCAAATATTAAGTAATTTGAAAACAAGTTTCACCCGCGTGGAAATAGATCCAAAAAGAAATAATCCCGTGGCTGTAATTAGCCTCTACCCCGCCCGCTTTCGCGGTATAAAAAGTAGTATCATTCTCTGACAGGGAAACTACCACTATGCAAAAATCATGTCGATCCCTTAAAAACAAAAACAAATCTTTCTCATGGGAACCATACATTTTTCCGGGATAAAAAGTAGCCTGTGTGCTATGCTATTCCAGACTATAATCTATATCTGTGCCAAATTTCATTCAGATCCGTTCAGCCGTTCTGGAGTGATTGAGTAACAAACATACAAACTTTCGTGTTTATAATATTAGTGGGAACTAGGTACTGGTATGCCAATAATCAAATACATATACCTACTCACGTATGAAATCTTTATATATATATATATATATTATAGACTTTGAAACCATCCAACCGATGTGCCCCAAACTGCGAAGTTTATGCGAAGATGGATAAAAAAAACACAAATAACCCCATCAAAGGGTGGCGTTACTCGCAAATAAATTAAAAACATTTGTGTGAAGTTTGTATATAATTGTTACCCCGGGCGAAGTCGGGGTAAGCCGCTAGTGATTTGATTATATATGAAATGAACAATTACTGCTTTTATACCTTGAGGCGTGTGCAGAGACAATGGTAACAATATTATTATAGTCATTTAGCGAGTTGCCCATTTCGCTGCACTGCCTGTAGAATCATTATTTTCAGAAAATGTGAGGAAACCGGATCTATATTGTCTTCGAAGCACCAGAAGTCGACTTCACTTAATTAGTGCTGCTTTATAAAAACTCTGTAGGTATAGGGTGGAATTTTAAAGCAGGCGGTGGAGGCAAAATTATTTAGGTACCTACTTAAATAAAATATTCCTTTATTTTTAAAATTAACTAAAACTCCAAAAGAAATTTAAATTTTTATGTGAAACTTGTATTGTGACGGCAACGGCATGACGCTCTATTATCGCTCGCGCACTGAGGGTTCCGTACCATATTTTCGTTCAGAACTTTAATTTTAGTTTAGACTTTCTTGTAAACTATAAGAGAAGCCCTATAAAAATAAAAAAAAAAATAGACTCAGTACTTTTGGAACGATCGATTTTCGTATATTTTCTTTAATATTATTTAAATTATACATTTTAAAGTTATAGAAGAAATATATTTGTATTTGTTATAACGAGCCCTTTGATTTGATATGTCACATAATGAACTATGTTTATGGCTGTGCCTTAAGGCCGATTTAGACGGTTCTAGTGGTTAGTAGAGTGCGTTAGGATAGTACATTAGTTGAAACATGTAAACGGTAGTTTCCAGTACTCGTACTAGTAAGTTCCACTCGCCTTTCAACTAGAATCAAATAGAATCGCTTTTTATTTTTGTTTCAAGTGACACCCTCCCGCGCCCGCTCAACCCCCCGCGCGTTCCTGACTCGCTACTCGCTGTAGTCTAAACGGCCAGTTTTAGTAACTTGCACAAGTTGACAAGGAGAGTTATGTGTGTTTTGGCCTACAAAATGGCAATCTACTGGAAGAAGTATAAACGTCACTGGAAACCTACTAATGCACTGGCATTCGAGTGCCACCTACGCACTCTACTAAACACTCGTAACGTCTAAATCGGCCTTTAGTGGGACAGATTGTCTTGATTCTTTTTTTTCTACTTTCTTCACGGGTTGGCTTAAAAATATTTTTTTACCTTTTAATTTATCTCTCAAAATTAACCCTTAAAATGGAAATTCGATTATTTACCTATAGGTACGTCTGTGAAACGGACATACATACAGACACAAGAGTGATATACTGTAAGGATTTCTGTTTTTTCCTCGGAGATGTACGGAACCCTAAAAATTGTAATAATAATATAAGCCTTTATTCAGATACAAAGTTTTACAGTAATTTATATTCTAAAATAATATCGACTCTTGTGAGTCAATGACACCGACAACTTGGTCTGTTTGCCCAACTTTGGCAAAGGCCTCCTCCATTTCTTTCCACTCTGTTGTATCATACATTAGATGTGTAATATATCTATCAGAGATATGGGGAGATATGATTATTATTTGATATGACTCGCAACGAAAAGAAAATAAATAATGCAACACGGTGTGCGTGACGTTCTTCATTGTACCTGTATTATTATATTTGTAGCACAATTTCTTACAGACTTACATCCTCAGGTTTTGGAATCCCTGGGATGTACAAGACGCTAACAACAATAATAAATCACGGCTTGAATTTGGCTGTGAAGGAGACGATGCTTTTCGTCACAAATCAGGAAAAATCAGAAATCAACTGCAAATTAATGATGATAAAACGAATGATAGCTCTACCAAGAACCAAAAGACAAAAATCAGAAGAAATACATTAAATGAAGTGAAGTGAACCGGAACATTTGTTTATATTATTTATTTATATAGATAGTTTTTTCTTTATTTACACAAACGGGTTAAAAAAACAACAATTTTAAAACAAAAACTAAAACTAAATATTCAAAATAGATACAGTTTATTATTTATTTATTTTATAATTGTATTAGTGTTAGTGGTGTCAAAAGACAATTAAATGTCTTCTGACACCACAGGTGGCGATAGGTTTTGCCAACCAACACAAGAGGACTGGCGAATGCCATTTCGCTACGTTAAATGTACAACGGCAAAATGAATGAGATTTTAGATATGATGGAAGAAAAGTGGATAGATGTGTTATGCCTGACAGAGACCATGCGTCGTGGTAATGACAGAACACAACATCGCGGCTTCACCGGAATCTGGTCCGGCGTTAAAGATAGAGAAAGAGCAAGCCGAGTGTTATTGTCACAACGTATGGTAGAATGTATGTATGAATATGAAAGGATCAACCCAAGATTACTCTCTCTCCGTTTGAAGGTGGGACTAACAAGACTTTTAATAGTTATTGGATATGCTCCAGTTTGTGCCACCAACAAACTGAGAGAAATAGAGGACTTCTGGGTTGATGTAAGAAACATTCTAGCTTAGAGGCAACTAAATGAAATATTAATGATGTTAGGTGACTTGAATGGATGGGTGGGGACCCGAAGAGACGGGCTTTAGGAAAATTTGGTGACCCGGGAATGAATAGTAGTGGACTAGAGATCCTTGATCTATGTTTAGAGATGAATATGTTTGTATCGAATAATATGTTTGATCTCAAGGATATTCATCTCTATACATGGCATCGAGGAATTGAAAGAAGCATAATTGATTTGTTTTTGATTGACGATAAGCTAAAGAGTGTGACAAAAATCACGAGGGTGTACAGAGGCACCGGCATTGAAACGGACCATTATTTGGTAATGACCTCATATAAGGGTATGTTTCTAGGCTGGCGCGTGTAGTCCAAAATCCGAAAGAATAAAAGTAGAAAAGTTGGAAGAAGAAGATGTTAGAGGACAATATGTAATCAAAGTACAAGAGAAACTAGATGCCATTGAGCAGTGATGAAATGTGGAAGAAGATTATGCATGGAATTGTCAAAGCAGTACAAACTACTTGTGGAGTTGTGACGATTGGTGGTGTGAGAGGGGATCCGTGGTAGAATAATGAAGTAAGGGAGGCTGTACAAATGAAGAAGAATGCATATTTAGATATTTTGGCAGTAACAGGAAATAATACAGAACTTGAAGAGAGAATAAAGAATAAGTATAGAGAATGCAAGAAGAGAGTAAAAGAGATAATTAAAGAAAGTAACATGGAAGAAAAGATGAATGAAGAGAAGAAGTTCTCAAGATTTTTCCAAGAGAACGCTTAATTTTTTTTGGAATTTAGTGAGAAAATCTCGAGGAGCATTGAGGACTTCTAATGTACAAATGATTAAAGCAGAGGATGGACGGTTAATTACATTGAATGGAGAAGTATTAGAAAGAATGAAATAGTTTTATGAAAGATTATATGGAAACTCTGATGGACAACAAACACATCCTTCGGATGCTGTTAGCGAGGACTATGAGGACTCGGAAATTATCGATGACATTATCACGGAGGATGATGTTGCGTCAGCCATCAGAAGATTGAAGAACGGAAAAGCGGCAGGGAAAAACAGGATTTCCTCCGAGATGATAAAACATGGAGGAGCGATAATATGTAACACGCTGTGTGCTCTCTTCAATAAATGTTGGAGCGACGGACGCGTACCAGGAGACTGGTGTCAAGCCATAATAGTTCCAGAGTTTAAAGGAAAGGATTCACAGCTTGATTGCAATAATTATCGCGCCATCAGCCTTATCAACTTGGTTGGAAAAATGTATGGAAGAATAATAATTGAAAAGGTGCAAAAGGTGACAGAAAATAAGATGTGGGATGCTCAAGCGGGATTTATGAAAAGTAAGAGTTGTGTTGACCAAATTTTTACCTTAAGAAACATTGTTGAAAAACATTTGGCGAAAAAACAAAAAGTTTACAGTGTTTTCATTGATCTAGAAAAAGCATATGACAACCTACGCAGAACGGAATTATGGTCAACACCAGCGAGATACGGAGTGAATAAAAAACTCATAAGGGCAGTACAATCATTATTATGATGGCTGTACTGCCGTTGTTAGAGTGGGTGGACAGGCCTCAACCCCGTTTAACATACATTGTGGTGTTAAACAGGGCTGTGTAATGTCACCTTGTCTGTTCAATCTGTATTTCGATAGTTGTTTGACCAAATTACAACAATGTTCCTTAGGGATAGAAATGGGTCCTACTAGACTTGCTGCCTTTTATATGCCGATGGTGCGGTACTAATTGCATCTTCGGAGCAAGAGCTGCAAAACCTAGTTGCAATTTTGAATGCGAGAAGAAATTCATGAAAATTATTATTTCGAAATCAAAAGTATTAAGTATTTGAAAAGGATGATGAAAGGACGAAGTGTAACATTTGTGTGAAAGGATGTAAATTAGAGCAAGTGAATGAATTTGTTTATTTAGGTAGTATGGTTACATGAAATGGAAAGATAAACAAGGAGAGTGAAAACGGGAAACAAGGTATTTGGTGGACTAAACAATGTATGCAGAAATATACAACTTACAACTGAAAGTAAAATGAACATACATGATACTGTTTTAGTTCCATCACTTACTTATGGAAGCGATACTTGTAATAGAATAAGAGACTTGAAAGTAAAATAAATGCAGTGGAAATGCGGTCTTTACGTAGAATGTGTGATATAAAGCGTATTGACCGCATCCGGAACGATGTCACTAGAGAAGAATGCGGTGTAAAATATGACGTTGTGACTAAAATGAAGAAAAGTAGTTTAGTAGTTAGCTGGTTTGGACACGTTGAAAGAATGAAGGATGAAAGATTGACTAAAAAGGTTTATATGGCTGAAGTGAAAGGAAATGCTGGCAGAGGACGACCTAGATGTACTTTTATTGAACATATAAAAAATATGTTGATCGATGGAAATATTAAAAGTACACACAATCGCCGAGCATGTATGAAAAGTATGATGAATATAAAAGAAGCAAAAGAGATATGTCAGGATCGTAACAAATGGCATTCGATTGTCTTTACCTACCCCTCTTGGGATAAAAGGCGTGATGATAGATAGATAGATGATTATGTACGTGAAAAACGTGGAGTGACTGATAGTGTTGTATATAAAATTGAAAGGGGATGTCGGGTGGAGGGGAGCCAGGCCGGGTAGGTATTGCAGGAAAACTCGTAGTAAACTTTCACCATTCGTTTATTGGTCGAATTAACAAGGAAGAACAAGCAGCAAAAGAACAACCAGTAAAAGCATCCGTAAGGAGCCAAGGAGAAGGAGCAAGGAGCCGTCAAAGGAGAAGGAGCAAGGAGCGCACTGTAATAAAAATGAACTACACATTACTACAGGGCGTTAAGCTATTGAAGTAACACAATACAAAGTATGATAAAAATACTTACAATACTTATTTGCGCTCCTTTTATATTAACATAGATATTAGTTCTTGAATATTGATTCAATACATTTTATATAGTTATTTACTTAGTTGATAAAATAGAAATATAATAAATTTTACAATTGGCAGAGTACTGCCTAAGTCAACAGTTTGTGAAGGAATGAGTAAAATTTTAATTTAGGTTCCATACAATGTTCTATTGAATTAAAATGAACAATATCGTGTTCTAAAATCAAAATAAATGCTATTTATAATGGCCAGCTTGTAAGCGGCCAGGAAAATAAGGTCGTATCATCACAATACCGGGGTTCCCCCGAAAAAATCCTGACCTTAATGAAGGATTTTATTCAAAGAATTAATAAAATAAAGTTTGATGATGAGACTTATATAAATATACTAATGAATGAAATGAAAAGATAAATTTACAAGTTTTATTATAAATAAAACTAATTATTTACAAGAGAAACGATTTCCACAATCACACAAATCACAAACATTCATCTTCATTTAATCTGTTTAATCTGTTATTAGTAAGTACAGTAAACTCATTTATAATATAGAGTAATTCCCATTTAATAAGGAATGACTCAAAAACGTTCTCGAATTTAGTAAGGGCTTAGTTATACAGTTACCATCCGCTGTTTTAAGTTTATTTATATATAATACAATAGTCGAAGGCTTGTTTAAAGAGTCGCAATCCGCTCATACGAACACCCATGGGAAATACATCCACAGATATAATAAGTAGTAATAATAGACGAAGGCTTTTTTAACGAGTCGCAATCCGCTCTAAAAGACACCCATGAATACCCTGATATTCATAGATATAATAATAATAAACGAATGTTTATTTAAAGAGCCGTAATTTGCTCTAATAAACACCCATGGAAATACATCCACAGATATTAGGTATAATATTTATAACAGACGAAGGCTTTTTTAAAGAGTCGCAATCCGCTCTAAATAATTACAAGTATTTACAATAAATGAAATGATGAGAATGAAATAAGGAAAATAGTAATTATTAATCATGGTTATATATCTAACCTGTAATTTGTAAATATGTAAAAGTTTTAGTTACTTAGATGTTTACAACCAAATTGTGAAATTGAAATAAATTTAACCTCCCCTGTAACCATAAGGTTATAAATACAATTTAATAAATTGTAAATAAAATAAAGTAAAATGTAAAATAATATAGATATAAAAAATTCCTTGGTTTAAGTAAGTGTAACTCCTCCATATTAAAAGAGAAAAAAATAATTATGAAATAAAATCAACGCATGCGTTAAGGTATGCGCTAACCCAAACTATCAACGAGCAAAGCCAGTGAAAAGCTAATAATATAAGTACATGAAATAAAATAATATTTAAATTTAAATCAACATGACTACCCCTAGTTGTAATAAGAGCGTAATCATATGTCTATGAAATAGACTTCATAGTAAATAACAATTGAAAATTAAAAGAAAATCGAACGTCGAAAATTTGTCAATGACAAAGAAATTATATAGGATACATTTAAAAATCGAATATTCCAATGCAATATTGCCGAGCAAAACAAATTGTGTAAAACAAAGAAAAATCAAATGAGTTCAAATTCTGATATCGAGGTGCTTTTATATGTATCATAATTTATTTGAAATTTAATATTAATATTAAATTTATTCTTGGAAATATTTTAATATTTTAATTGCCTTACTTATGTAAACTGTAGTGTCATATTAGAAATCATTAAAATAAGAATGGACAAATTGTTTTGGATATCTTAAAAATGTATAAAAAAAATCGCAAATTTAATGAAACTTTGGAATTAAATAATATCTATTTATGTATCATTTTATGGAATCACGATAGACTTTTAGGATAAAAATAGATATTATAGCAATTATAAGAAAAATTAATATATATTATTTTTCTTGAAAAAGTTACGACTATAAAAATAACCTTTTTCTATTAAGAAATATTGAATTGACGGGATAATATAACGGAAATTCATTGAGATATAGGTACTAGAGGAGCTATAATAGACAAAAGGCATGCTTCATTTCTATAAAAAATAAAACTTAAGTTCGCTGAAGCGCTTGTTAGTCGCTAGTCGAGTAACCAAACGGTATAAACACACAGCGCTAGAGCGCTTCTAGGATGTAGTTTTCTCGCGACCAAAAGGTCGAAACCGCCGTGTATTTCGTGGCGCTTACGCATTTCGTTCAACGTACTACAACAACATGCTTAATATAGACTAACTACGCTTACAGAAAAGACATACCTAACAAGCTTCATTTGTACAAGATTTGTATTTTTGTTTGTAATGAATAAAATCAAAACTACTGGACTGATTAAAAAAAATATTTCTAAATGAATACTATATATATATAATTATTATTATTACACTTTATACTTTATATTATACTATATAAAGCTCGATTACCACTGACTCACTCACTCACTCACATCATTGTTCTCCCAGAAAGAGTTGTGATGGGGGGAAACTTTTGGTGGGAACGTATAGAGGGACTCCCGGTGAGTACCAGAAAAATCCGAAACCCCCCTTTTTCGCCCCCCTTATTTTTTTTTTATATTTAGAGAAGTATAAATCGGATGGGGTAGGTGTCGAAACTAATAATGTTTAGGATCTGTTCTTATTAGCGAATCCATTAAAAAAAATGTTCTTCCATACAAAAAAAAAACTCCCATACATTTTTTTTTGTTTTTTATCTCGGAAACTACAAATCAGAGGGGGAAAGTGCCGAAACTAATAATGTTCAGGATCTGTTTCTATTAGTGAATCCATTAAAAAAAATATTCTTCCATACAAAAAAAAACTCCCATACAAATTTTCATACATTTTTTCTTTTTTTTTTCCTATGGACTGGGATTTGATTTCTACCCCTTTCCACTTTTCCCGTACCCCCCCCCCCACGTCTCCCATACATTTTTTTCTAAACTCGCGAGCGAAGCGAGCGATGCCGCGGCATCGGCCGGAGAAGCGTCAGTTATCAAAAAACCGAAACCCCCCTTTTTCGCCCCCCTTATTTTTTTTGTTTTTTATCTCGGAAACTACAAATCGGAGGGGGTAGTTGCCGAAACTAATAATGTTCAGGATCTGTTTCTATTAGAGAATCCATTAAAAAAAATATTCTCCCATACAAAAAAAAAACTCCCATACAAATTTTCATACATTTTTTCTTTTTTTTTCCTATGGACTGGGATTTGATTTCTACCCCTTTCCACTTTCCCCGTACCCCCCCCCGTCTCCCATACAAATTTTCATACATTTTTCTTTTTTTTTCCTATGGACTGGGATTTGATTTCTACCCCTTTCCACTTTCCCCGTACCCCCCCCCCCCCCCGTCTCCCATAAAAACATTTTTAAACTCGCGAGCGAAGCGAGCGATGCCGCGGCAGCGGCCGGAGAAGCGTCAGTTATCAAGAAACCGAAACCCCCTTGGTAGTGGTAGGGGTAGAGGTAGTGGTAGGGGTAGGGGTAGAGGTAGAAGTAGAGGTATTGGTAGTGCTAGAGGTAGTGGTAGGGGTAGGAGTAGGGCTAGGGGTAGGAGTAGGGTAAGGGTAGGGGTAGGAGGTTGGAATAGGGGTAGGGGTAGTGGGAGTAGTTGTGGTACGAGTCGGAATAGTTTTGACGTGATAGGTGGCGGGCTTATCGCTGACTTGTAGCATGTCTTCTTTCGTGTGGGCAGCAGTATGTTCCCACACTGAAACCTCGAGAGTTGCTTGCAACTCGCGCACTACACAACATAACTTATGTACTACTACTACTCCCACTACCCCTACCTCTACTCCAACCCCTACCACTATCCCTACCCCTATTCCAACCCCCTACCCCTAAGCCTACTCTTACCCCTACCCCTACCACTACTCCTACCCCTACCCCTACTCCTACCCCTAGTCGGGGCAAGCCGCTAGTTTCATACATTCTCTAAATTCACTGGCATAATACCCGGTCCTTTGTAAGGCTTGCATGGGGACATAGGTCCAACACGTAGAGGCCCTTTAGAGTGTTTAATCTAAAGTGTTGTGAGTAGCACTATTATTGATTGAATTAAACTTGGTAAAGTTGAATGCATCGACGTATAAAAAATTTTTCTCTTTATAATATTAGTGTAGAAGTGTAGATAACACATTACACAAACAATAATATCTGCGTAAAAAATATATTGTATTATTTTCCGCTATATACGGGAACGTCAACTAATTTTACATATTTTCACTTCTGAATGTTTTTAGTCTATGTCTAATGACACAACAGGCGTCTTATAAATTTTATGTTCGTATTTAATTTTAAAATGATTATACCTAGTTACTTACCGGTGGAAAGTTATTCCTTTACACTTCGCCGTATTCCTTGAATTATTAGTGCAATATCTCAACACACACCAAGGCATATTTTATGACTTTCAAATTTTTTCGATTAAAAACAATCACTAGCATATAACTGCTCAACAGCTAGCAAGCGACTGAAAGAAGTGCAGCGCGATCGCCGCAATTGAATGGAACATAGGAGTGATGGGTAGCGTCTGCTCTAGTACTATAACTCACTGCGGAAATTAAATTAATTATTAATAAATTTAAGTTATGGGAAGTAATCTATAGATTTCAGATATATATATAATGAAAATCTCACATACAACCATACATTCAATGTGACTATATAATCTGAATTTACGAAATTAATAAGTGAATTTAGTGTACAATTATTCAAGAATACTGCCTCCGTATAGAAATTAAAAATATCCTCTTCAATAATAGAATCTGACCAAGATCATCAGACTTGTCAACCTCGAAGGTTTGCCGACATAACCTTGATTCAGAACCATCATCTCCAAGAAATATTCTACTGAATTTAAATAGAATTACGTTATATATTGAGATTATATAGACATTACAAATCCTGAAATAAAAGTTTGTATTAAAATAAATATTATGTTCTCTTACTTCGTTATTCTTTCTTCTTTATTCCTTCTTCCTGCAGCGTTTTAATCACGTTTGGGCGCCATTGTCGGGTGGTGGGGTAGCCAGGAAGCCGGGTCGATGGGTAGGTATAGCAGGAAAACTCGTAGTAAACTTTCACCATTCGTTTATTGGTCGAATTAACAAGGAAGAACAAGCAGCAAAAGAACAACCAGTAAAAGCATCCGTAAGGAGCCAAGGAGAAGGAGCAAGGAGCGCAAATACTTATTTGCGCTCCTTTTATATTAACATAGATATTAGTTCTTGAATATTGATTCAATACATTTTATATAGTTATTTACTTAGTTGATAAAATAGAAATATAATAAATTTTACAATTGGCAGAGTACTGCCTAAGTCAACAGTTTGTGAAGGAATGAGTAAAATTTTAATTTAGGTTCCATACAATGTTCTATTGAATTAAAATGAACAATATCGTGTTCTAAAATCAAAATAAATGCTATTTATGATGGCCAGCTTGTAAGCGGCCAGGAAAATAAGGTCGTATCATCACAGGGAATGTTGAGATGGTTTGGACATGTTGAACGAATGTGTGATGAAAGAATGACTAGGCTATAGTACCGAAGGAAACAACAAGTAAAGGACGACCATGACGAACTTTCAATGATGCATGCAGTATGAAACGATGTATGGATATGTGGATGAATCAAGAGAAGTATGCAATAATCGAGAGAAATGGTGCTCCATAGATCCGAGCTTTAATATATTTCTAGTTTCAGTTCAGTGAAACCACATTTCTTGCTCTCATTTAACATTTCCCTCCATCTCTGTGTAGTTCATCATAATTTGCATCTTGAACCAAAAATAATAATAGGACTATACAATTTTAACAAACACACAAAAACATTTTCATGTCCTTTAAGTACTTTGCGGTGTGGCCAGGGATAACAGTAACAGTGTCAACTTTTTACTAAGAGTGCGGACTCCGGCTTTACGCGCCCTCCGTAACACGAGTATTAACAAAATAAGACTTTGGACCTTTTGAAGAAAGGAAATGTTTCTAATGTCCTAAATTAACATAGGAACACATT
This sequence comes from Nemapogon koenigi, assembly GCA_963924495.1. Taxonomy (NCBI): domain Eukaryota; kingdom Metazoa; phylum Arthropoda; class Insecta; order Lepidoptera; family Tineidae; genus Nemapogon; species Nemapogon koenigi. Next base: position 18,660,531 of record OZ004629.1, read on the forward strand.
ATAAATCTAAATCTATTTCTTTAATAACGATTAATTATATTTAGAACACGAATCGATGCTACTGGTGTTCATCGCGCGTAGGGTTGCCAGGCGTCCGGATAATGCCGGACAGGTGAGGTTTTTAAACGCTTGTTCGTCGAAGGTATCCGTCCTGTTTGCTCTGTCCAGTTTTTTCAGACTTTTATCTAAACGTTGTTTTCTACTACCTGTCACCTTAAATATAACATCTCCCAAATCCATACTAATATTATAAATGTGAAAGTAACTCTCACTTTGTCCGGCTGAATAATTGAACAGATTTTGATGAATATTGATACGAAGAAAGGCTATTTTTTTAATCCACCCCCTAAGGTGGTAAGGTAGGGGATGAAAGTTAGTATTGGCCCGATGGGAGAATCCGGGCCGAACAGCTAGTCATCCTATATAAAAAAAATCTTGCGCGTGTACGTTCATCGCGCTCGCAATGCAGCGAAATGACGCGACATTTTCGCGCAGTTTTTCGTACGGTGGTCCTGCGCGCCGAGCGTGGTCCTGCTAACAGTGGTAACCCTAATCGCGGGGTATCTTTTCCGCGGGGCTTAGTAACCAACCCTCAAGGGGAGTCCGGACCTCGTACCGCGCAAGTCGTTTTCGTATCGACCGTCCCGGATATGCATTGCAATGTGAGAAAGTTCGGAGTAGATCGCGTGTCTTCACCTCTTCATTGAAAGGTATTAGGCGTGCTTGAACGAGCATTTAAATACTGCTGACAGCATCCAACTTTGTCTTGTGACATTTTAATCAGCTTTAAACAGTCGCCTTTTAAGTATTTCTACTTAATGGTTTTTTAATTACTTTTAAAGTCGATATTTTTTTTTTCACGCGTTATCGGTTACATACAGGGTACCCAGAGAAAGCCTTTGTCTCCCCATTTTAGCGGATGGTATTTGTGGGGCCAGTTCTGTTGAGATACATTAGATGGAAAAGCCTCTAGGCACAGTAAATATATCTAAGTAAGGTGTGGTTTTTCGGATTATGTACTTACTGTCAATTACAAATAAAACCATTGTTTCATGGCCGCGGTTGAACTGTTATCCGCCTAGTTAATACTAGACGTCTTAACCACTCGGCTACCATTGCTATACTCTCCATTAATATTATAAAGATTTTTTGATTGGTTTTATTGTAACAAGAAAACCACTGGAGATTTCGTCCGTGGTAATGTTTATATAACCTACTGCTGACCCAATTTGGAATCCTTAAAAAGAGGTCAAGATGAACCAACATAAAGACAAACAGACAGACAAAACTTTAAATTAATGCTTTAGTTCTGTATCGTGTAAATAACATAATTTACACGTATTATAGATATTTGTAGGTAATTATTTTGGAATCACTTAAGTACATTTTATTTATTTATCAAGCAATTTTATGATTAACTTTTAAAACTTTCTAAGTTTTAAAATCAGCTAAGAGATATTTGAGATTACATACATAACAAAATCTATACTCAGGCTGAAATTGATATAAAAATTTATTGATCGATGGAAATATTAAAAATCACACAATCGCCATACAATACGCCATATAAAGTATGATGAAATAAAAGAAGCGAAGGTAAGTCAGGTATGTCAGGATCGTAACAAATGGCGTTCGATTATATCTGCCTATTCCTATAGGGATAAAAGGCGTGATGATAGATAGATAGATAGATTTATTTTAGGGTGTGGCGTTGATAATCGCATTGCCGAAGCGCCATCCGCTCGTAATTACTTTACTGCGAAATACCTGATTACTTTACTGCGAAATACCTGATGGATTTTGAGCTATATGCATAAAGCGGTATACTAGTATAGTATAATAGCATTATGTATACTAATTTTACAATCTCTCTGTATTTATTTTTCCAATGGAAAAAAAATTGTTTCGAATAAAGTGGACTAATGAATGATAGATGAGGCTGAAGTTTGCCGACCCGCAGAAATAAAATCTTGAAATCACTACGGCCCCAAACCATCGATGTATTTGTATACCCAAAACTGATCCGATTTTGGTTTTATTAATGCAGATCTGTTTATAATTAAGAAATATAGTTACCACATTTTTAGAATATTTTTCTCGCTTTCAGTTATGACTAAAAAATTAAATCTAGAAAATATGTCATACATTTTTACCACATCACTACGGCCACTATAATGTGATAACTACTTCTGATGAAGAAAAACAACCGCCTTCAAAACCAAAATGTGCTTTCCGAAAGCAAATGCACAATTCACTTTAAAAAAATACCCAAATCGCTTCTAGTGGCCTTAACATTTGAAGAGTTCTCGATTTTTCCAGGATCCCATCATCAGATCCTGACCTGATGACCAAGGGACAGCCATCATAATAATGATATTTTTGTTCACTCCGTATCTCACTAGTGTAGGCATTCCGTTCTGCATAGGTTGTCATCATATGCTTTTTCCGAGTCTATACAGGCGCTGTAAACCTGTAAACCTTTTGATTTTTTGACAAATGTTTACAACAATATTTCTTAGTCAATACAACTCTTACCTTTCATAAATCCCGCTTGTGCATCCCGCATCTTATTTCTGTCAATCTATATATCTATCATCACGCCTTTCATCCCCAGAGGAGTAGGCAGAGACAATCGAATGCCATGTGTTACGATCCTGACATAATTATCTCTTTCGCTTCTTTTATATTCATCATACCTTTCATACATGCTCGGCGATTGAATTATTTTTTATATGTTCATTAAAAGTACATCTAGGTCGTCCTCTGCCAGCATTTCCTTTCACTTCAGCCATATAAACCTTTTAGCCAATCTTTCATCCTTTATTCTTTTAGCATGTCCAAACCAGCGTAATCTACTTTTCTTCATTTTAGTCACAACACCATCTTTTACTCCGCATTCTTCTCTAATGTCATCGTTCCGGATGCGGTCAATATGCTTTATATCACACATTCTACACAAAGACCGCATTTCCACTGCGTTTATTTTACTTTCATGCTTCTTATTCCATACCCAAATCTCGCTTCCATAAGTAAGTGATAGAAGTAAAACTGCATTATTTGTATGTTCATTTTACTTTTAGTTGTAAGTTGTGTATTTCTGCATACGTTGTTTAGTCCACCAAATACCTTGCTTCCCGCTTTCAATTTCCTTGTCTATCTTTCCATTTCTTGTAAACATACTACCTAAATAAACAAATTCATTCACTTTCACTCATTCACACAAACTTTTAATTTACATCCTTTCACACAAATGTTACACTCCGTCCTTTTCAAATACTTTTGATTTCGAAATATTAATTTTCATGAATTTCTTCTCGCATTCCTCATTCAAAAGTGCAACCAAGTTTTGCAGCTCTTGCTCCGAAGTAGTCCGAAGATGCAATTAGTACCGCATCATCGGCATATAAAAGACAGCAAACTCAGTAGGTAGGACCCATTTCTACTGCCCCTATGAGTTTTTTATTCTCTTCATATCTCGCTAGTATTGACCATAATTCCGTTCTGCATTTTTTTGCCAAATTTGTTTCTTAAGGCAAAAAATTGGTTTAATTTTCAGTTACCTTTTGTACTTCTTCCATATATATTTCCAACAAAGCTAGTAAAGCTGATGGTGCGACAATTATTGTTATCAAGTTGTGAACGTGATACTGTCATCTATAACTTCTGAGTCCTCAGAGTTCTCGCTAACTGCATCCGAAGTTGTGTTTGTTGTCCATCAGTGCCTCCATAATTATAATATTTCATAAAAACTTTCATTCTTTCTAATACTTCTCCATTCATAGTCATTAATCGCCCATCCTTTGGTTTTATCATTTGTACATTAGACGTTCTCAAAATTAAAAACTTAATGTTCTCATGGAAATATCTTGGAAACTTTTTCTCTTCATTCATCTTTTATTTCATCTTACTTCCTTTAATTTACTCTTTCAGCGTCTTCTTATTTTATTATATTATTATATTATATAATATTCTCGATAGGTATTTTATATTAAGTAAGTAGGTGGTTAGATCCCGGCCATGTACCTACTAATGGGATTTTATAATTAAAAACGTATGTGCATAAATTGATAAACCACACCTAGAGGCTTTTCCATCTAAATAGGTATACCTAAAGAGAACAGGTGTCAGGTAGAGGGAGACTTTGTCTTCCGCTGGGTACCCTGGGACCGATAAATTGATAAAACGGTATCGGAAGCCATAAGGCAAACGTGAAGAAGAAAAAAAAGAAAAAAAATCTATTATTTTCCGATTTATGAAACATCTCCAAAGGTAAAACAAAAATGAGATGAAACATATTTACTATATAGGATTTCAAAGTACTAGGTATCTTTTTATAACTTCAAAATGTATCTGTTGTAAATAATGTTTAGTGATCGTTTCTATCAGTTTTATTATAATACTAGCTACCAGCTCCGGCTCCACCGATCCTCTTGACATAATTCGCCAAATAAGGAACAATGACAATATATTTTATTGGTTACTGCTCGGCTCCCAAAAGACATAGCGTGATGTTTTGTACACCATTCTATCTAATCGTGCAAAAAATAACAAAATCGGTTCTGTAGTTTTTGAGTCTCTAAAGAAACATTTATTTATATAGATTATAGAGCAAATATTTAAAATTATTTGTTAACAAAGAACAGGACCAATTAGGGAGCTAGACCCTTGTTAGTTGTTTAGACAATGGTATAGCTAGGTACCTACAATACTGTGTATAAAAACCGGGTACGTGTGCGTGTCAAAGGAAAGATTGCCGAATTCTGTATAAACCCTTGGTGAAAAGGGTAGATATTTGTTACTTATATGAATATTTGGACAATTTATTTTTGATATAGGTATATATCTATATAGATTTTGCTAGCTTTGCCCGAGATAATGAAATTATATAAGATATATAACATCACGCTACGACCCAAAGGAGCGGAAAGTAACCATAAACGTCAATCAATCTAAAATATAAACGGGCGAAGTCGACGCGGAATTGACTTATATAGGTACTAACTTAGGGATGACCCTTATATACATATATATATTAGGGTTATAAAAAAGTAGCCTATGTCCTTCCCTGGGGTTCAATGTCCATATCAAATTTCATCAAAATAGATAGGTACAGTAGTGATTTAGCCGTGAAAGCATAACAGACAGACAGAGTTATTTTTGCATTTATATTACCTACTTAGTATGTATTCCACAGTGTGTAAGTAAAACTGTAGGTAGACAGACCATTGAGTTATCAATGAGACAGACACACTTTGCCTTGTCTATCTCAAATTCTCATTAGGTATTACCCGAGGAACAAGCCCAAAACTTCTATATTATTTAGCGAGTTTAGGTAGGTAGGTATATTATATATGAATTCTTCTGTCGAAGCGGTACTTCTTTAGTCCGTTATTACGGTTTTTGCTGTTTTACTTTGGTCTCATTATCAACAATGCAAGTCCATTGAAAATATTGAAATTAAAATACTTACACCAATGTCTCAAACAATAGATTTCATAAAATAAACGTATTCTTATTATTTATTTATTGTTATTATTGTGAATTACAGATGGAGACTTGGTCTTCCGCTGGGTACCCTGGAACCGTAACACGACTTCGGGACCTGTAAGGCAACCCGTGAAGAAAAAAAATTGTTCTTATTGTTAATTAATAGTTTTGTCTATTCTATAGTGAAATTCCTATGCCTGTACTAAATGTCAACGTTTTTCTTACTTGTACAACTGGTAGGTACTTAAATCCCCTCCTTACGGGATTCTTGGCGGCAGAGATGATTATATATTACTGCCAAGGGAAACTACTTAATTAATCGAGCATCTAGCCAACCACTTGTAAGACGAGCTAACGACTACACCTTACGTGTACGACTACCTGTAGTAATATTATGCAAGTAGGTACGTATTAGAGATACGAACATAACCCTATTTATTGGATCATAATTAAATGTCTTTGGTCATCATAGACTGGTGGAAAATTCTCAAATTGCTTCTGCTTTCAACATCGAACGGCATTTAGTGAAAATTTTGGGCACCGGGTCCATTTCGACTAATTCGACCCCGCTGAATACGATTCTGCCCGGTGCCAGCCCCTCCCCCGCCCCCATTTCCCCCTACTTCCCAAAACGTGTCCCTAGCCGCGGTTTTTTTCATTTTCTACAAAATATATAAGAGCTAGAATAAAACTGTCAATGACAAAAGTAATCTTCATTAAATTCTCTACAACATTCATATAGAAATTATTTTGATAGGACTAATAACTTACGAACCAAATTTGCCCAAACTGCATGAAAAAATTTTTTTTTGTAATATTTTTTTATTTGCTCTCAGTTAATCTAAAAACCACCGAAGCTATGATAAGTTAGCCAAGAAACGAAATAATCTTGATACTTTTGTCTATAAAATAAGATCTAACTCATTGTGATATGAGTACTGGTTCACGATTTACAGCTTGCAGCGCAGACGCCGCCGCGAACTTTAGAATATAATGCCCGATACATCACAAAGTTGTTGACTATTTTATACAACTAACTTTTTTAGATGACATGAAAGGCTTTGGTAATTTAATTAATAAAAAAAATGAAAAAAAAATACCGGAAATCTAATCATATCTAACATGTAGATACCCATACATATAAGTAGGTACAATTGAAAAACTTTAATGGTGAGAATATCATACGTATTTAGAAAACATTACCATCACAAATAGTTCTAAATTCTAGAATCATATTTTAGTATTCGCAAGACATCGTAAATTATTCAATTTGATTTTAAAAAATGGAGATCAACGACATAATATTCACATAACCATTCATCGGTGAATGCGTTTCAATTGACTGATAAATGCGTTTCATTTGTTAGATAAGTCGGTAATGTGACTAAATCACTGCTTGTGTTAAAAAATTTCAGCAGTGCAAATATTTAGTTGTTTTGACAAAAACTTAGTGTGTGTGTGTGTGTGTGTGTGTGAATGATGTAGTTCGGACAGGAACTGAATCCGATGTCTACTTGGCTCTGTTAATCTCTGGTAAGTAATTATTTAATTTTTATACCACACATACTCAGAAAATACCTAGTTAAGCCTAAAATACGTCATTACTGTCATACAAATGTGCGGGCTAAATTTCCGGGATAAAAAGTAGCCTAGTAGGAGAAAGTGTGATTCCCAACTCGTGTGATCTAAAACCCTAGTCTGCCGCTTAGGTGACTCTGGCTTCAAATAGCACACTTGTTGAAAAACGGTCACGTCTTTCCCTTGGTGAATAATGTACGATTATTCTCTTTTCTGGGAGTATCCCTATTAACCGAAGCAGCTCTCGCGGATGCAGAAAAGTTTATAGTTAGACTGTATAAAATGAAACCTCCTATAAATACAACAGATGAGGCAAGACACGTCCTCTTCTCCAGAGTCACCACACCTGAGGCCGAGCGCATAATCAAGCTTTCATCTGGAGGAGTGTTGGAGAAATCGAGATGCTTTTACCAACAGACTATGGGTTGAGTCAGGATGGTGATAAGCTTATACCAGTGCTTATCACTTTAGAAGCCGTTCCTAAAGCTTGCAAGGACCTCCTTACATGCGGCTGTAGGGCGGGATGCAAAACTGCGGCTTTTATTTGTCGTAGAGATGTCAAGCAACCTTGCGCACCAGGCTGCTATTGTAAAGGGATATGTGCCAACAGTGGACTACAAAAGCATGAGGAACAACCTACCTTGACTGTTTAGTTCTATCGTTTTGTTTGTACTGAGTTATAGAGAAAGTGAAATATTTTTTTATAACGTATCATATTCACTTTTTGTCAGTTGTCCATAAGAACCAAGCATGTGTCACTTCTTTAACAGACATAAATATCTGATATTTTTATAAGAATTGCGGACGCATTGTGGCTTTACGTGCCCTCCGATGCACGAAGAGTCGATTAAATATTAAACATTTTTTCATAACTAAATAATTGTTTAAAAACTGTCATTTTTCTATAACAATTTGGAACTATAATTTTATATAGCGATATATTACTTATATACTTACCTAGTTATACAATTACATTTTATATAATATATTGTCTTTAAGTTTTTGTTAACTTTATTATTGATATTTTGTTCTTAATATTGAAGCCCTATAATAGGTACATATTAATAAACATTAATTTTATAACGTGTTTGACAAGAAACATTGTAATAGCTCTATCTGCAAAACGTTAAATTATCGACATTTTAAAGGACCAAATTATAAAATATTTTATTTATTTAATGATTTTAATTTTAATAAAGAAGCCTTTCATGTTAACTATAAAATGTCATTATAACAATAGTTAATAACTTTGTAATTTATCGTGCATTACTTAGTACCAGCTCGATGTTTGCGGCGGCGTCTGCGCTGTGAGCTGTAAATCGTGAACCAGTACTCCTATGACAGTAATTTAGGTCTTGTTTTGTAGACAAATATATCAAGATTATTTCGTTTCTTGGCTATTTTATCATAGCTTCGGTGGTTTTTCGATTAATTGAGAGCAAATGAAAAAATATTACAAAAAAAATTTTTTTCGTGCAGTTTGGGCAAACTTGATTCATATGTCCTATCAAAATAATTTGTTTACGAATGTTGTAAAGAATTTAATGAAGATTATTTTTATCATTGACAGTTTTATTCTAGCTCTTATATTTTTTGTAGAAAATGAAAAAAACCGCGTTTTGGGACACGTTTTGGGGGGTAGAGGGAAAAGGGGGCGGGGAAGGGGCTGGCACCGGGCAGAATCGTATTCAGCGGGGTCGAATTAGTCGAAATGAACCCCCGGTGCCAAAAAGTTTCACTAAATGACGTTCGATGATGATAACACAAGTATCAACCGCCAGTCGTCTGATTGTCTGTTTTCCGTTGCAGCCAGTTGCACATACATAATAATACATATTGCTTGTTAGCTCAAAACTAAAGAAGCCTTAAACAATAATGTTGATATTTTACAACGTTAACAATGGTGTACTAAAACTGCATGTTGCCCACATTGTATTTAGCCATAAAATGACGTCACTTAAAACGGTACGTAAACAAAAGTGTAAGAATTATGCGAGACCATACGGCATAATACACAGACAGATAGTTAGGAATGTTTCAGCTATAGTCATAGGTTCAATGCCACTAAACCGGGAAGGGGCCGTCCCAGATTGCACAAGGCGCGACTGCCCTGCCATGGGGCTTGGAATGCGCAGTGGCATCCGTACCTCATTGTAATAAGAATTTGGCGCGTAAAAAAGACTGCCTCTCTTCCGAGAATCCAACTCAAATCGGGCCTTCTCAGAAAGGGCGAATGGCGCCATGCCACCGAGCTTTGAAATGGTGCGCCATGCACATTTTTCTTTCTGTTTCCATCTCATTCTTTATCATTTATTTTAATGACCATCCGATGGTTTTGCGTGCAAACTGCTTTTGCGAGGAATTTATCTTTCAAGATTTATTAGAAACAAAATGGCGGTGACGGAGTAGGTATGTTTAATATTAGCTATGAACAGTATTGCCGCACGCAGTAATCATGAATATCATGTGATGACGTATCGGGACCGAGATGTCAACAATGTTATGTCAGTGGGAGCATGGGCGGACCGACCGGACGGTTACGTTTAAAGTTAGACCGCCGGATGTAAGCGAGATTAACGCTGGCAAACATGGTAGCGAGCTTGTAGCGGGTCGGAACGGAACAGAAAGAGTCGCAGAACGGATGTAGCGATGACGTGTTGTTGGCGATAGCGTGGTTAGTAGTCGAAGAGCGCGCGGTCGGTTGGCGGCCAGACACGGGCGCGTTTCTTTTTTGTCCCCCACGGATTCCAATGCCCTATGTCCAACCTGTAAGTCCGGCGCGGCAGTTTGCCGAGCGTTGACCGCGCACGATGCCACGCACAGAGCGCCCCTTGTGTTTCTTATGCTGCTTTCTATCGTTCCCCGGCTTTAACTACCTTTCAATTAGCATATTTCTTTTTAATTGTTTGCAATTTTACTAACAACTCAACAATATACTTACTTACTAATAAAATAAAATGTCACTTTATAAGGAACATTATTATGACGACCTTATTTAATTTAGAATAAACGTTAGCTCAAATATTATTGAAAGTAATTTCTGGGATGTTAACAATATGACGCGACCGTTGCCTCGTCAATTGCTTAAATTGAAATAACCTCACAAAGTTCATCCACATATACAATACCTGAGAATAATGTATTTGATAAAAGTAAAATGGTCGTGTAAAAAAATTTAACACAATTTATCAGTAGGACAGTGTACTAGCATGGATACACGTATTACCTTATACCTACTAAGGTGCTTTACCGGCTAACAACTAGGCATAATAATATTAAAAATATTTTAGATAAAAGTTAAACGGGAGAGCAATTAAATGTACGAGTTACACACTGTTGACAGACAAACTGTGTACAGAGACAAACGTGGTGCTAGACGAAGTAAACAATGAAATTAAAATATAATTAAAACGTTTAGAAGAGGATTTGTGGTTTGTGTACTTATATGTATTAAAATGTAACTTAAACTAATTAATAATCAATATTGACGATTTAAAAGATGTTATCATTATAATTTATGCTAGTGAACCCCTGTAAGAATTGCTGCTTTACTTTTTCTTGTCATCTATTATCTTCGCTGTAGATAAAAGAAGCGCCAAATGTGATATGACTGTATAAAATAAGATACCAGAGAGAGAGGCAAACAGCGAGCGCGTCAGTTGCGCAGGCGCCGTTCATTGATGCGCATGCTCCTAGCCGAGAGGGGGAGGGGGAAAGAAGGGGAGAAGGGAATGCGGCCGCGGCGAGCAATGACCGCGCCAGGGTCGCTTCCTTTACGAGTAGTGCGGACGAACGTACTACAACAACATCCCCCCTCTGAGTCGTACTCATGCTACATGCTTGCTTCTTTTGGTCGTCTCGGTGGCCAGAGACGCTTTTCGACCCGGAGTCCGTTACAAAAATGAAGTGCGCCGCATTCCAAGGCGAGCTTCCATCTCTCTCGCACTTACGAAATGAGCAATGTATGCATGTCTTACTTGCGTAAAACCACACCTCGTACATTGTTTTGGCGTCCTACGTCTGAAGGCATTGCTACCTCCACAGGGCGCGAAACTTGCGCTTGAGCTCGTTCGTTTCGCCTTGTTATTTTATTGGTCGTGACTTTACGCGTAACAAGTAGGTAGTGTGGCGTTGTTTGTACGTTAGCTTCTCTTGTTTTTAACATTATAATTTGAAACGCTGTTCGTGAACCATTGTTTGAGTTGTGTATTTTAACAAAGCCACCGTCATATTTTCCAATACAAGGGCCATCAATTTATTGTTGTATACAAATATTTATAAAACTTTTGCAGAATCGTGACTTGAGAATTAAAGTATTCATAATTCTAAAGTACCAATGTAAAATACAGTAGGCAGGCACCTATATAGAGGCGTCTTACACCTTATGTTCCTGTCAGAATTACTTTAAAAATAAATATATTAGTAAATACCGACTCAAATTCGGCTACTTTTATAGTCGGCAAAAAGGTTGACTATTCCGCACTTATGATGGTACAGGTAGGTACAGGTAACGGGAAATAAATGGTATAGCTACTAAAATGCCAGTACATAGATACTCTATTTTCTACTTTTTTAAAAGTAGTAACTCAACAAGTATTAAAGAATCTCAAATTCTTAATTAAACGTTAAGTAATTAATTTAATAATTTTTTGTCGGCAAATAGTCGGTCTTTTTAAGGCGGATTAGTCGTTCGTTAGTCGGCGGCTAGTCGGACAAATTCATAGTCGGTATATCACTAAACTATAATACTTACCTACTTATTACAATTTATTTTCTTGCAACTATCTTTAATCGCTAAATTTGCCCATTTTATTTATACGTAGGTTTTATATACCTGCTAATAAGAAACCAACAGCTTATTCCACATTACTATAATAGGTACATACATTATGGAATTTTGGTGAATGAAATTAAGCTCACATACTGGAGACAGATGATGTGCCCGAACTCGATGGGTTTCGTTATAGAGTTCCCGTGGCCACCTTCCGGCTCCATCATCAGGAACAGACTACCTACTTGTGAATACAAATCAAACGAGACCAAACTCGATGGGGTTACGTCATTTCGTTACATAGTTATACTATCCACCTCCTGGCTCCATCATCAGATTAGGTCAATGGTACCAAATTATTGTATTGTCATCCGAATTACATACACTTGCAAAGTCCAAATCGATACGACAATTAGAAGTTGGTTAAATCGACTTGCAAAATTTGTTTACATACTTACATAGATTAGGTGAAACTAATATAAAGCGTGTAAAAATTCCCTCTTTGCTCCACATTATAATGTATTATTTCTCGATACATAAACCACTTTAACCGTAAGTTTGATTTTAATAGACTGTGTTAAAATAAATCTGTGGCGACGAGCAGTTGATGTGATTTGAAGAATTTTCCGAGTAGCTTTGTCTAGCTAGAACATTTAGTCACAAAATTACATTTTCGTATAATGAAAGTCTGTGGCAAGGGTGGTTTCATTTCAGATTTATATTAAGTAGAGACTGTGGCGAGCATTAAATATTTACACGTCTTGAATTCTTGATAATCTGTACCTATAGTATTAATACACGAAAACAAATCTTTGTACCCTTTTTGCGCGTCACCGAGGAGTATGAGATTTGTAGTATTAATTTTTAAATAATGTGTTGGAAATTAATTAATTAAAATTAAATTAAATTTTCATTGTTTACATTCATATTGTCAATGTCAAATATGGCGGCTCGCACAGAGTAAAGATTGTCGCCAAAGAACAAAGAGAATTATAACCACTACGTTACAAATAATTTTTAAATGTTGCCAATAAATAATTACTGATTGATACTATTTTTTTATTCTGTCACACAGAAACAGATATTTTACAACCAAAACCGACCTGCAACGAATACGTAATTTATTAATTTGGACCACTAAGCGGGTCACTAGTAATACATAAAAGTATGATTGATAATATAGTTCAATGGAGGATGGTTGTCAGCAAAATTAGAAGAAAGAAGAAAACAAAATAATAAATAATGATAATCACACAGTAGAACATACCTACATAGATTATTCAAACCCCACCGTTATTATACGTACCTAAGTACCTACATATTCATAAAGTATTCTGGTAGCAAAAAATTAAGATCAGAGATGAGCGAAAGAGTGTTTGCTAAAGCTGGAAAGCCTGAGGCTGATGGAAACCGGTCTTTGAGTTTAACAATTTGGCCCTGCATTTAGCTTAAGCATTACTAATGACGCTCATCATTTTGTGCTCTTATTCAGACAATTTTATTTAATTTGGGTTAACTTTGATTGTTCCCTTTGTTGAGCTAACGATATAAATTACTTTTGTCGCCTTATGCCTCCCGACTACTCCCGAGTAACATAATATGTATGTATTACCGGCCCACAGAGTACCAAACGAAAGTGATGTCTTCCCTTTTCTGGAGCTACATAAGGGTACCTAATTCTATTAAGCTTCTTATCATCTTTGTCCCCACTGTTATCTCTCTCACCACCACTAGAATAATCCTTTCAATTACATAATATGTATAAATTAATGTTGCAAATTTTATTATAACATGTCTTACCTACATCAACGAAAGTTTTTATCCTAAAATTATACGAACATACTTCGACAAATTCGGAACTGTTATTTCCAAAAGAAAATAGTCTTGTCAATATTTTGACGACAGTTACACGAATTTATTTTCTATCTTTTTTATAATTTTCTCACCTCACCTTCTACTGCTTTAGACCAACATATTGGATCGATTAAGGCTGAACCTTAGAACAGTCAGAACAAACCACATGCTCACAGAATATGTGTAAAAAATGCGATTTTACATTTCAATGATAATTTTATACCATTTACTTACCAATTTTGGAACGAATTTACGATATAACTTACTAAATATGACTCCTATTTTATGTTCTTATATTTTTCACGATGTACTCTATTGTAGAGTACTAGTTATGCTCCTCCAGTTTCACCCGTGGATATTTTCGAACAAAACAAAATATAGCCTTTAGCATTCAGGGATAATGTATCTTCCTATTAGTGAAATAATTTTTAGAATGTGATCAGTACCCCCTTACTCCAAACTTACAAACATACAAACTTTACCTCTTTATAATATTAGTACTTATAGATTATTTTTTCTTATTTGTTATTCAGTATATTTTGTAAGGTCTGTAACTATGTCGATATTTCACGACGATACAATTATGTAACAACGTGTAGATAAGGGTTTATAGTGAGGGAGGCGAGACTTGGTTATTATGAGCTATTAATGACGTTACTTCACATTTTCACAAGAAATATACTCTTTTATTATTAAATTAATTCCGTCTGCACGACGATATCGTTAGGTAGCATGCCTTTTCACGCTGAAACCTGAAATGCTTTTAGTTGACACCTGACTGAAGTATGAGGCAAAACCAATCTAAAAATAATTATCTCTTTCTCAACTGTGAAATAGCTTTTTGTTTGAATAGATAATGAATGAATAGATATACCAAATGAATAGATATCATCCTATTTATTATTATCCATTGTTGGAGGAGGTACTACACGGACAGGCCAACCAAGGGACACATTCTAGGTATTCTTTTGTAAAATTTGCGTTTGGTGAGAATGAAGAAGTTAAGTATCTATATCTAGTAACACTTTCTTTCGTAATTTCTGGGTTTTAGTGATTGTAGGTAAGTACTTTATATTTAATACTTTTTACATTATTCTTAAAATGCTAAGCTTTATGAATAGAGGTATAATATATAACATATTAAAGAAGTGACCAACACATATTGCAGCTGGTTACATGATCTACATATTTAATATCAACAACACTAGTGTCGTTGGCCACGCCGCAATGTGTAAATGCAGTGGTAAATGATGGTGTGTTAGATTATTATATTGTATACCTGTTACTATATCCAGACTCTGGAGCTTGCAACTGGCAATTACTTCGTGAGAATAATTTATCCCTATCTGAGCAAGAGCATGTCCCCAAGGAAACTTTGTCTGTCGTCTAATTAGTATCAAATCGGAACTAAGCTAGCTTGTTAGTAGTCCTGAAATTAAATCGTCAGCTCTCTTAGATAATATACTAACGCTGGTACCTGTTCTATTCTCTCGCAACTTTAAAACATAATATTACTAGCGGACCCGGCAGACGTTGTCCTGCCCAAACGTTGGCTTGCCTGCACTACTCCTACCCCTACCCCTAGCTAGCGGACCCGGCAGACGTTAACCTGCCCAAACGTTGGCTTGCCTGCACTACTCCTACCCCTACCCCTACCACTACTCCTACCCCTACCCCTATCTCTAATCCTACCCCTACCACTACTCCTACCCCTACCACAACTCCTACCCCTACCCTACCCGTACACCTACCCCTACTCCTACCCCTACCCCTATCTCTAATCCTACCCCTACCACTACTCCTACCCCTACCACAACTCCTACCACTACCCCTACCACTACTTCTACCCCTACCCCTGTCTCTAATCCTACCCCTACCACTACTCCTACCCCTACCACAACTCCTACCACTACCCCTACCACTACTCCTACCCTACTCCAACTTCTACTCCTACTCCTACCCCTACCCCTACCCTACCCGTACACCTACCCCTACTCCTACCCCTATCTCTACTCCTACCCCTACCACTACTCTTACCACTACCCCTACCACTACTCCTACCCCTACCCCTATCTCTAATCCTACCCCTACCACTACTCCTACCCCTACCACAACTCCTACCACTACCCCTACCACTACTCCTACCCTACTCCAACTTCTACTCCTACTCCTACCCCTACCACTACCACTAACATTTTCCAACTTTTTTTTCTTCTAAACCACCCCTGTGTTGTAACGAACAAAAAAAAACAAAAAAAGAATTAGCCAAATCGGTTCAGCCGTTCTTGAGTTATAAAATTACAACGAAAAGTGGCATTGATTTTTATATATATGTATAGACTAGTATGTTGTGTAGTGCGCGAGTTGCAAGCAACTAATTTATAAATGATAACTGGCGCTTCTCGGGCCGCTCCCGCGGCAAACGCTCGCTTCGCTCGCGCTTTAAAACAAAATTGTATGGGAGACATTCGGAGAAAGTGGAAAGGGGTAGAATTCAAATCCCAGTCAATAGGAAAAAAAAAGAAAAAATTTATGAAAATTTGTATGGGAGTTTTTTTTGTATTGGAGAACTTTTTTTTTTAACAGATTCGCTAATAGGAACAATAGGAACATATCCTTAACATTATTAGTTTCGGTACCTACCCCTCCGATTTGTAGTTTCCAAGATTAAAAAAATAATAATAAGGGGGGCGAAAAAAGGGGGGTTTCGGATTTATGATAGCTGGCGCTTCTCCGGCCGCTTCCGCGGCATCGCTCGCTTCGCTCGCGCTTTAAAAAAAATTGTATGGGAGACGGGGTTTTGAGGGGGAGGGGGGGGGGGTACGGGGAAAGTGGAAAGGGTTAGAAATCAAATCCCAGTCCACAGGAAAAAAAAAGAAAAAATGTATGAAAAAATTTATGGGAGTTTTTTTTTGTATGGGATTATATTTTTTTTAACAGATTCGCTAATAGAAACAAATCCTAAACATTATTAGTTTCGGCAGTTTCCCCCTCTGATTTGTAGTTTCCGAGATAAAAAAAAAATAAGGGGGGCGAAAAAGGGGGGTTTCGGATTTTTCTGCTACTCACTTGGACCCCGTCTATACGATCCCACCAAAAGTTTCCCCCCATCACAACTCTTTCCGGGAGAACAATGATGTCAGTGAGTGAGTGAGTCAGTCAGTGAGTGGTAATCGAGCTTTATATGGTATAACTAGTATGTTGTGTAGTGCGCGAGTTGCAAGCAACTCCCACTACCCCTATCCCTACTCCAAACCCTACCACTACCTCTACTCCAAACCCTACCACTACCCCAACCCCTACTCCAACCCCTACTCCAACCCCTACCACTACCTCTACCCCTACCACTATCCCTACTCCTACCACTACCACTACCCCTACCCCTACTTTAACCCCTACCACTACCTCTACTCGTACCACTACCTCTACCCCTACCACTAGCTCTACTCCAAACCCTACCACTACCCCTACTCCAACCACTACCACTACCCCTACCCCTACCACTACCACTACCGCTGCTCGATTGTAGTAAATAAAAGAAACAAAAACAAATTTATGAGTTTTTTTTTGTATGAGAGAATATTTTTTTAACAGATTCGCTAATAAGAACAGATCCTGAACATTATTAGTTTCGGCACGTACCCCCTCAAATTTGTAGTTTCCGAAATAAAAAACAAAAATAATAAGGGGGGCGAAAAGGGGGGTTTCAGATTTTTCTGGTACTCACCGGGACCCCCTCGGTTTTTTTATAACTGGGGCTTCTCCGGCCGCTGCCGCGGCAAGGCTCGCTTTGCTCGCGCTTTTAATAAAAAAATGTATGAAAGAGAGGGGGGGGGGGTACGGGGAAAGTGGAAAGGGGTAGAATTCAAATCCCAGTCCATAGGAAAAAAAATGTATGAAAATTTGTATGGGAGTTTTTTTTGTATGGGAGTTTATTTTTTTTTACAGATTCGCTAATAGAAACAGATCCTGAACATTATTAGTTTCGGCTCCTACCCCCTCCGATTTGTAGTTTCAGAGATAAAAAACAAAAAAATATGTATGGGAGTATTTTTTTGTATGGGAGAATATTTTTTTAAAATGGATTCACTAATAGGAACAGATCCTAAACATTATTAGTTTCGGCACTTTCCCTCTCTGATTTGTAGTTTCCGAGATATAAAACAAAAAAAAATAAGGGGGTCGAAAAAGGGGGGTTTCGGATTTTTCTGGTACTCACCGGGACTCCTCTATACGATCCCACCAAAAGTTTCCCCCCTTCACAACTCTTTCTGGGAGAACAATGATGTCAGTGAGTAAGTGACTGAGTCAGTTTGCGGACAGAAACTTATAACAGAATTATGATAATTAGATAAAAGTTTAAAAAAATCCATCCATCCATCCATCGAGCAAAATCGTTATTTATTTCAGCGTTATCTACATCAACAGGGTATAGTATAGGCAGACGCTAACTTTGCGTTCACGAAATACGCTAACTGTCAACTGTAGACGACATATTTACGCTTAGGTTTTCTTCACGCAGTTTATATACTTTAAGGAGTTTGTATACAATAAGTATATAAACTCCTTGGTTCGTCAGAGTGAATGACAGTTTCGTTAAGTCATGTGGTTGTATTTTAGTTAGTCCCATACAAATAAATTGGAGTCAAGCGGGGCATTTTGAGGTCCCAACTTCTACATTCTTGTGATGTTTGTAGGAGCAATGAAAGACATACGTCCATATGGCAAAAGTATATATTAAGAACTAGCACACTATATAATATTCTACTACCTACAACTAACAATTATATAACTTACTACCTATATCTATAATATATACATAACTATACTACAATTCTATTCTAAGTATTAGCGAACGGCCAATTCCCAATAATCTGTCATCGCCCATTTAGGCATACATTGTAATTGTATTTAATTGACTGACTGGCATACGCCATATTGTATGCCTAAACGAGCAATAGATAGACTATTGGGAACGGCTCTAATTTGTACATTGTCTAAGCCCGCAGGCAGTGGCGGCCCTAGCACTTTATTAGGGAGGGTAGAGCGAGATTGTCTTTCGGCACCCTTTGGTCGACATGTCCGAATCATTTATAATTCAGTTTCTGGTAATAGTAAATGTAAACATGTTAATCTCCCGTTGCGCATCTCAATCAAGCAAAAATCAATTTATTTTTCGCCTAGAGCGAATTTTACATAGTGCCTAGAGCGAATACTCTTCTCGCCCTGTCCCAGTACCGCCAGAGTTCAGAGGCAAATTGCTGATGCTACTATGTACCCAGTTTGTGCTAGACTTTCAGAATATTATTATGTTGATACGTATATCGCCGTTTAAGTTCTAACACAACGTAAGTCATAAATTGGCGGTTTGGACATTTTGATGTCATTGGATAGAGAATCGCAAAACGCACCGTTTCAACCAATCAGAACTCAGGTTTTCAACCAATATTCAATTCAAAAATCAATTTAAAGTAACACAACGTAAATCAATCATGATGTTAGCTTTTGGAAACAATACGTAAGTCAGTTCCGTTCATAAATAAATACTGTGTTGACAACCAGTCTGTTACAATTTTGCAAAAAAAGGTAAGAAATATTTATTGTTTGGTAAATAATTCAAGTGTCACCTATTTATAAATAAGTACCTAATAGACATAATTTGTAATGTATTATAGTCAGTAAAGAGAAACTTTAATTGAAAAATACGATCTAATAATGTAATATGACTTACGTTAAGTTGTTCTTTGGTACTTTGAGAATTTCTTTGAGAGTTACGTACTGTTGTTTTTTCGGTTAATAATTTTAAACGGAAATTATTATTGTTTTAGTTTCAGGTAGTCATAAAAATTTGTGATACGAATGGTGGCAAGAAAGTTGAATTACTTAAATGGTGCAAAGAACTCTGAATACGAGTTTTCCCAAAAAGAAAACCATTATAAATGGACTAAAAGTTGGTGTTTGCTGTAAAATGTGTTCTAAAGAACCATGTCGCCATTTTTTTTATTCTTCCGCTCAGCTCCCGGGAACCGTTAACGGCCCCAGGGTACCCAGTGTAAGACAAAGTCTTCCTCATTTAGCTAAAGATTTTTTGAGGCTGTCGAGTGGCCAGCTCTGTTGAGGTATATAGATGGAAAAGCCTCTTTGTACGGTTTGTCAAATAATGTTCATAGATTTTTTATTATAAAAAACTCATTGGTACATAGTCAAAAATGTCAGAGACCTTGTACTTCTCAGCCAAGTTAAAATTCTTCTAAGGCTACTAAAGGATCGCTCACAGTATACGTTGGGCATGATAGACTTATTAAAATTTTCAAAGCCTTTTCTGTGTCAGGAAAGAATAGTTCTGCATTTTAAGACTCAATAATTGTCAACTCAGTTGGATTTGGTTAATTATAAAACTGGACAAAGATTTCACCTTAGAAAAAATATTCGAACACGCACGATTTCACAGTCGTCTTTTAGGCTTTTCAGGGACATGTTTTGCATCTGCACTGGGTGTAATTTTGATAACGTAAATAACAGAGTGTCTTCCTAAACAAAACATACTTCAAGAAAACAATTATAGAGTCTAGATACGGTTCTGAAGGGGTTCCTGCGGGGTGGTTACTCCAGTGTCGTTATCTTCCAACAATACGTGGCATTGATGTCACGTCCTCCTCTTGTCCGAGCTTTTTTGCGATTTTAGTACATAACGTCGCTTATAATTTCAATTGTAGTCTTGATTATTGTATTGATTGATTGGAAAACTTTTATATTACTGATCGCAGATCTAAGGCCTTTTTTATAAGACGCGTTGCGCTAGAAATGCAAAGGGGTAACGCAATTAGTGTTCTCGGCACTCTAGGCGAGTCGTCGGAGTTCCTAGAACAAATATTCTATTTATATTTTTAGTGTGTGTAGGTGTAGGTATAGGTAACCACTTTTAATTAATTTTTATTTTATTTTTTTTATAGATATTAATATTATATAAGTTTTAAATTGTAGTCTGTTCTGGATTGTCTCGGTAGATAGAACCTCCCGAGCCACTAGGGAGGGAGCCAACAGCAGCTGCCCCTACCTGCCTCCCCTTGGCGATGCCCATGAATATTGGCACTTAGGCGACACGATGACAGTGATGTAAACAATGAGGATCAGTATTTCTTTGGATGTAAATAATTTTACTTTGTGTAAATAGTAAATACTAAATGAAAAAGTAAACAGCAAATATTTTCTTTCGTGTCCATTACACTCCATCGTCTACAGTTCTACATAAATAAAACCAGGTACTAATATTATTAATTTGCCTTTTATATAATATATATCTAGATATATATAGGTAGAGGTCTCGGTTAAATTCCCACTCGTTCAATTTTCTTTAAAAATATGTGCTTTAATCGGCTCCTCGTGCTTCGTAGGGTATGTAAAACCGGCGCCCGCACTTCTTCTAAAAATAACAGATAATTACGTCTGTTAAAGAAGTGTCATTAAATGCAGCAACAATTAACAACTGTGGACACTTACTGGTGTCTCTGGTCATACCGCAAGGTGTAAAGGCCGTAAAGATGTGTTTGTTTGTTTAGAAAGAAGTACAGAATAGTGTGAAGGTAATGCAACACATAAACATTTAATGTTATGATAGCTGTGCCTTGCGATTGCACCCGCGTTTATGGTTACTGCTCAGCTCCTTTGGGTCATAGCGTGATGTTATATAGCCCATAGCCTTTCTCAGGAATTGGGCTATCAAAAGCATAATGTCTATTTTTTTTATTCGACTGGTAGTTCCAGAGCGTGTTCGAAACAAAGTCTTCAGCTTTATTATATAAGTAAGTATAGATATTTATAGATAATGGTATATGAAGGATGGACGTCTGATAGGAAGAATTATTTAGAATGTGGGTGTCGCCTAATTGTTTTAGTAATCCCAAATTCTGAAAATGACGAGCAAAATTCTATGGATGGAAATTATAAGTAAATCAATTTCATTTACATGTTACAACATAAGCGCAGACCAAACTCACCTTTGTTATAGACTTATAGACATCCCGGGGTAGTATCAGGGATTATGGAGTAACTAATAATTACTGCGAATCTTTTCCATACGAGTGGATCATATAAATATTACAATTAAGGATTAGCAAAGTTTGAAATATCATCCTTAAGCTGCCCACTCATTCGTCCAATCGCCGGCGCGCCTCCATACGGTCCACAGACTCGTCCGCCATCCGTTTTCAAATCGTTGTATTTGTGGTTGATTTCGATGCCCGGAACGATCTGTCACACACACACTGATGTTTGACACTTTGTTTAATCGAATCTTGTGTGGCCTGTGTTCAATCTCGATCATACGGCTGGCAGGACCGAACATTTTCCGTAAGATCGGTATCCAGTGACCAGTACTTTAGGCACCGACATGTCTGATGTCGTTAATCCTCTCTTTGGATCAAAGTTTAAAAGGAGTATTGTTACAGACTCTTTTATGATAAGACTTCTTGGTGAGCTTGGAAAAGGGCGATTTAAAATGTAGTTCTGACATTTATAATATATAAGAAAAATATGACACTTAATATTTGTTGGTAAATAAGTCATGCGAAATTGAATATTTTAATACATTTATTTTACTTAAAATATTGGTTTTTATTATTATAAACCACTTGAAACAATTGGTCTGCAATCTTTTATCCTTTCATAAACTTTAAATATACTAAATCCAACCATTTATTTTACTTATGAAGTTCCATAATTATTGACAGGCAATCAACAAATTTGAGACGTCGGCAATTAGCTAAGTATGGGCATTTTTACCCATGTCTTTGGCCACGCAAGCAATATAGACACACAAACAAACAATAACGCCTTCACGGCCTTGCGGTGTGGCCAGAGACACTAGTGACAGTGTCCACTTTTTGCCAGTTGTCCATATTCAAAAGAACAGGTGGCAAGCCCGTTGCGGCACTTAATGGACCTAGATGTGTCACTTCTTTAACAAACGTAAATATCTGTTATTTTTAGAAGAAGTGCGGACACCGGGTTTACGTGTCCTTCGAAGCACGAGGAGTCGATTAAAGCACATATTCCTAAAGAAAATTGGTGCTTAACATTTTTGGGTACGAGTGGGAATTGAACCTGGGAGCTAGTCAGCGCTAAGTCAACGCTCAACCAATTAGCATATCGACCATAGACCATGATGTTATGTCAAGAATAACTCCTATGATTTTTTTGGTCATGATTTTTCTGTGAATCAATAGGTACAGACAGATTTCATAAATATTTAAATGTTTACTCAGATTTTGTCTGAAAAGCTCACCCTTTTAAGAAGAACAATACTTCGAAGTATTGTTAAGCCTACACAAATACTGACATTTTGTGGTGGGTGGGTGAATGCTTTTATTCAATTTTATATCTCGGTTAACAAGTAAAAATGTTATAGAATTAATTTTTGTAAGACCGCTACAGAGAAGGCAGGTCTTTGTTTAATTATTTTTAACCGACTTCAAAAAGTATAAAAGTAATTTCGAAATATAATTATCTAGCGACCAGGCCCAGTTTCACCAGGCACCATTGTTTATGCAGCGATGTAAATTGCTTCAGAAGTTCCGACCTCGTCGATATTAATTGTCTTAAAAGTAAAAGTATCCAAAACAAGAATTATCATCAACAATCAATCAAACCTTTCTCGTTAATCAATCAATGAAATGTAACTAAACCCGTTTAGCAGGTATTACATGTAGATAGTTACGAAGAAAAATCGCACACAGACAGACTGGCTCCGTATCGCCAACACTTAAAAAAAACCAGATAAATCTGGCTAAAAGAAGACGCTGTCGGAGTCCAGATAATTTATGAACATCAGACGACTAAGTCAACATCGCCTATTGAGCTCCTCGCTTGCTCAAACACGCACGAGATAATAGGACAGTCACTAATTAAATTTAGCTTTTAATTGGTCTCAGAAATATTACTTGACATGCTTCATCATAAAGGGCGGTGTTGTTGAGTCTTCTTATTTAATTTAGCGACAAAATGTTTAACTATATGAATAAGTATCGTAAAATACAAGCTATATTATCTCAGATTCCCTGACAGCAAGGACAAGCTGGACAAGCTATTTTAGGTGATGCAAAGAGTTAGGTATGAAGGGTTCCAATGGCAAAAAAAAATAACGCTTCTTCATCGCTCAACGAAACATATATAATAATAAATAATAATAATAATAAAGCTTTTTATTTCCATATAACCTAGTTTTACAATTTAAATGTTAGTAACATACGTAAATAATATCTTAAATCTAGTGTTAGTTGTTATTATAATAATGTTCTATGTAGGTATTTATTATATGGACCCCATTTGGGTATAAGCCTCCTCCATCTCTTTCCATTTATTCCTGTTTCTGCCAATGCTTGTCCAGAATTTACCAGCTACTGCGATCACATCATCAGCCCATCGTCTTTTTGGTCTGCCAACATTCCTTTTGCCTGGTGGACCTGTCCACTTTGTCGTCTGCAGCGTCCATATTTTGTCAGTGTATCTTGAGATGTGACCGGCCCACTGCCATTTTAACTTCCGTGCATGTTCGAGAGCATCTATAAACTTTGTTTCCTTTCTAATATCTTCACTTCTCACTTTATGCATTTTTCTCAGTCTTAAGATACTTCTCTCCATTGCACGTTGGTTTGTGATTATGTTGTTAGTTATTTTATTGGTATATACCCATGTTTGACTCACATATGTTAGACCAATGTTAGACATGGTAAAATACTGGTATCCATAATTGTCTTCTTTATATTCATGCTATAATCTCCTTTCAGTATTTCTTTTTGTGACCAGAACTTTTTCCATGTAATGTTAATTCTTCTTTCTACTTCTTGATCGTTATTGTCTGGGCTAAATGATACATAACTAACCAGTAAATAAAAAGTTCAAAATAGTGGCATTTTTTTTATTCTGACCATGGATTCGTATTCGGAGAATACAGGGTCCCTCAGATATCGATTTTGGAAACAATCGGTCCAGTCACTAAAAAGTAAAAAATACGGCATTTTTTATTCTGGCCCGGATTCTTATTTATTCGGCGACCACAGTGTCTTTCAGATACCTCACAATAATAATATAATATTAAATACTTATATATTTTTTTCGTTTCGAACCTTAATTTTTTTTTCTAAAGTAGCACTGGTCTGTTATCTCACAGATAATTTTCGGTCCGGCCGCCGTATGATCGAGATTGAAGACAGGCCACACATTAGCAATGTAAATCATACGATCTAGATCACATGCAATTTACTCACCCACACAGACACACAAGATTCGATTAAACAAAGGCGTGTGGATATGTGTGTGTGTGACAGATCGTTCCGGTCATCGAAATCAACCACAAATACAACGATTTGAAAACGGATGGTGGGCCGCGGTGGACCGTATGGCGGCGCGCCGGCGATTAGACGAATGAGTGGGATCGTTAGACGAGGTAAGAAAACTTAAAAATGTGAAATGTCTACTATATTTGATTACAGAATGTAGTGAAGGCAAAAGTTGGAAAGAAAATGCAGGGAATGTTGGAAATTACGAGAATTAAAAAAGTTAGTTCGCGAATAAGTTTTCTTTTCTACTCTACTATTCTTTCTGCCTTTTGAGATTATAGGTATACCTACATATATCAAATAAAAATTATGTCATTATTATTAACTAGCTATTGTCCGCGGCTTCGTTCGCTTAGTAAGTATTAGGAATATTGACAAAATTACATAATGTGACCAATAACTTTACAACATAAGACGCGGCGTGGTTGTTTTAAAATCTTTTGATTCTGTTAGCCGATTTTAATGAAATAAACACTAAATGTTACTCAGAACAAAGCTTCATATTTTACAGTAATTATATTTTAAATCCAATGAATAGCCATTGTAATCCAATTGGCCATGGTATGAATTGGCCAAACGAACAAACAAACAGACACAAATTTAAAAAAGGGTTTTTTTACGTTCTATTTAGTACTTATTTCTTGCGTCTTCCAGTACCTCCTTTTTTGCAAAAGGCTCCTATATCCATAATTTTTTTGGGATAAACTTATCCCAATTTCTCTGTAAATCCACATGTGTCACTGTAATTTAGCATATAGTTACTTTTTCAATATATATCTAAGTGGAATAGCGGTTATTTTTTCAATGGGTTTAATTGAATAAGTCTCTTTCATAATCTATCACAAAGCTCTTATTTTTTTAAAGCGCTGTTATACCATTACCCTTCAATTAAACATCTTGCGTTTTTTTTGTAGCTTATTGAAAAATCCACCAAAAAAACGCAAGACGTTTAGTTTAAGGGTAATGGCTAAACAGGGCTTTAAAAAAATAAGAGATTTGTGATAGATTATGAGAAAGAGAAAACAGGGGAAAAATAATCCTTTATTTTACCACCCATATTTCCTATTCAATAAAACCAATTGAAAAAATAACGACTATTTCACTTAGATATATTGAATAAGTAACTACGTATGCTAAATTACAGTGAAACAGGTGGATTACTTAGGTACATAGATGTTGGGAATAGTAATATCCCCATACAAATTATGGATATAGGGCTCTTAATGTATACACGTAATACAGTAATTACGGCACACCAGTGGAGGGCATAGTAAAACCACGGAGTGTGTTTCCCTAAGCTCTTGATTGGGCGGGTGACTTCACGGTGACCACCACAGAATGTCAGAATATGCTCGCTTCAATTTTCTGAGATACAAACTATTTAATGTAGTTATCAACAAGCCGAGTTAATAGCTTCGGGGCACTCTATTGACGGTCAGTGAACACAACTTTACCAAATTGGGTTACTTATTAAATTATTTTGATTATCGAACGTACGAACGTTTACCTACTATGTTTCTTGTGCATATAGTTTTCATATAGATCGCTTTACAAAAGCTGGTACTTACAAATACATTCATACTATTTTAACATCGATCTAGAATGTGTGGTAATAATTAAAAGATCTAACGTGAAATACTTTCCTACCTATCTAATCAGATTATTTTATTCTCAGAACAAAGAGAAGCCTGTCAAGGGCGAGTCGGACGTTTCAAGGGCGTATTACTGACTTCGTTCCGGACTTGGATGTGCAAGGTTAATCACGGTTTGTACCGATAGGAATCGAAATGAAAGCAATATACGGTTCCTTTTTTACCGGTTTTGGTACGAATTTTTAATATTTCATGGTATTTGCCAATGCCGACAGATAATTCCGTGCTCTGTGGTGTTTTTTTCTTTTTCTTTACGGGTTGCTTTATATTTTTACAATGTTTGTACAGAATAAGCTCTAAAAAAGCTGAATGGATATTTATCATAATCAACAAATCTGTTTGTTACATTTCGATTATGTTACAATGTTATTTTGTCCCCATCTAATATGTATATAAAAATCAATATTTGTTTGTTTGTTTGTTTGTTGGTATTTTATAGACTCAAAAACTACCTACTGTATTTAACATCACGCTACCTACCCAAGGAGGTGAATTGTCTTCCTAATTCAAAGCGTACGAAGTAGCGGGCAATCAGCTAGTGACTGATAATTTTAATAGTGTTAGGTGATTATTTATTTCAGAATTATATGGGCGAAGACATGGTCAATATGTAAATATGTATTTGCTTAAAATTTTGTGTACAAGATGTCATTTTAATTTGGATTTTCACACACGTACATAGTCCAGACAACAGACTTATGTGGAATGTTCAATGTTGGAAATTCGCTCAGATAGTTCATTAGCAAAGTAATTAAACTTGTACCTAGTGGCCCGCTGTGCAGGTATAGGGAAGAAACTCTTCGTTAGGAGACGTAAAACGAAAACGTTGAAACCTTGAAACCAATGCAATTTCACGCGGGTATGCTCTTCTCTTCAGATTTTGCTAGCTTAATTATAGGTTTCGCAAAAATTGGCTGGATTCGTTATGAAAACATTGCCTTATAAATATGTATGTCCACTTTCCACGCATCGTCGGGCCAAATTTTAATTTCTTGGCCAGATACCTGTGCCCCTCCTTGCTACCCAACGGTGGCTGCATTTTTGATAGAGGTGCAGTTATGTCTAAATCAATTATTTATTTCTAATATACTTAAAAATTACAGGAAAATTACAAATTTTAAAAAACTATCAGGAGGGACGTCGGGCGTCAGTGGTCGATTGGGTAAAACGTTGGCTCACAACTGAGAAGTCGCGGGTTTGACCCCCATATTCCCCCGACACAATGGGTTTTTATAATAAAAAATATATGTACATTATTCGACAAACCATGCAAAGAGGCTTTTCCACCTACATACCTACCTCAACAGAGCTGGCCATTTGTTAGGTATAGATAGCCTCAAAAAATCTTCGGCTAAGTGAGGAAGACTTAGTCTTCAGCTGGGTACAACGCTGTAAGGCAACCCGTGAAGTTTTTTTAAAACTAAATTATTAAAAAAATATATCTAGTCGGGGGCCTAAGTGCAAGCTAAGTGTACCTAGAAGACTTGCGGCATTCCCCCGCTAAATTATTAAAAATATTATGTATATACTTATGTTGTTTTGGTTTTAGTGGACCATGGTTCTAAAGTTTCAACGAAAAAACAACGCCATCATTTCTTTATCAAATCACTCTGGCTGCAAAAAATTGCGCTCACTATGGCCCCATAGAGTAGAGATGTTTTTTCACGCTACGCTTGAAGGATTTTTGTCTGTGCCCGAGGAATGAGATGCTGTTACTCAACGTCAATGGTGTGTTCTAAGGAGTCGATATGGTCTTTATGGCCATTATCAGGTCAGGTCAGGCACGCTGTATATGCAGTCAGCTCAGAAATAAGTGCCATGTGCGAACCCGGTCAAATGCCTTGGAGATGTCTAAGCTAAGAGCTAATGACTATCCATATTTATCCATTGCTAGTATTGCTACACACCAGATTTGAGCAACATAGGGCCTGAAAGTCACCAGTGAGTCCATTCGGTCTAAAACTATATTGACGATCATTTATTAGATTGATAGATTGAAATGTCAGGTCGGCCCCCTTTTTTAGGGATCGGTTGAACATTGCCCACTCTCCAGGCCTCTGGAACTAAACCCGAAGAAGAGGTCAACGGAATAAGTGAATAAGTAAATAAGTAAAAATAAGTGAATGGAATAAGGTCTAAGTGCTTTTTACTAATTGATAATTTTATTTTCACCTCTCCAGCACGAAAACGGCGCTTTTGGTGCGTAAAAACTCGCAGCAAAATCGCTTTACCTACAGAATGATCTACGGTATATGATATTAAAAAAAACTTTTTGATCTCCGTTGCCCTCTCCGCCCCATCCCGACTATGTCCAGCACATCACTCGGACTCCCTGGTCTCCTTCCTACCTCTGCCTCCACCAGGTATCTCCGGCCTTCCCCATTTGTGATTTTAATATAGCTCAAAATAAGCTTAAAAAGTGTTAAATAACACCTAATCAAATTTAGCGCAAAACAAATTTTGAATAAGTATACCGATTTGGAAAAAAGGAGTCTCAAAATTGATCTTATTATTGTTCATGGTTTGCATTTAGATGGCGAAATAATTTTTAAATACTCAAAGAAGTTTTTGAGGCGATTAATCAAAGCAGAGTAAAATATATGTATACATATAATTTTGATTTTATTTGTAGTCCAAAAAGAAATGCTCAGTCAGTATATTTGATGGCCATATGCTAAAATCGTAATATTAAAATGCTCGATTAAATACAAGCAGTTAAAAATATGTTACTTTGAACCTGGCTGGGTGTAAAATGAATGTCATCGAGGTGATTTTAGGAATCAATTTGCCCGAGTGTACCACCTTCTAGTAGACATCTAGAAGTACTTAACCATGTTAGTCTCTTTGTCGTTCCTTGAGAGGAATGTAATTTGCATTAATTCAATATTGTGAAGTACAATACTTGAGAGGAATGCAATTTATACTAACTACAGGATGCAACTCTTACAGCTTATTGTCATATTGAGATGTTCTTTTGAAGTTGCCATATTATGAATTATAGTACAATTTAACAATAAAACGTGTGAAAGTATTAAATGAATGCGTCCGCCTTCGCATCTTTTGTAGTGCAGTTTTATCAATGACTCCATACTGATAATCATCTGAGACCGGACATAGACGTCGCCGGTCTAATTTTCTCGATGGTAAGTTATATTAGGATTACTAAGAACAAAATAACCGACGCAACCTACTGGGAGGCATAAAATGTACCGTTGCCGGAATGGAAATACTGCATTGATAAGATGATTCTTATTTGTGTTATGTAGTACAAAACACCAGAACTATAATACTGTGGTTACGCTGGAAAATCGTAACTTTTCAATAAATATGGAAAGCATTTAATTTTGTGGCAATCTGATGACATTTACGTCCGTATAGTGTTACAACACTAATTGATGGGACTACCCAATATGAAAATAGAATCTAATGACATTTCCCATGCTAACTATCTACAGTATAATAATTAAAATATAAACAATAAACATACATTTAAAAACTACTTATAAATAAAACACCCTCTCGAGATCGCTGTCCTGCGGCAGGGTCCCCAAAACACTAGCTGCATTCCCTCTCTGTATCGCCAAGCTGATACGTTGTCCAAAGTACGTACCTGCCCTTCGGTCTCCCGATACTTTAATTACCTCAGAAGCAAGATGTTTATAAAGTTTGTGTGCTTCGGGACCCCATGGGCCTAGTGTCTCAACTCCAAACGGCATAAATATGTATCCTTGTCCTAAGGAAACATATTTACGCCGTTTGAAGTTTTCAGCGGATGTCGCTGCCGCGCCCGCTCTTGATGAAGTGCCTTTAATGTGAGATTTGACCAAGGAACTAGAGTCATTCCGTCAGGCCTTTTACCATCATCGCGTGCTACACCTGGCGGTTCTAAAAGAGACGGCACATGAATAGTAGCTAAGGCCCTTCGGATGATGTCATTATTTAGGCTTGCGTGGCGCGACATTCGCCCAGCACTCTTGACACATGATAGCCCATGATGTCCAAAAGGATCGACATTTTGGCCGCAGTGACAGCGATGGGGTTCCATTAATATAATGCCAAGTCGCAAGCTTATGGAAAGTCGTAATGCTGTGTTGTCTAATTGTGTTCCTATGTTGGATGATGTAATGCAGTGTAGCTAATACCCTTACTCTCTATCTGAAACTGCTAATAGGCGAGCGCGCTCTGTTAAATTATTAGAATTACCTAATAAATCATATTGTATAATTTTACAGAGTGGCTCGTCCCATTGTTTTTGCGAATTTGGAAAAAGTGGTAGATTTTGATTTGGACAGGCCAATTTCCAAGCATCTAATGCGTCAGTAATGCACGACAATTTGTTGCCGTCCAAAGACGGATTTAGTATTTTGTTTACCAAATTGCATGTGCTGTGTGCAGACAATAAAAAGGCTGGTAAGGAAATGTCGGACATTTTTCGGATGCCCAGTCCACCTAAACGAATGGGAAGCGAAGCCTGAGTCCATGGATTACAATCCAATGGACAGTTCAAAACTTCTATTAGTGTATTTTTTATTATGGTATCTATAGGTCCAAGAATATCGTTATATTTCCAAAGGGACTTCGTAAATAAACAAAAGCGAATAATTTTAAAAGCTATATGTGCACTAATGTTAAGTAAGCGATTTGAGTTTTCTTTAATGTTGTGTATATGTTTATTTACTAGAGGTTCTATAGATGTTTGAAATAGAGGCGCTCCTAGGAGTCGAAGAGACTCTTGGTTTAATGTTTTTATATTGGGAGCCATGTTAGTAAAATCATTTAATATCTCTGAACGTTACATTATTTTGTATGAATAGTTCACACTTAAAAACATTTTTGTTAGTTTATTATTTATAAATATTAAATATAATTAAATAATTTTTTTTTTTAAATATATTATTTATTTTTATATATGTATTAATTATATTAATTAATATTTAAGTCTATTAGATATACTGTTAATTGATTTTTCCATTGTCCCATCACTAATGTGGAATCAATAATGAAAAAAGACCCTAAATTCTGCGATTATTAAACCAATTCCTGAAACATTTCAAACATTTTGAAGTTAATAAAAAAAGTCCGGTCTGTTTTTGAGAGAGACTTTTGCAACCTTGATGTTAGTTTATAACACCCTGTGCCAGATCCCGTCCAATGCAACGATGGTTTTAAGTTTAGCCAGTAGGTGTTAGAAACTAAAGATTTGCTAAATTTAAGGTATCCGGTTTCGTACCTCTGGAATCTTTAGTAATATTATAAAGAGAGAGTGCGAATATTTTGAGTCTATGTGCTCCAATCACCGGAACCATTATTATTTGAAAAATTCTTTGAACATTTGAAAAGTACATTATTCCAGATGAACATAGGCTACATATATTATTAAGTATTATATGTGCAAATTAGCTAAAGTTATGATGATATTCGTCAACCAAGTCGGAAAAAGTCTTGCTTCCACGGCGTGCGCTGCGTCAATACTTAAAGTTGCACGAAAATTCAAAAGTTATGACAAAAAGTCCGCGACAGCATAATTATGGATATCTTCTAAGGATAAATCACAGTAACCATTTCTATCTTTCAAATTTTGATCAAATATATAGAGTAAAGGGCAAATATATATCTAAATAGATTTGTTTATTAAGTTATTAATTTAGGATATATTTGCCCTTTACACTATATAATTTAAATTAATATTTTAGGAGTTATCGCGAAATAAAAACTATTGCACGACAAAATAATTTTATAAATAAAGAGGTAAAGTTTGTAAGTTTGGATGTAGGGGCTAATCTCTCAAACTACTGAACCTATTGTAAAAATATTTCACGAATAGAAAGCTACTTAGGATATTTAAGGGAGGGTAGGCCAACACTCTAGGGGTAAGGACTTTTGACGGGATACTTCTAGAAGTATAGTCCTAAGGAACACGTGTGCCAAAAATCACAATTACTTTTTTTTGAGGTTATGCCTAAATATACAGATATCGCTTGGGAGTGGGGTTACTAATAATTTAATAAGTAGGTATACCAAAATTCCTCGTGTTTTTGATTTTGTCACTTTCATACGTAGGTACTAGCAGGTAGGGCGAGTTAAGCTTCGCGCTATCTATAAACATATCGGAAGAAAAAGAGACAGTAAAGGACATTCTGACGGGTTATACAAGGCATGTTGTGGTTGTACATAGTACTGTTAAGTATACATATATAGGTTGTTTGTGTCGGTGCAATGCGCGGCCGTGACGCTCTGTGACCGCTGCTATGCCGATGTAAACATCCAACAAGGTCAACCGCCTCTCTTCACTTGCATCCCAAGCCCAGCCCCTTGCATTCTGGTGCATTGCCAGGCGAACATTTTTACAAAAACATGCGGCGCGCTCTTTCTTGATGTCTTATCCTTTGTTATTTTGATATTATTTAAGATGTGGACTTTTTCTTTTAATTTTAAAATGCCGCGAGTTGTTCGTATGGATAATTTTAATCAGGACTCCGCTTGTGTTTAACCTATTTATAATAATGTTTTATTATATATCTTCTTTGCTACTTCACTAATTCTGATGATAGGTACTAACTATACATGTTATCAATAATATTGACTAGCAAATATATTAATGTCATAATTATTTAATTCATTATCCTATCATAATTTGTATGGGGATAAACTATTTCCAATTTCTCTGTAAATAATCCACATGTGTCAATGTAATTTAGCATAGGTATAGTTTCTTATTCAATATATCTAATTGAAATAGCCGTTATTTTTTCAATTGATTTTATTGAATAGGAAATATGGATGGTAATATAAATGATTATTTTGCCCCTGTTTTTCTCTTTCATAATCTATCACAAAGCTTCTAAATTTTTTTAAGCCCTGTTATACCATTACCCTTTAATTATATATATCGCTTTTTTTTATAATTTTATTATTTCAAACCAATAAAAAGCGCTTTAAAAAAATTAGAATCTATCACAAGATTATGAAAGAGAATACGCATAGGAAACTATTCAATAAAACCCACAACAGATATTCCACTTAGATATATTGAATAAGTAACTATGTATATTCTAAATTACAGTGAAACAGGTAGGTATTTACAGATAAATTGGGAATATTTTATGCCAGAAAAATTATGTAGGTACATATATAGGAGCCTTAAACGTACCTAGACAAAATTATTGGCATGAATTTAAATTTTGTCTTTCGTGCGAATTTGGTTATTCTAGTCCAGTGGTTCAAACGTAGGTATTTCTATTTAGTGGTTTAACAATGTAATATTTAATATGGGATTGCAAATTTACAATGGAATCTGTGGAATTTCACAGTAATAAATCTATATAGTACCTATCTATCTAATGGAATGCGAGAATGTAGATGAGGATGCGGCATGCCGGTTTAGTTATTTAGATCTATATTATACAGTAGGTAGGTATATCTATCTGCTAATACACTTTAACATACGTCATACAATGTCTCACTCCATATACCTACAGCTCCTAACGCTCGGAGCGGGCGAATCAGTCAGGGTAACAATGTCTTAAAAAAAGGAGGAGGTTCTCAATTCGAGTAAATTTTTTTGTACGTATGTTACGCGATTAGTAGCGTGAGCCGATTTTGAAGTGTTCTTTTTAGTGTAGTATTTTAGAAATTTTGTAAAAACCGTTTTTTCAGGTAATTTTGACTCGATGAAATGTATGCCGATTTCGATGATTTATTATTGTAATGATATTATATTACCATATTATCAACAGAAAAGGGTGGGTAAAGTAAATTAGCTTTTTAAAAAAGTATACCGACTTCAAACATTGTTCACTGAAAAGCATGTCATGTTTTTTCGTTTTGTTTTTTCGATATAAAATACCAATGTTATATATAAGGACCTATATTTGTTTACGTAATTTTATTTTATATTTTGTCATTTATATTATTTGACCTAGATCTCTTACTTACGCATACACACCCCGCGCCCCGTGAGCCTTGCCAGTAGAAACATTGACAGAGTTTGCGTCACCTTGTGCCGTTTAATGCAATATCAGATTTATTCATTATGGGTGGGATTCCATTTTGTTTGCTTCGGATGAAAACATTTTGTAGGTAGAAGTAAATACGTTTTGTAGGTAACTAGGTACATTTCTCGTCATTTTGCAAGCGTTCTTTGGGAGAAGGCCTTCTGTCGCGTATTGGTAGTCCATTTTAAACAAAGTAGCTTTCCATTATAATTACAATTGGTCTTCAGAATTTTACTTTAAAAGCTATGTAATTTCAGCCACAACCCTGTTGTAGGTAGGTGCATATATCAATTAAATAATTACCCAGCCATTTTGTTGGTGATAGATTGACTTAACCATAATTACCAGATGTTAACACCATAAAACCACATTTGAAACATTCTGCAAAAAATATTACATTAATATTGAAGTCAAATAAAAAATTTCATTGTTTCGGGCGGACAGCAAGTAAAGCCCTTCATGAAAATTATAAATTTAACTTTTGAAAAACATTATTAAAAATAAGTTACTTAATTACCAATTCGCTTCAATTTGCCTTCTGCCCACGCAGAAACTTTTGAGTTCATAACAGAAAAACACTTAGTAAATCCTTCATAGAAAAGATAAAGGTGATCCTTTTACTGTAACTTATATTTTTCAATTAAGGAAATTGTTTTTCTCTCATTTTGGAAGTTAGCAAATTTAATTTTTTTGTGTAAGAAGGAATTTTAAAATTAATTTATTCACCTTTTTATAATTTCAAGACTAACAACTTCCCATAGGTTTTCTTTCTCAGAATTTATTAATTAAATGGTCATTAATTTAAAGCAACCGCGACTGTAATGGAACTAATTTGTTCCACGAACCCTTTAAAACGCTGAATTTCGAGTTTTCAGAACTGAGTTTAATTAGATACATAATAGACGAAGCACTTATAAAGCTTCTAACTTAAATTGTTCTAGAAACTGAAATATTTGCAGACGATCAGATACGATGAACTTATAAGTGATCTCAATTAAGCTAGGGATGGCTTAAGGACGCGCAAGGGTACTCAATTTTAATATCTAGAGTTTTTAAATTTACATTCTTTCAAGTTCGGTACATTAATAACAGTCATCCGTTTATGAAGTTTTACAAGATGATTGGTTACAAAGATATTAGGTACATATCTTAACCCAGTTCTACAGAATCAAATGTACTCGACTTCATCCTACCTATTTCAAGAACACTATCTGTTCAATTGATCGGTCGGAATGAAATGAGTAACAAACATGCAAAATTACAAACATACGTTTAGGTATAATTAAGATACAGAAATTCCGAATATAATCTCATACATTGGTAAAACGTATCACTATGGCAAAGGCTCTAATTACTATCCAGAAAATTACGATCGATACTAGACGGGAGCATCTACCTCGACACTAATTTGAATGTCTCTCGTGCTTGGGAGAACATGAATAAGCATGGTGCAGAAGATATTTTGATTTAAACTTAATTTATGGAACTACTGTCGCTATTGGATTTTGATTAAGTACAAAATTATTCACCTTACGGAGACTGGAAGCTTTCCTGTTTTCATACCATATTCATACCGATTTTAAATACATACATAAACAAGCAATTATCTTGTTGTACAAGATAATGGAATCGAGATATAAAGTGAGGTACATGGAGAGAGGAGAGAGCGGAAAAGAGGAAGCCAGAGGATGGTGGCAAGCCTGAGATGCGGTATATGGTAGAGACAAAACAAATATTAGGAGAGGGTAGAATAGACAACATGTAGATATATGGTGGTGAAGGAAAGTTGAAACATCTGATGGGATGGAATGCGATAGGGGGAAAGGGAGATGGAGAGAGCGGTGTTACTCGACGAAAACGGGGATAAAAGAGGAGTAGAAGAATAGAGGGTCTGAGAAAGAAGAAAGACGGGAATGTAGTGTAGAGTTTAGGGGTTGAATATCGAAATGTCCTGCCTTATTCCTTGTCTACATCATAAAGGGTACCTTTATGCAAAATTTCAGCTTCCTAGATCCAAAGGTTTGGATTGAATGAATGAAATATCGGAACTTCTTCTCTTTTTATATAAATAGTCTGAATTAAAAGCTTGTTTGCATATGCATTAATCATATTAGTGTCTAACAATTAAGAAGTTTGTTTCAGTTTAAGCTTTGTTGATTCGGGTATTAATATCATGCCAAAATTATTGTCAACTGATAATATTTAGCTACATTTATCATAATGTCCGATCCAATTCATACTTGTTCACAATTATGCAGTTGTAAATAAATATTCGGTAATGTTAATTCATTACTACTTAGATACAATTTCATAACATTCAGACGCTCCGTATAAAGTTGAGGCTGCGGGAGTCACATTGGTTTTTCTCGGAGTAGGTGCGGGCATTATGCAGATTCTTGACGTTGTCGGTGGTAGGTAGGTAAAACAAGTAACATTTTAGGTGCCGGTTTCACCGAGTCGACACGGTATATGCTCATATACTTACTTTGTGTGCATTGACATATAACGGTATTTTTGTTTTGTGTGTGCATCGCATAAAATACGCTTGGCCGATCCAATTTGAATGTCATTGACTATAGTGCGCACCTTCATTATTTAATTCATATCAAGTTCTACCCAGTAATTCTGTCTCATATAAATATTTTATTTATACCTACATTCCGTACATGCCACTACTATATCAAATTAAGGTGTCAAACGTTTAAGAAGTGTCAGCGATCCTTTTGCGAATCGCCACACTAATATTATACTACAAACAAAAGGATAAAATAATTAGAGTCATTCATGTCAGTCGATGAAAACCTCGAGAAAAACACATCACCTACACTAGGTACACTATACTACATCAATTTCGCTACAAAATGGTAATATATGTACTTATTTGAAGCTTGCAAAATTATTTGACACCTGTAATAAAGTAGTATTATGTAATTAAGTTATGTACTATCAAGTGCAGGATTGGAAGGATATTCGCTTGGACATTAAACTTTTCACTTTGGTTCCTTTTAATGCCACTAACCATATAAAAGCTCAGTGACCAGTTGTTAACTATAACCAATCACATCAATGTCAACTGACTTATTTTTAACAATTTGACGCTGACGGAACGTCATAACTTTATATGTAATAAGTTGAGTTGAGTATTGAAACAAAACAATACCTTCTCTCTTTTTATTCTGATACAATCTGAATGAATAAGGAAATACAGTAAAGTCTTGAGTGAAACTTTTTTCAAATGTATGTTCACTTCCACTAATGCTCTTAATAGTAGGTACTTGTAACTTACATACTAACTTTGCTTGCACTCGAATAGGGAATAATTCTGACAGAATGAAGAATATTTCTCAAACAAACTTAATTTTCATGAACAAGTTTGATTCGTTTCGGACTGTAAAGTTCTGCAGCATTGAAACTCATGTTCAAGGGAATAGTTAGAAAGTCTCATATTGAATTAGAGAGCTGTATATTCAAAACCTGCCAACTTTAGCTTAGGTTCATGGAGACAGTTTCTGATACAAACTTTGTCATTGCAGAAATAATTCACTTGATTAAAGTTTTCATTTTCATATTTTATTTTGAATTTGTACTTTTAAATATTAGGTTCCTAAACATCGATATAATATGTGTTGCTTTGCTTGTAACATATTATATACATGTACCAATATAACATAATATCAGCAAAATAACCGTTTAAATAAAACTTAAAAAAGGTAAGTACTGACTTTGAAATCATTAAAATTTACAACTGGCGGAATAATCGATGTACTACATAAAAAATACGGTCCGAATTGAGAAACTTCTCCTTCTTTTTTTCGAACTCGGTTAAAAAGCGTATACTATTATGTACGTATTTTATTGTTGAAAAATAAAGGTAGAGACTTCTATGTTTTGAACCTATTCTAATATTTTTGATATTTTAAAGCATTTATTCACTTTTATATATCTTGTAGGTATTATCCAAAAAAGGTTTTCAGTTACAAATGGTAAAAAAGGCCAATTGTTCGTTATTATACCTGTTTCTGTTGATGGTCAAAAAGTTGTATTTTGTTTAAATATTGCTTTTCAACTACTTTCTAAAATGTTGAAAGTTGCGTCATTGTAATGGAACAAACCTTTTTGCTAAATTAAAACAATTATTACGTTATTGTTCTGTTCTGTATACATTGTATATTTACTTACAAGGGAAGGTTTCTAACCCAATCTCTTAGAAATGGACAAAACTTTGTAGTTAGGTACAGAAAAATACTTTATTATTGGACCATTATACTATATAATGTGCTATATAAGCATAATAAAAATAATGCTTATTCACAAAATGAGTTAAAGTAAGGCGAATTTACAACGCAATCTCAACTTTAAACCTTGAACAACAAAATACATTATGATTTATATACTTTGAAATAAAACTAGTTTTGTTTAACAGGCAATGTCAACCTTAATCTATGGACCTAAATTCACCCCTAAATTTTTAGCAATAGGGTGTAAATTTCAATAATATTTACTTCACTCCTTTGCCTTATATTTTTACTGGGGGTAGGTTGAAATTTTTAAAAATTGTATTTTGCATTATTATAGATACAAACCCGGCTTCGCTCGGTCGGGGTGTTCTTTACGTTTTATATTTTTTTTTGACAAAACAAAACAACAAAGTGAATAATGACACTTTTCGTACTAGATATGCTAATATATGGTAATATGGTCTATGTTTTTTAATAGCAATTTTAATTTTACTGTATACGGTAACAATATGAATTGGATAATTATATAAAACGACCTGAATTTGGAGTTGTCCTGAGTTATAAAGTTCATGGCTCAAACAAACAAACTTTTTTTAATAATACAAAAAATAAAACGCAATTCATGACTCAAACAAACGTTACTGTCACGTTGAAAATTGCTTCTGACAGCAACAATGAATACATTTGGACTTATTTATTGAAATTACGGGATTATACGAATTTTGCGGATACATGTTTCTAAACCAGAATTGATTATATTTTTTTTCTTAACAATTTGGTATGCGTTTGAATCAAGTCTACCTTAGCCCTTGACGAAATTATTAATATAGCTATTTGCGTTTTCTTACATACCTGTAGTATATCATGTTTATTTCTGTTAACTGTCAGTTTAGAATTCGATAACAAAATTGGAATTTGTCTAGTTATTGGTTCACTGTTTTGCATAATTAGGTAAAAAAATACATAAAATTGAAGCAAAGTAATCATAGACTTATTAATGCAGGTAGGTAGGTACTAATTACACCTTCAAGTAAGTTATAAATATGTAATGAAACTTTCAGGAAATGTAGCAAGAGCATTTATTCGCATTGCCTAATACTTTCTTTAAATATTCCCTATTTCTTCTTCTTAGTCGTGGTGTCGGAATCGGTCGGATAGATCTTATTCCGTTCTCCCCCTTACCCCCTATCTATACCCGAAATCGATAATAATAAATCTAGATTGACCGCTACTAAATAAATTAGTGATTCTCTGCTAATAAGCACACAGCAACCTAATAATGAACTATTCAATATGATATGTTACGTACTAACTAGCAGACTCGGCAGACGTTGGCTTGCCTGTACCACCCCTACCCCTATCCCTACCCCTACCCCTACCCCTACCCCTACCCCTACCCCTACCCCTACCCCTACCCCTACCCCTACCCCTACCCCTACCCCTACCCCTACCCCTACCCCTACCCCTACCCCTACCCCTACACCTACCCCTACCCCTACCCCTACCCCTAAAAGAACACTTATTGTGACATAAGAAAAGACATATGCTGCTGCGAGACTTTTTGTAGATAATGATGTGTTCTACAAAGTCGTCGTACATTATTTTGTTCTATCATCAATAGTTTTCGCAGTGCACGCAATGTAAGGATATTTAGGTAATTTTTTACACCTTGGGTTACATTATTGAAGTTTTAGTAAGGATCCCATATTTTTTTGAAAAAATATAGCCTATGACACCCGGGGATAGTGTAGCTTCCTAACGGTGAAATAATTGTTCAAATCGGTCAAGTAGTTTCGGAGCCTATTCTCAATGCAAACAAACAAACAAACAATCAAATCTTTCCTCTTTATAATATATTCAAACGTCACTAAACTACCAATTATCAAATATTGTATTAACAAAATTAACAATCATGTTGAACAATAAATAATATAGTCCGTAAAAAGTGCAAATAAAATTAAGTACGTATAATGCAGGTAGATATTTTATTATAATAACTACGTGGTAAACGTTAAAATATCATTTTAACTTTGTTTTCTGCACACGAATAGTGCGTACTCCACTTTGCAATTTTTTCCTCTGAAACTTGTTGTGGCCTCAAGCTTATACCAGACATACCTTGTGATTGTTGAATAGTTTCCCACGCTCGATGAGGCGTTCATACTATCATACTCAATCGTTTACGTCTCTTTCTAACTTGACACGAAATTTATATTTTGCTTAATATTTTAATTTTAATTAATTTTAATAAAATGTAATGGGTGAATTATATAGTTGACACTAACGTCACTAACACTGTGTAATGAAAAATGTTCTTACCTACAAAAGGCGATTTAAATAATTTTGAAATTGAATTTCAGATTTGCCTGACATAATAGAATTTCTTTAATTAAATATCGCTAAGAAACTTTTGATTCTTTCGCTTGGAAATGTCTGTTCATTGCCGTAGGAAATTTAATATTTTCTTTGAACGAATTTAAATGTATTTTGTACCTATCACAACATAGAAATATATTTGACCAA
The DNA here is from genome assembly GCA_963924495.1 of Nemapogon koenigi. NCBI lineage: Eukaryota > Metazoa > Arthropoda > Insecta > Lepidoptera > Tineidae > Nemapogon > Nemapogon koenigi. Next base: position 18,701,964 of record OZ004629.1, read on the forward strand.
CTCTTAACTGTGTTATGTTTTTGCGGGGGTCGTGTCTCTAGAGTTGTTGTTAAATGAATGGAATTTTGCATTGTTTAGCCCAGAATGCAACCAACGTTACTTGTGCCATTTTCTCATTGTAGTACGCTAATCAGATGAATGCTGACATTCAAGAATGTATAATACATAGAGACAGAATATTCAACAGCTACTTATATACCTTCTCATCTTCTGTCTAATTACAAGTACCTACATAATTAGAATAATATAAGCCTATATAATATATATATATACATATATATATATATATACTTAGGACCGCGACATATTTCGTTTTCGTTTTGATTCGAACGAAGGCCAAAAACCGGGGTCCCCACTAATGGCCAGTCAAGAAATTCTCGTCCCAAGAATTTCCAACACTAGAATGCCGAGCAAATTGCTGGGTCGGGCAAAGACAGATCAAAACAAAACAGATGTCGCGGTCCTAAGTATGCTACCTATAACCCCACTGATCCTTGCGTTTTTTCCTTGAAACGACAATGTTGTGGGGTGAATGATGAAATGCTGACGAAACAAAATAAAACCGTGTTTTCGATGGATGAAATGACGTCCACACATAAATTCAAATAAAATATGACCTTAAAAATCAAGTAAATATCTATATGTAATTATATATTACATAGTGTACCTACTAATAATATTATATGTATGTAATAAAAAAATATGAAAGTGAATGTATACAGGCCCAGGGTGTCCCGTAAGTAGTGGACCAACGGAATGTTGGAAATAGAGGGGGTCATTAATATCTCTTGCTAACTAAAACGTTATTAATGCGTAATTATTTGTCTTCCTTATTTAGCGATGTCATTTTTTACCTAAGTAGTTGCCATTGCTATTGAGGTGCTTTGAGATCGATTAGTTTACGAGTAAATTAAATATACAGTTTGTCAAATTGACGGTTTTTGGTTCTAAATCCAGGTTGAGCGTTATATTTCTAAACTTCAAGTAGGTACATAGGTTTTTATTTTTAATTAATAATCCGCCTTGGCTTTGACAGTGGAACTAACATAATATTAGTACCTATAAAGGTGGAAAATACTTGTAAAATATTTGTAATATTTTACGAATTACAAACCAATAAATGTGAGTAGCTGCGAGAGACCGCAGTGTGAAGGGCTAAACGCGCAGAAATCCTTGAAAATTCAAGAGGCAAGTTCATTCGTATTGAGTTGTGGTAGCGGTCAAGAATGTCGTACGACCAGTTGCTTGCAACTACTTATTTATATGCGCCGTTTATTCCCGTTTCCGTATGGACTGTCCCTTTCGTCGCTAATAGTCGTTTAAAACGAATCTTTCTGGCGAGAAATGCTCCCTGCATTCCTCTTTAAACATAATTACATACATGATATTATTTGAATATCTACGTATTTCGACAGTGTAATTTCTATGATCTGAGGTTAGGTAGGTACATATTGCAACTTTATGTGTAGATTCCGAGGATCCTCTTTCCCAGACATTTACAAATGCCAACAATGTAATTAATGTATTATTTGACTTGTCTTCTTCGCAGGTTGCCTTAAGTTCCCGAAAAACGCGTGTTATCGGTCCCAGGGTATCCCGCGGAAGACAGTCTCCCTCTTTTAGCCATCAATATTTCGCCGTGATTTCAGCACAATATATATAAGGTAATTGGGAGACTCAGACTAAAAGCTAGACCGACCGACCTGCTGATTTTGATGGTATTTGCACAACTTAACCTTAGCTTTTAAGATGTTATGACATGTCAAAGAACATACAATTAAACTAATTGCGTAGTTGTATAGGTATACATACTCATGATCTCATCAAAATATATTGATGTATAAAGTCATAAATTAATTGCAAAATTTACAAACGGAATACAATATATAGGTAGCCGGAGGAACTCAAATTCCACTCGTGCCGAAGATTCAAGCGGCTTCTCGTGCTTTAGAAGGCAACGTCCTCACACACGTTGAATATAACAAATAGTGACACATCTAGGTCCATTATATGATTATATGTAAAACACTTGCCACTTGTTTTGTTTAATATGAACAAACAAATGGCAAAAAGTGAATACTGTTAGTGGTGTCCCTGGCCACACCACAAGGTATAATATAAAGACCGTGAAGACATGTGTGTGTGTAGAAAATAAATGAAAAGCTAACGTGTACCTACTCGTATTGTCGGGTTGTGGGGTAGCCAGGATGGGTCGATGGGTAGGTATAGCAGGAAAACTCGTAGTAAACTTTCACCATTCGTTTATTGGTCGAATTAACAAGGAAGGAACAAGCAGCAAAAGAACAACCAGTAAAAGCATCCGTAAGGAGCCAAGGAGAAGGAGCCGTAAGGAGAAGGAGCCGTAAGGAGAAAGAGCCGTCAAAGGAGAAGGAGCGCACTGTAATAAAATGAACTACACATTACTACAGGGCGTTAAGCTATTGAAGTAAAACAATACAAAGTATGATAAAAATACTTACAATACTTATTTGTTTTATATTAACATAGATATAAGTTCTTGAATATTGATTCAATACATTTTATATAGTTATTTACTTAGTTGATAAAATAGAAATATAATAAATTTTACAATTGGCAGAGTACTGCCTAAGTCAACAGTTTGTGAAGGAATGAGTAAAATTTTAATTTAGGTTCCATACAATGTTCTATTGAATTAAAATGAACAATATCGTGTTCTAAAATCAAAATAAATGCTATTTATGATGGCCAGCTTGTAAGCGGCCAGGAAAATAAGGTCGTATCATCACAATACCGGGGTTCCCCCGAAAAAATCCTGACCTTAATGAAGGATTTTATTCAAAGAATTAATAAAATAAAGTTTGATGATGAGACTTATATAAAAATACTAATGAATGAAATGAAAAGATAAATTTACAAGTTTCATTATAAATAAAACTAATTATTTACAAGAGAAACGATTTCCACAATCACACAAATCACAAACATTCATCTTCATTTAATCTGTTTAATCTGTTATTAGTAAGTACAGTAAACTCATTTATAATATAGAGTAATTCCCATTTAATAAGGAATGACTCAAAAACGTTCTCAAATTTAGTAAGGGCTTAGTTATACAGTTACCATCCGCTGTTTTAAGTTTATTTATATATAATACAATAGTCGAAGGCTTGTTTAAAGAGTCGCAATCCGCTCATACGAACACCCATGGGAAATACATCCACAGATATAATAAGTAGTAATAATAGACGAAGGCTTTTTTAACGAGTCGCAATCCGCTCTAAAAGACACCCATGAATACCCTGATATTCATAGATATAATAATAATAAACGAATGTTTATTTAAAGAGCCGTAATTTGCTCTAATAAACACCCATGGAAATACATCCACAGATATTAGGTATAATATTTATAATAGACGAAGGCTTTTTTAAAGAGTCGCAATCCGCTCTAAATAATTACAAGTATTTACAATAAATGAAATGATGAGAATGAAATAAGGAAAATAGTAATTATTAATCATGGTTATATATCCAACCTGTAATTTGTAAATATGTAAAAGTTTTAGTTACTTAGATGTTTACAACCAAATTGTGAAATTGAAATAAATTTAACCTCCCTTGTAACCATAAGCTTATAAATACAATTTAATAAATTGTAAATAAAATAAAGTAAAATGTAAAATAATATAGATATAAAAAATTCCTCGGTTTAAGTAAGTGTAACTCATCCATATTGAAAGAGAAAAAAAAATTTATGAAATAAAATCAACGCATGCATGTTAAGGTATGCGCTAACCCAAACTATCAACGAGCAAAGCCAGTGAAAAGCTAATAATATAAGTACATGAAATAAAATAATATTTAAATTTCAATCAACATGACTACCCCTAGTTGTAATAAGAGCGTAATCATATGTCTATGAAATAGACTTCATAGTAAATAACAATTGAAAATTAAAAGAAAATCGAACGTCGTCGATTCAAAATTTAAAAACTTGTCAATGACAAAGAAATTATATAGGATACATTTGAAAATCGAATATTCCAATGCAATATTGCCGAGCAAAACAAATTGTGTAAAACAAAGAAAAATCAAGTGAGTTCAAATTCTGATATCGAGGTGCTTTTATATGTATCATAATTTATTTGAAATTTATTATTATATATTAAATTTATTCTCGGAAATATTTTTATTGCCTTATGTAAACTGTAGGTGTGATATTAGAAATCATTAAAATAAGAATGGACAAATTGTTTTGGATATTTTAAAAATGTATAAAAAAAATCGCAATTAATGAAATTTTTGAATTAAATAATATTTATTTATGTATTATTTTATGGAATGGTATTTGATATGGTATTTATTATCTAGACTTTTAGAATAAAAATAGATATTTTAGCAATTATAAGAAAAATTAATATATATTATTTTTCTTGAAAAAGTTACGACTATAAAAAGAACCTTTTTCTATTAAGAAATATTGAATTGACGGGATAATATAACGGAAATTAAATTAATTATTAATAAATTTAAGTTATGGGAAGTAATCTATAGATTTCAGATATATATGATGAAAATCTCACATACAACCATACATTCAATGTGAATATATAATCTGAATTTACGAAATTAATAAGTGAATTTAATGTAAAATGATTCAAGAATACTGCCTCCGTATAGAAATTAAAAAATATCCTCTTCAATAATGGAATCTGACCAAGATCATCAGACTTGTCAACCTCTAAGGTTTGCCGACATAACCTTAATTCAGAACCATCATCTCCAAGAAATATTCTACTGAATTTAAATAGAATTACGTTATATATTGAGATTATATAGACATTACATATCCTGAAATAAAAGTTTGTATTAAAATAAATATTATGTTCTCTTACTTCGTTATTCTTTCTTATTTATTCCTTCTTCCTGCAGCATTTTAATCAGGTTTGGGCGCCATTGTCGGGTTGTGGGGTAGCCAGGCCGGGTCGGTTGGTAGGTATAGCAGGAAAACTCGTAGTAAACTTTCACCATTCGTTTATTGGTCGAATTAACAAGGAAGGAACAAGCAGCAAAAGAACAACCAGTAAAAGCATCCGTAAGGAGCCAAGGAGAAGGAGCCGTAAGGAGAAGGAGCCGTAAGGAGAAAGAGCCGTCAAAGGAGAAGGAGCGCACTGTAATAAAATGAACTACACATTACTACAGGGCGTTAAGCTATTGAAGTAAAACAATACAAAGTATGATAAAAATACTTACAATACTTATTTGCGCTCCTTTTATATTAACATAGATATAAGTTCTTGAATATTGATTCAATACATTTTATATAGTTATTTACTTAGTTGATAAAATAGAAATATAATAAATTTTACAATTGGCAGAGTACTGCCTAAGTCAACAGTTTGTGAAGGAATGAGTAAAATTTTAATTTAGGTTCCATACAATGTTCTATTGAATTAAAATGAACAATATCGTGTTCTAAAATCAAAATAAATGCTATTTATGATGGCCAGCTTGTAAGCGGCCAGGAAAATAAGGTCGTATCATCACAGTATGCATAAAAAATGTAGAGTAGAAATTATTTTAGAACGAAGAATGCCGTTTCATTTAGTACTAACTTTCCGCCCCCAGCTTCGACCGTGCATATTTTCGAACAAAATAAATTATAGCCTATATCATTCAAGGATTCGTAAAATATTTTTTAGAATAGGTTCAGTAGTTTGAGAGATTACCCCTTACATCCAAAATTCCAAACTTACAAACTTTACCTCTTTGTAACACTAGTATAAGACGTAATACATTTCAAATATGTACTTAAATAAAAATGAAAATGCAGCTACAGTATATAACATTGAAATTTTATTTTCTGTTTCCTTCCATATATCGTAGGTACATGTCGCTTTAACTTTCATTTGCACGTTACAAAGAAAATGAAAACTCCGACATTACTGTTAGGTCACATAAAATGTTTACGATTGTTAAAGGTGTAGCCAGTGCTTAAATAGTTATTATCTTGTGTTAGGAATTGTTTTTCCGCGAAAAACGCTTTATAAATATTAGTAGAATATGTGTTCACATTATAAATATGATTAACACGTCTGGTATTAACAAGGCGGACTACGGTTCGATTCCGGCCAGGTACCAATGGGTTTTTTATTGTTAAAAACTTATCGATAAACCAGACTTAGAGGCTTTTCCATCTAAATATATCCAAACAGAACTGGCCACTCGTTAGGTATAGCCTCACACCAAATACCATCGGCTAAAAGAGGGAGACTTTGTCTTCCGCTGAGTACCTTGGGACCGATAACACGGTTTCGAGAACAACCCGCGAAGAAAAAAAAGTGCAAGTATGCTCTAAACCGAGCAAATTATTTCGCTATAGAGAATTTTAGTGAGGAATAAAACAACTTTATATTATTTTTGTTGTTTTTGAGGGTTTCATGCCAGAAAGGAGCCAACGTTATCTGCCCTTTTATCTGTCAGAAGTCTTTATAGCCTCTAAACGAAATAAGAGAAGGAGTTGAAATTCATACATAATACTGTACGTATTACCGAGAAACAAAAGATAAAAATAGTGCATACGTACACCTCAAACGGGGTTAATTTTTTTTGTTTGGGGTATCGTTGAAAAGGCTTTTGTGTAGATTCTGGGGGATTTTTGTGGAGGACCATCAAAGCAATGATTTCACTTTTTTTTGCACCAGGTTTGAAGTGAGAATCTGAAAATAATTTATATAAATAAAAATTAAATTGTGTTTGTTGGTAATCACTTGAGATCTGCTGGACCGATTTGGCAAATTATTAATAAACTAGCATTCCGCCCCCGGCTTGGCTCGTGGATATTTACGAACAAAATAAAATATACCCTATACCTACCCCTACCCCTACCCCTACCCCTACCTCTACCCCTACCCCTACCCCTACCCCTACCCCTACCCCTACCCCTACCCCTACCCCTACCCCTACCCCTACCCCTACTTCTACCCCTACCCCCTACTCCTACCCTCTACCACTACCACTAACTCTATATCATCAATAGTTTTCGCAGCGCACGCAATGTAAGGAATTCCTTAGGTCATTTTTTTACACCTTTTGTTACATTATTGGAGTTTTAGTAAGGATCTCAAATATTTTTGAAAATAAATAGAATATAGCCTATGTCACTCAGGGTGAATGTAGCTTTCCAATGGTAAAAGAATTTTTGAAATCGGCACAGTAGTTATTGAGTTCTTTCATTACATACACACAAAAATACAAATCTTTCCTCTTTATAATATTAGTATAGATAGTACAGATGTTCGTTTTTAGGGAAAGAAAAATTGGAAACGTAGCCCGGAAAATTGGAAAATTCGAAAAAACTTTGTAAGTGCTTTTATCTATGGGATTTTTGTATGAACTCAAGACCATAATAGGGAATGAAAGTTAATATGGGCTCCACGGGCGAAGGTAGTGTACAATATTTCTTATGAACTACTAAAAAAGGGTATATTTTTCATTTAAAAAAAGATATTAGTAATGCATGCAAGTAAAGTTTATTTTGTAATCACAAAAATTTCACACAGTAGAATATGTCTGACTGTACATGTATGTCCGTCTGTCTGTCACAGCCTTTAGCTTGTAAATGAAATTAGATAGGGAATTGAAACGCGCACATAATATTAGGTTAGTATGCACTTAGCACATTAATTAAATTTTATTTAATTTAATTTATACGTTAATGATTTATTACAATAAAATATATCTACAATACTAAACATTATATATACAAATAAACCTATAAATAAAAAATTTCATCAAGATCGCTGCCTTCTGGGAGAGTGCCCATAAGGCTGGCTGCATTGCCACGTTGAATGGCGATGCTGATCCTTTGTGCCAAATATGAGCCAGCTCTTTGGTCGAGCAACAACAAAATAAAATTAATTTCCAAAAAGTTTCAATGCAAACCAAACAAGTTTATGCAATTTATATACATATATAGTTGTAAAGTAGTTGCAATTTTTCACTGTATAGACTACTGCAAGCTAGAGAGTATTCAATGTATTCATATTTCTATATCTATTTTACAATGTAATAAATACGTGGGGGTATTGAAAGCCATACTGAGTTTCCCACAGTTTTCAACTTTACACTATAAGTACTTTTATATGACGCATTTTAAGAAATAAATAGAAATAGTCAGTTATTTATTTAATGCTGCTGACATTTAAAAATACTGAAAATGACATCTGTCGGTCGCAGGCTCCAGAGAATTAACGTCGTTTGACAAGGCCTCCCCGTGTGCCCTCGAATTCAATTTCTTTGCGTGTGCCCACTCGTGTTGAAAGAAAATCGGGAAAAAGTTGCACGTCATTGCGCTAAATTTATCATTGTGGCATTTAGGTGTTGAGTTAGGTAACATTGGATTATCGAATGTAATGGTTTTCCAGAAATGCTCATGTAGGTTCAAACAGATTTCCACTAGTGTTCGTTAGTGCGTAAGTTTCTTCATTTTAATTTGCTTATTTATTATTTAAATATGAAGCAACAGAATTATGCAAATATCAAGAGAAGTGACACACCTACCTCACTGTCAACTGGCGTGAAGGTATGTAAATAACATACATTAGGTATATAGATAAAAAAGGAAATAAAATTATTTCTCGAAAATAACTTAGTCCGACTTTGATTGTTTATTTTTGATCAACAGAAAATTCTTCCGGATTTTCAGTTATTTAAATCAATTTCATCATATTTCGATTTCGAAATTATTAAGAAATGCATATTTCCTACATGCGATATTTATATTTGTCTCTCAGGGTCTGTGCAGTATTATAGAGAAAAAATGTATACTTAAAAAAAAGTATACTTAAGTAGCCCAGGCAGGGATGAAGGCTGCTCGCGTCCGTAGGATTTAGCGTCTTTTCCTAGATCCACCCTGCACGTGTCCCCCGGGTGGTGCTAAACGAGCAGCAACGTCGAGTCATAGGCGGCGATATCAAACCTGAACATAATGGTGGTAGAAAATAACCAACACTAACCGTAAACTGAATAAAATTTCAGGGCCGGTGACTCCGGCTTAGCCGCTCGAGTCGCGAGGTAGAAACCCTCTTTAAAAAATTACCCTAATCCTACCGGTGGGAGACGTGCCGAAAGGATGAATGGCTGGAGGGAATCCAGGAACGCAGTTGTATCGCCTTCTTATGAGAATGTAACCTCGTAAGTGACCAGTTTATATCTGCCCTACTCGTGGGAACTGAATGATTAATAATAGTAAAATTTGCAATGAGAAATCGACTGAAAAAAGTGAGAAAACCTTGACAAATCAAATGTTCCACAAAGCCATGTTTACTAATAGACTAAGATCATCTAGTATCAGTGGATATCCTTCTACTAGCTAAGAAAGTATTGAAATAATAAATGTGAGTCCAGACTCTTATAACAAACCAGAAACAAACGTAAATAAAGACTCCTGGATAGAAGTGGAAGACAAAAGAAAACGCCCTCGCTCAAGTCTTGAAACAAGTGAGAGGCAACAGAAGCAATTTAAGTGGCTAAGCCAACCAATAACCACTTTTAATAGTTTTTCACAGCTAGATTTAGAGGAGACCCAAGACTTAAAGGATAAAGCGAACAAGGCGACCAAACCACCACCTATATTTGTGGATAAAGTCAATAACATACATCCATTAATTGACTTACTAAATACACATGCCAAATAGGAATATGAAATTAAAATCCTAAGCAACAACCAAGTTAATATCCCGGCTAAGTTCTCAGAAGTGTACACCCGAATTGTTAAAGAACTAGATGTCAGAGAAACCGAATATTATACTTATAAGCCCAAACAGGAAAGAGGGTTTAAAGTTGTTCTAAAAAAATACACTCATCAACAGACACTAACAGCTAACAGCATAAAGGAAGCACTCTCAGTTGTAGTCCACAATGCTATTAACATATGGAACATCAAACAAAGGATAACTAATGTTTATGATAGAACTAAAACAGAACAGCAACTACAAATCAATATATGACATTAACAGATTCCTTCACTGCTGCGTTATCTTTGAGCAACCCAGACCAAAGCGAGACATATCTCAATGTGCAAATTGTCAGCATTACGGGCACACAAAAGCCTATTGCCGAAGAAATCCCAAATGCATTAAATGCGCTGGAAACCACGCATCTGCTGATTGCACCCGTAAAGGCAGGTCTGATGACGTCAAAATGTGTACTGTGCGACGGAAATCATCCGGTTAACTACAAAGGCTGCCAAGTATATAAAGACCTATAAAAGATTAAATATCCTGCATTAAGGAAAAAAGGCTTGCAAACATAAAATACCCAGAAATACATAGAAGGAATAAATACAGTAAAGAGTGTGGACCAAACAAATCAATCCCGAATGCCCAAACAAACATATTCTGAAGTGAGCAAGGGAAATAAAACAAAAAAACGAGCCCACATCAACAGCTGAAAACTATGAAATCAAAGAAATGATGAATATGCTAAAACAAATGATGCATCAATTCACTAATCTAACTAACCTATTGGTTAACTTAATGACTAATATGTCGATAAAGGCACCCTTAAAACAGCAACATGGAATAGCTAATGGGCTGACACAACATACCCTAGAGTTGAATGTTTTTATGAGGACACACCAGATTGATATACTACTTATATCTGAAATACACTTTACCAGTAAGAGCTATCACAATACACATTTTACCATACGATGCATCCTGATGGCACTGCACATGGAGGAAGTGCAATACTAATAAAAAATAACATAATACATTACGAGCTTCCATCATATCGTACTCCAGAAATACAGTCAACCAATGTAATGATTGAGGACTGGAAGGGGCTCCTAGTAATTGCTGCAGTGTACACTGTACAGTCCTCCCAAACACACAATAAAAAAGGATACCTACATTGCATTCTTTGATTCTTTGGGACAGAGGTTTCTGGGCAAAACACAACCAATGGGGTTCAAGAGTTAAAACACCCAAAGGAAGACAGCTGCTATTGAAACTCGGAAGCTTGAAGTGGTGTCAACAGGTGAACCTACATACCCTAATAAAAAACCCGATTTAGTGGACTTTGGTGTTGTAAAGGGATTTTCTAAAGGGGTGCGAATCCTGCCTTGAATTGTCATCTGACCATTCCCAAGTCGTTACGTTGCTGAGTCGGGAAATAAAATAGTAAAGTCTCTTCCTGCATGTAGGCTGCACAATAGAAGACCAAACTGGGCTCGTTTCAAATACTTGGTGGCGCTTAACTTGGAACTTAAACAACCGCTGAAAAGCGACATAAATTTGAAAGATGCGATAGAGCATTTTAATAGATGCATACAGCTTGGGACTCAACACCTGAAATCCATACTGTAAATAATTATACCAACTCTGACGAGATAAGGCAACTGCTAGCTAAAAAAAGGATGGCAAGGAAAACCTGGCAAAAAACTAAGCATCCAAAGTACAACATCACTGCCCGTCTCAAGCGACTATTGATTAAGGATAAAAACTATAATGTCCATCACTATCTCCAGAACTTGGACAATACTGCAGCTTTTAGTGGCCTATGCAACATGATCCTACTATCCGCAAACTTGATGGAGGTTGGTCAAATAACCCTGCTGATAAATCCGAAACATTTGCAGAGCATTTGGGGAAGGTGTTTGTACCAAACCCTGACGTGGGATCAACAAAGACCCATGAAGTGCAGAGAATTATAGACCAAACATATCATATGAACCTACCGATTAGGAAATGTACAAAGCGTGAAGTTTATAGTATCTGCAAAACCTTAAATCAGCATAAGTCTCCAGGATATGATCTTATTACTGCTAAAATACTCAGACACCTACCAGACGAGGGCATCGCCTATCTTACAAAAATATATAATGCTATTCTATCATTCCAGTTCAGTGGAAAATCGCACAAATCATCATGATTCAAAAACCCGGGATAAATGCGGATGAAGTTTCCTCCTACCGCCCAATCAGCCTACTACGAATACCCTCAAAAGTGATGGAGTTACTGCTCCTGCGAAGACTAAATCCTATTGTACATAAAAATAAAATCATACCTGACCATCAGTTTGGCTTTAGGAGACAACATAGCACAATTAAACAGGTCCATCGTTTGGTTGAAAGAATATATACCACATTCAATAAAAAAAATACCAGCCGCTTTCCTTGACATATCACAGGCCTTTGACCGAGTGTGGCATGAAGGGTTATTAGCGAAAATCAGAACATATCTTCCCACCAACTATTATATCATCATAAAATCATTCCTTAGTGAAAGACACTTCATTGTTAAATTTGGAGATGAAACCTCAGGCCTACATATTATGCGAGCCAGGTGTGCCACAGGGCAGTGTTTTGGGACCAATCTTGTACCTGTTGTACACCGCAGACCTGCCTGTCGCTGACGGGGTGGTGACAGGTAGCTTTGCTGATGATACTGCAGTATTAGCTATTGATGAAAACCCACTACAGGCATCCTCTAAACTACAGAATAGCTAAAAATGATATCGCATTGGCTAAAAGATTGGAGAATTAAAGCTAATAAAAGCAAATCAGTGCAAGTCACATTAACAACTAGGCGAGATACATGTCCACCTGTACAACTGAATGGGTTGAGCTGAAGCTGAAACTGATGAGGCTAAGTACTTAGGATTATACCTAGATAGACGACTCACATGGCGAAAACATATTTTCACCAAACGCAAAGCCCTAGGACTTAGGTTCCGTAACATGTATTGGCTATTAAACAGGAAGTCCCAACTGTCTCTTGAAAACAAGTTGTTATTATACAACTGCATCCTGAAGCCAATCTGGACATTATCTAACTTCAACATAGAGATATTACAAAGATTCCAATCAAAATACTGAGGGTCATAACAGATGCCCCGTGGTATGTGACCAATGACCGGATACACAAGGATCCGGGTGTCCCAACTCTCAAAACTATGGCATATAAAAACGGATACATCATCACCCAAACCAGCTGGCTTATACACTCATGGATGACAGAATAGTCTTTACTAGACTGAAACGAAAGTGTACCCAAGATCTTCTCAAATAAATAAATATAATTTAGTAGAAGATAAATGACATTATGTGGAGATGTCACTGGACACCTACCACACGAGCTAATTCTCACACTTACTTAAACTTTAACTGAAATTCAAAATTATATACCTGAAATATTCAATTATCTTTGGCAGTGTTACGGTATTGATTCAAAACTACTTTATAAAAATAATTTAATAAATTCATATACAGGCTGTCAACAGGGGGATCCACTCGGACCTGCCATTTTTAGCCTCGCTATTCACCCAATCATCTCATCATTAAAATCAAAATTAAATATGTGGTACCTAGACGACGGCACCCTAGGAGGCGATGCAAATGCAGTATTACAAGATTTAGAACTTTATAAAAACATTCGCTTCGCCTCCTGGGAGCTCCGATTCTAGAAGATTCATACGCGGCTTATGTTAACGAACAGAGTTCAAAATTTGAAGAATCTTCGATCCGTCTTACTAAAATTCATTCTCATGTAGCATTTCATATCATCCGTTTTTGTCTTCCGAACCGAACTTCAAAACAGAAGGAGGAGGTTTACAATTCGTCGGAATCTTTATTTTTTTTATGTACGTTCCCCGATTACTCGAAGACGCCTGGACCGATTTGGAAACATATTTTTTGTTTGAAAGGGTATACTTCACAGGTGGTTCCATTTTTTTTAGTGAAAATTGGTTTAGTAGATTTTTAGAAATTTTGAAAAAACTGACTTTATAAGTACATTTTTCTTAATATCTCGATGAAATATATACCGATTTTGACGACTTAATTTTTTAAGGATATAATAATTTTTCGACATTATCTTACAGACATAATGATAAAAATCGGTTTAGTAGTTTTTCAGAAATTCAGTAATTTGTCTCTGCTTTCGGCTGAAAATTATGTATCAAGTATGCCTTAGCAACGGTTGCTATTGACACGAAGTTGTCAATTTTTGTTTCGACGGTGGTCTAACGGCTAAATGGTTCAAATCCTTTTTTTTTTTTTTTTTTTTTACGTGGGGAAATGCATCATGCATACCCGCCTCCTCGGGGGTGAGGAGGCGGGTTATGTGGGACTCTAACCCACTAAAACCCCACGATACTCCATCTCGCCGGTTAGTCGGCGGGCCACGGGGACGCGTTAGCATTCTTCCGCGACCCGCCGCCGGGTGGCCGCAAGGCCCCACCTCTTTGCAGAGCAATCTGCTCAGGCGCAGCAGGGAGTACCACTGCTGCGCCTGCCCTCGCGATCTCTGTTAGATGGATGCGGCCGGTGGACCCCCCCACCGACCGCCAGAGACCCGAGTTATGGGAGTGCCAGCTGGAGGTATTGGCGCCGGCGCACTCCCCTTCGCCGTTGGCGGATATCAGCGGCTTCGGGATCTCCCTCCCTTTGCCGCTCCGCCTCCTCCTTCTGCGACATGACCTCCTCGCAGAACGAGGAGGCCGCCGCCCAAGCTTCTTCGCTGCCGACCATGGCTTTCACCAAGGCCGGCAGCGTCACGTCTTCTTCGATGGCTGCGGCGAGTTCCCGGCGCCGCTCGGCCCATGCGGGGCACTCCTCCAGCGTGTGCTGCGCCGAGTCCTCGTCGCAGCCGTCGCAGTGGTGGCACTGCGCCGTCGGCTCCCTCCGGGCAATCTGACACAGGTACTTCCCGAAACACCCATGTCCCGAGAGCACCTGCGCCAGCCGGAAGGTGAGGGGTCCATGTCGCCTCTCCACCCAATCGTCAATGACGGGGCGGAGAGCTTCGACGGTCCGGTGGCCGGCGGTGGGGCGCTCCAAGCGCTCCCGCCATTCGTCCATCACCAGCCGCCGAAAACGGAGCCTCCGGTAGTTCGTCTCTGCTGGCGTAGGTCGCAAATCCCTGGCCCTGACGTCCTCGCGCCAATCAAACATTGACGCGAGGGCCAGCGCCTCCAGATCCCAGGGTAGCGACCCCGCCAGCGCGCACGCCGCCTCGTAAGAGATGGTGCGATAGCCCCGGATAGCCCTGGTGGCTATTGCCCGCTGCGGTCTTCGCAGCAGGGCCTTGTTCTGCTCGTTAGCCACCAGGGCGTTGTACCACACCGGGGCGCCGTACAAAGCCATCGATCGCACCACTCCCATATAGAGGCGGCGGCATCCCACACTCGGACCCCCGAGATTGGGCAGCAGTCGCCCGAGGGCATTGGCTGCTCCCATGAGCCGGGGGGCCAGGAGACGAAAGTGTTCCCGGAAGCTCCAGCGACCGTCGAGCACCAGTCCGAGATATTTCATCCCGGACTTGAACTCGACGCGGACCCCATCTACGAGGAAGTGGGACCCTACCGGTGGCCGTCGTTGGCACCCGTGAAAACACAGGGCCTCCGACTTGTTGAGGGCCACCTTGAGTCCCACCCTCCTAATCCTACCAAATGGTTCAAATCCTATCCACAGCATTTTGTTTTCCATAATTTTTTTTTATTTGCGTAATTATTTGTCTCTCAGGGCAGCAAAATCACTGAAAAGTAAGAAATAATAAATATTTCGTCGTAGAATTTGAAGACGGTTGGTGCCAAATTAGAAATAACTTTGTTCCCAAATTCACTAATCTAGACAATTCATTAGGAATCTACGATCATCAGTACAAACATAGATAATATTGAACAGATCTTTATCTTCTTAGATGTTTATTACTTTGGATCCTAATTTGGCACCAACTACTGGTTGCAAGCTGTTCCCTACGTCAATATAGGAACTTTATTAGATGACACCAGTTTTGCTATTGCAATTGGCTTGCGTCTGGGCATCTCCGGTGGGCGGTGGCGATGTAGATCATATGGGTCATCATGGTCTATCTTGCCGCCGTAGCGCGGGACGACTCTCACGCCACGCCGCCTTGAATGACATCATCCGTCGGGCGCTTGTCACCGTCAACGCGCCGGCAATACTTGAGCCGAACGGTATTTTACGTGACGATGGCAAGAGGCCTGATGGAATGTCATTGATTCCGTGGAGCCGTGGGAGGTCGTTAGTGTGGGATGCAACTTGTGTTGACACACTGGCGCCCTCTCATCTAAATATCACTTCCCGAACAGCAGGTGCGGCAGCGGAAGCAGCGGAGACCCTCAAACGGAAGAAATATAATTGCATTATATTTTTATTCCGTTTGGGGTCGAAACTATGGGTCCCTGGGGTTAAAATGCCCGAAATTTTATAAAAGAGCTGTCCAGACGCATTAAAGATACCAGAGGTGACCAAAGGCTGGAGCTTACTACCTCGGTCAACGAATTAGCCTAGCTATTCAACGAGGTAATGTTGCCAGTTTTTTGGGCACCTTACCTGCAGATGGCGACCTAAATGCAGTCTATTTATAATTTTTTAAATATTCTTAGTGTAATGTTTAGTTTTTAATTTATTGTATGTTTGATAAGATGTGTAAATAAAAATTAACTAATAAAAGCTTAAACTATTGCTGAACGTTTCATGATAACAGACTGCAACATAAACAGAGAAAAAAAAGAAAAAGTAACCCACGCACTGGTCCGGTAACACACAGAAAATTTTCGGTCCGGCCGCCGTATGATCTAGATTGAACACAAGATTCGATTAAACAAAGTGTCAAACATCAGTGTGTGTGACAGATCGTTGGCTGTGTGAAGTTGGCACCCCCAAATTCGATTTTTCAGTTTTTTTTCATCAGGTTCGTTTGTCCACCGTTAGTCCACGTTTGTCCATCAAAAACTTTTTTTTGTCCACCTCTCAAAAAAAGTTATTCAAAAAATAAAAATTGGGGGTGGAAGTTGGCACCCCCAAATCCGAAATTCTATTTTTTTTCATCCCGTTCGTTTATCCATCGTTAGTCCACGTTTGTCCACCAAAAATTTTTTTTGTCCACCCTTAAAAAAAAGTTATTTAAAAAAAACTAAAATTGAGGTGGAAGTTGGCACCCCTAAATGCGAATTTTCAACTTTTTTTCATCAGGTTCGTTTGTACATCGTTAGTCCACAATTGTCCACCAAACATTTTTTTTTGTCCACCCTTCAAAAAAAAGTTATTCAAATAAACATTTTTTATGAAAAAAACGATAAAAACTGAATTTCCGGGTACGTTCAAACTACACTAAAGGTTTGAAAATCAAGTTTATAAAGTGGGCAAACGATCCAACCCCTCAGAGAAAAGAATCCACCCCTAGGAAGCTAGAGATCCCCCGTCAAAGTGAAAATACTTAGATAAATACTGAATTAACTCGCGCATAACTACGTCTCTAAGGGTGGACAAACGAAAATATGTGGTGGACAAATGAGTTTCTGAAATGGACAAACAGACCTACCCCTCAGAGAAGCAAATCCACCCCTAGGAAGTTGGAGATCACACGACAAAGTTAAAATCCTTAGATACATACTTATATCACGCATAACTATATCTCTAAGGGTGGACAAACGACAATATGTGGTGGGTAAACGAGTTTCCGAGGTGAGCAAACAAACCAAAACCTCAAAGAAGCAATTTCACCCCTAGGAAGCTAGAGATCCTCCGTCAAAGTTAAAATCGTTAGCTATATAATTAACTCACGTATAGCTATATCTCTAAGGGTAGACAAACGACAATATATGGTGGATAAATGAGCTTCTGAGGTGGAAGAATAGACCTACCCCTCAGAGAAGCTAATCCACCCCTAGAAAACTAGAAATCCTCCGTCAAAGTTAAATTCAGGGTTTTTTTCTTTAAAAATGTTTATTTGAATAACTTTTTTTTGAAGGATGTACAAAAAAAAATTTTGGTGGACAAACGTGGACTAACGATGTACAAACGAACCTGATGAAAAAAAGTTGAAAATTCGCATTTGGGGGTGCCAAGTTCCACCTCAATTTTTGTTTTTTTTGAATAACTTTTTTTTGGAGGGTGGACAAAAAAAAATTTTTGGTGGACAAACGTGGACTAACGATGGATAAACAAACGTGATGAAAAAAAAATGGAAATTCGCATTTGTAGGTGCCAACTTCCACCCCAATTTTAATTTATTGAATAACTTTTTTTTGAGAGGTGGACAAAAAAAATTTTTGGTGGACAAACGTGGACTAACGATGGACAAACGAACCTGATGAAAAAAAACTGAGAAATCGAATTTGGGGGTGCCAACTTCACAGAGCCCAGATCGTTCCGACCATCGAAATCAACCGTAAATACAACGATTTGAAAACGGATGGTGGGCCGCGCGTACAATAATTGGACGAGTCTGTGGTCGATTTCGGTGGACCGTATGGCGGCGCGTTTGAACGAATGAGTGGGCACTTTTACAGAATTCAAAATTGTTCACTGCGTCCGCACTTCTTATAAAAAAAACACAAATACTTACGTCTGTTAAAGAAGTGACACATCTAGGTCCATTAAGTGCACCAACAGGTTTGGACAACTGGCAAAAAGTGGACACTGTTACTGGTGTCGTTGGCCATACCGCAAGGTATAAAGGCCGTGAAGCTGTGTTTTGTTTTTGTTTGTGTGTTCAGTGCAAAACATGAAAAAAAAATATTTCGTCGTTGAATTTAAAGACGTTTGGTGCCAAATTAGAAACTACCTACTAGGTTCAATTTCAGATCTTATAATAAATTGACGTCTTCAAATAGAACCACGAAATACATATTTAATTATTTTGATTAATTATTATATTAATTAAATATATTGACTTTGACGTTGACAGGTGCCATAACAAAAAATATTTACTGTTATATTTTATTATTTTAATTTATACTTATATATTTTTAAATCACTTTAGTAAATATAGTAAGAAATCAACACGCCTATAAATAATATATATTTGACTAAAATTACTACCTAAATTTGATTTCAAGATGATATTATACCAAGTTATCAGTGAACAAAACTTCAAGATATACATAAGAATATCATGAATACTAGCTCAAGTAACGGAAATATAACCAGCAAAACTCTACTTCCACCAGACATTGCTTGTCCGCACTGCAACCGTAACTGTAAAGGGACAAGGGGACTCAAAATTCACGTCGGTAAAATTCACCCAGAACAACGACACAGTCAAGCTATTCTTAACATCATCTCTGCTGCGACGAACCTATCACAAGTACCTCAGACTAGAGACGTAGATTTCAGTAAAGTGCTACAAGAATTAAAATGTAATGTTCCAGTGATTCGACGTATACCTCGCGGTGCAAGGGAGACTGTGGCAAAGAAGCTAACGGCAGCCATTGATAAATGCATCGCCGATAACTCGGTTGCCACTTGGCCAAACCTTTTTATGTTTACATATAACATCCTACATGTAAACAGAAGCACAAAGGAATCGTCTTCACTTACTTCAAAAATCAAGAAAAATACACAAAATAACAATCCTAACTTTGCAATAGAAAATATTGTAATTACTGAGTAACGGAATAAACAATATTCTATATTTAGAGCAGCGGAACTAAAGATTTACGATGGTGATGTACGTGGCGCATCGAGACTTCTTTCATCCACAGACAGTTTGGCCCCAACAAACAATTCCACTCTGACTGAACTAAAAAACAAACATCCCAAGCCTAGCCGAATACTATTTTTCCGGATGCACCAAAACCGTCTGATAATTTCGTGCAAGCAACCATCGAGAACACTCGCAGTGCAATTTTGTCGTTTCCCTGTGGCTCAGCTTCTGGAATTGACGGACTTACGGCGCAACATCTCAAGGACTTAATAGGGGTCAAAATAGGTGACGCAGGATCCAAATTATTATCTTCCCTTACAAATTTAATGAATGTCTTATTAGCTGGCCAAGTAATCATTGATTTTTTACCATATCTTTAC
This sequence comes from Nemapogon koenigi, assembly GCA_963924495.1. NCBI lineage: Eukaryota > Metazoa > Arthropoda > Insecta > Lepidoptera > Tineidae > Nemapogon > Nemapogon koenigi. The sequence goes on from OZ004629.1 coordinate 18,721,782, forward strand.
AGTGGTTTTTTAATTGCCCTCAAGAAAAATAGTGGAGGAATCCGTCCAATTGCTGTTGGTTGCACTCTTCGACGTCTAGCATCTAAAATTGCCTGTTTTAAGGTAAAAGACTTAGTAGGTGAGAAACTACGCCCTGTCCAGCTGGGTTTTGGCACCAAGGCTGGCGCGGAGAGTGCCATTCACGCAACCCGTACTTTCCTTAAAAATTCTCTATCTCGATAATTTAGTGAAATCGTGTTTAGAAAAAATTCTAAATTTATCTTTCAATTAAACCACTTATACACAAGCCTCCCTACCTATAAATTTAAGTGGCATCAGGATCCGTCGTTTTTCGGACATAGCCCTGCCAGCCTTTCTTGCCTCTGTTCATGGCAGTCACGAGCTCATCGAAACTTTATTAAAAAATTCTATGAGGGACGTTGAGCCAGATTGCATGGGGGAGGCATATGAGTGCTGGAAAGTACTATGTCCGGGAACTAACAAACCTGCCAAATTAGATAGTCAATCTTGCTGGGACTATCTTCTTTCAAGAATAACGCTCAATAGAATTATAGCCGCTAGTTCTGAATCAGACAGGGCGAGAATTATAGCATCCTGTGAACTGAAATCAGGCGCATGGATAAAAGTGTATCCTTCACAAAATTTAGGCACACTCCTAGACAAAAATACTCTGCGAATTTGTGTGGGGCTACGCATAGGGGCACAGCTGTGTCAACCACATTTATGTGTATGTGGTTCAAATGTTGAGGCTAATGGACACCACGGCATATCCTGTAGAAGGAGCGCCGGTCGAATTCCAAGACATATAGCAATAAATAATATAATAAAACGTTCTTTGAGTTCGGCTGAGAACCCCCCGGCCTTAGCCGGTCGGACGGCAAAAGACCGGACGGCATGACTCTGGTGCCATGGTCTCGAGGCCGCGCTCTGGTGTGGGACGCGACATGCGTGGACACGCTGGCTCCAAGTCATGTCGCCGCCTCCTCCAGCTCTGCAGGTGCCGCAGCTCTGAGGCGGCACATTTAAAAATTCAAAAATATTCCTCGCTGCTAGATGACTTTGAATTTCTTGCTTTTGCGGTTGAGACTCTTGGTCCGTGGTCATCAGACTCCAAGAAGTTTGCTGATAAAATTGGTAAACTTCTCATCGAAAAGTCTGGTGATCACCGAGCTAAGAGTTTTTTCATTCGCCGCATAAGCTTGGAGATTCAAAGGGGTAACGCAGCGAGTGTTCTTGGCACGATTGGATTGTCTTCAGAGCTGGAGGAGGTATTCTATCTTTGATTCCTCCATCCTTTTTCTTTTTATTTTTAAAAATAAAGTATTTAAGGTTTTTGTTTTAAGGTATTTAAGGTTTTTAAGATTTTTAATGTATATTTTAGATTTTTGTTTGTAGTGTGAATAAAAATTTCATTATTTCTTGCTTTCCAGTAAACAATTTTTGAAGTCGGTGTACTTTAAAAAAAGTTTATTATAACTCTCAGACTTCAAAGTGCATTTTTATTTTCATTTTGTGCTGTAGCTGTAGGTACAACTTATTTCAACAAACTGTATTTCCTCACTTCAAAAGGAGGTTGGTAGTGACTTTCAAATTCTATATTTTTATAAAAATGTAACTCGTCGCGGGATTTATTGTGTAAGGTCGCGCGAGCACAAAGAAAGCAGATTGCCTTCTTTTGGCGAGTCAGCGCGAAACATGTCGGTGAATTTAACATAAGTCTCATTAAAGTACAACTTTTATATTTCCAACATTATATTTTTTCTGGGATAAACTATTCCCAATTTCTCTGTAAATAAACGACCTGTGTCACTGTAATTTAGCATATAGTTACTTATTAAATATATCTAAGTGATTTTTTTTGGTAAAATAAATTTAATTTATAAAAATCAATTTAACAAATAATCAATTACTACGAAATTTTATAAGTAGAAAATTATGGTAAGGTCGCTGACAGTACCAACCTCTCGGAAAATGGGTTGGTACCATCTGACGGCTAACTCTACCACCGCGCGCGCTCAAATCTTCCCATTGTGGAGGAGCGACGCCCCAAAGCTGGATGACGCCACGTATTCAATCGCATGATCAGCTCCATCGTCGAGGCCAAATGATTTGGCTGTTGGTAAGAATCTGCGTCTTGTACCACGAATGCACATAGGTACTTGTAGCTCGTATTATTGAGATAATGATTCTTGATCTTAGCCATCCCATCACATCATATCACATGAAATAGCTGTTATTTTTTCAATGGGTTTTATTAAATAGGAAATATGGGTGGTAAAACTTTGCCCCCGTTTTATCTTTCATAACCTATCACAAAGCTCTTAAATTTTAGAGGTTTCAAATTATAATTTTAAATTAGAGCTTTCAATAATATTTCATTTTCATGCTTGAAGCTACACAAATGATATCACATGTGGGAAATTGGATATTGCTCGTTTCGACTCGCTTGAAATTGAAACCTTCCTGCCTGTGGCCAATTTGCAAACGGGTGCAGACGGAAACCCTATTACTAAGTCTCCTCTATCCGTCCGTCCGTCTATCACAGAGCTGTATCTTTTGAACCGTAAATAAATACACACTTGAAATTTTCATAGAGTATGTATGTATTACTATGGCCGCTATAACAACAAATAATAAAAATAAAGCGGGTCCCTATACAAAAAATCTGCACTAACGTTTTTATTTCGTACTATAAGCGGGCCCGGCAGACGTTGTCCTGCCCAAACGTTGGCTTGCCTGCTATTTACTTTCCTTCGTCCGTGGAAAAAAGGGGTAGACAGAGACAATCGAATTCTATTTGTTACGATCCCGACATACCTCTTTCGCTTCTTTTATATTCATCATACCTTTCATACATGCTCGGCGATTGTGTGTACTTTTAATATTTCCATCGATCAATACAGTTTTATTCAATAAAAATACACCTAGGTCGTCCTCTGCCAGCATTTCCTTTCACTTCACTTAAACCTTCACTTAATTCTTTCAACGTATAAACTATATTTCTTCATTAAAAATATTGATTCCATATCACACGCTTGAGGCCAAAGCAGGCAATACAAACTAAGAAATCAGTGAACTGTAAATGCAAGTCTATAACACAACAACAGAGAAATATGCTTTTAAACATTTACTGAATTTTCTCAATACCTACGTGTCCCCGGAGAATAGGTTTCAACATTTATTGCTTACAAAGCCACACGACTCTTATTTCCACTTGAAAGCTTACAATTTGTAATAACGGCGAAGTAGATAATGGTCTGATATGAAGAAAATCCTCTTATAGAAATTGACAGAACGACACAAATAGAAAATGTGAGCTTCAATTGTATAAGGTACTTTGAAATATCTAGAAACTTTTACAATACATTTTTTATTTGAAAATAATATGATACAACGGTATTGAGTAAGTAGCTTTTTGTTAAGTCGCATAAATATAATCTTGTTATTTATTGGTATTTTTATCACGCTTTTATTAACTTCACCTCTAACTATGTATGTAATATTCACTTATTTATATGGGTCGGTAATCGATTTTATATGTTTAGACACATTAATCTATTACCGATCCATACGAGCCGGTAATTGCAACAATGAGAAGCCTGCACCGATCCATGCCAATGATTTTGTTTACGTTTTCCAGCTCAGTATTATGTACCTACCCATTTAAATAAAATACACAACACTTTAGTTTACCGTCATTTAGAATATAAAATCGTTAACTCGTTTAAGTTGGTCCATTCAAATATTTATACGTGAATATGTTGATTCTTACGTACATAAAGTAAATATATAATTAAGTATATAAAAATATATTTATTATTACTTAGGTCACATGTTAGTGAATAAAAACGAAACAAAAGTTTGTATCATTTCCTTACGGTTGGAATTACCTGCGGTTGGGATGGGTCGGTATTTTTGCATATATAATTAAGAAATCAAGTGTATTGGCAACCACCTATCCTTATATGTTGACACTTTTTGGGGATACTTTTAAATTATAGCTGTTAGATTTATTATAAGTACCTAATAAAATTTTATATTTGTATTTTCATTTAAGAAATCGTCACATCTTGCAAACCAACTAAATGATGGTCACAGATTAGATAAAATAACCATTGACGAATTGACAGACTGTTCTTATCACAGGTTCTTATAATATAGTTTTATTTATTTGAAATTTAGATAGAACGTCACCATCCGTTTGCGGTCATGTGACTGGAATTTAGATATTAAAAAATAAATATTTAATAAACAAATAAATAAACATTATTTTCAGTTATAGACTATATAAAAAATACAATTACAAAATACAGCGATGACGATATGACGTCGAAAAAACCTCAAATGTATTAAAATAAAACCATGAAAGCAACCCACGTACTGTATCGAAATCCAGTTAAATTACAAATTCTCGGCGTGATGATTAGCATCGCATTAGTATGTGTGGTTGGACTCGTTTGTTATGTACTTTTGAGAAATACATTTATTAAAGGTATTTAAATAACGGTACTCAATGAACAAAATGGCAATACGCGAGACGATGCCTCTGTGCAACCTTTTGGGTCTCAATATTTACTCAAGCGCTTGTTATTTCAATGTCTTTTCGACGCTCTTTCAAATTACAAATTCACGTTAAATATTAGAGTACAGGAGCTGGTAACAAAATCTGATCAGTTTATATTATTTTTGTGAAAATGATATAATATCTAATGTATTTACCGTTTAGTTAAATATATTTCCCCTACGCATAATATATTACTAGCTTTGTGCCCCGGCTTCGGTTGACGTTTATGATTACTGATCAACTCCATTGAACCGTAGCGTGATGTTATAATATAACCTAATAAGCTTCCTCAATAAACGGGGTATTTAACCCAAAAATAATTATTTAAATGGGACTAATAGTTTCTGTGATATGTGCGTTTGATAGTGATTGACTTTTATCATTACTGCTCTGCTTCTTTAGATTGTAGGGTGATATTATATAGCATATAACCTTCCTCTATAAGTGGGCTATCTATCGCAAAAATAACTGGTCAAATTGGACTAGTGTTTGGTGAGATTAGCGTGTTCAAATATACAAACATACAAACAAACATACAAACTTTTCCGATTTTTTTAGATCCAAGTCATTCAAATATTCTATCACAACAAACATCTATCTATTATCACACCTATGCAGAGATTATCGAATGCATTTGCTACGATCTTTACCATGCGTACCAGCCTTAGCTGCTGGCCCCGTCGTCGAGTTGGCCTTAGCTGACATCACTGAAAGGCTGGACTTGGCTAGCGTCAGCGTCTTAGCCTTACCTGGTCTGACCGTGTTGCTGACCTGATAATGGTGAGTGGCGATAAAGATTCTGACGGTCTGACTATTCTGAAGGCCGGTCCTTGCCTATATATTATTCGCCACATAGTATACTATGAATTTGAGAAATTTCTCAAATCTTATCCCTCATCCTTTCAAAGTTTGTCTTATTAACTACTCCAAAATTATAGTAGTATTTTTGGTTTTTGATTTTTAATTAACATAAGATTTTTTTTTCAATTTAGATTAACTAACATATTAAGGTTCGCTTGGAATTTTTGCAGTATCGCTTTTGTACGTAAAAACATTAGGTATTTTTAGGTGAATTTCTACTCACAATATTTATTCCGCAAAATATTTTGCCTTTCCATTTTTATGCGGGTGAAACTGTGAAGTAATTGTAATAAATCAAAGTAAAAAATATCGGGTCATCGTTATTAAAGTTCATCTTTCTAAACTTGAATCAAGTAAAGTAATTGCATATTTTATTCATAAGCTCTTGGTCTACGAATTCAGCCTGAAGATAGTCGGATGTAATATCACGTCTTTCTTTGTCTTTCAAGATATTGAAACAAAGATCAATAGTCTTGTTAAATAAAAGCCAAGTGCTAAAATAATGCCGTTTATATTAATTTTCACTATATTGTTTGTACTATCACGATCAGAATTGGAAGGACACCTAAAGGCTATAATTCCCTTGTGCATTTAACTTTTCACTTTATTTCCTTTCTAATGCCACCAATCACATAAAAGCTCAACTGATTAGATTTATTTTTCTTTATTTGTTAATATGGAAATTAGGAACGTCATAAATTCATAATTCAGTTATGCAAAATCAACCATTTTTTTTTTAATTTTGAATTGAGTACCTATTGAAAGTAAGTAAATAATAAATTTAAAGGTATTGAAAACAATATAAAATCAGAATTAATAAGAAAATACAGTAAAGTGTTAAAGTGTTAAGTTTTCAAGTTAATTCATTTATTTTATTTATTTTATTTATTTATTTATTATTTATTTATTTTATTTACACATAAAAAAATATACAAAATAAGAAACTATCGGGTTTGTATGTACACCCGGATTAAGTTCGTCACATAAACACAAATTGCAACACAATAAAATCAAACAATCAATATAACAACAAAACAAATTAAACCTAGGTATATCTAATCTATACAATGTGGTGGGTAGTCACACATTAGCTGTAATATTTTTTGTATTTAATACCACAAACTGAATCTCAGATACAGCATGCTCCAATATAAATTTCTAAATATTCACGGTTTATATTACAATCTGAAATCTGAATTGTATTATTTTATATAATTAATGAATAATATGACTAATTAATGAATAATTTATATAATTTATTATAGATTTTCATGAATATATTTTTTGTTATTAATTTATAATATTAATCTATATATATAAAAAGAGAAGTTCCGATTCACTGACCATCAACGCCCAGCCCAAACCCTTGGACCTATGAAGCTGACATTTTGCACAGAAGTTCCCTTTATTATGTAGACAAGGAATAATGAAGGAAATTTCGATATTCAACCCCTAAGGGGGTCAAATGGGGTAAATACGTTTGTATGTAAAATCTTATTTCCTGCGTGAATCAACTTGAAACTTGGTACAAATATTTTTCAATACAAATAATAAATACATATTTCTGGATTTTTAAAAACAACCCTTAAGTAGAAGTGCAACGGGGTGTAGAAGTCTGTATAGGGAAATCGTATTACCTGCGTTGTTCAACTTGAAACTTGGTACAAATATTCTTCAAAACAAATAATAAAACACGTATTTTTGGATTTTTAAAGACGACCCTTAAGGAGGGGTGCAACGGGGTGTAGAAGTTTGTATAGGGAAATCGTGTAGGTATCACCTTGAAACTTGGTACAAATATTCTTCAAAACAAATAATAAAACACGTATTTTTAGATTTTTAGAAACTACTTTTAATGAGGGGTGCAACGTGGTGTAGAAGTTTGTATAGGGAAATCGTGTAGGTATCAACTTGAAACTTGGTACAAAAATTCTTCAAAACAAATAATAAAACACGTATTTTTGGATTTTTAAAAACTACCCTTACGGAGGGGTGCAACGGGGTGTAGAAATTTGTATAGGGAAATCGTGTAGGTATCAACTTGAAACTTGGTACAATCATTCTTCAAAACAAATAATAAAACACGTATTTTTGGATTTTTAGAAACGACCCTTAAGGAGGGGTGCAGCAGGATGTAGAAGTTTGTATAGGGAAATCGTGTAGGTATCAACTTGAAACTTGGTACAAAAATTCTTCAAAACAAATAATAAAACACGTATTTTTGGATTTTTAAAAACTACCCTTACGGAGGGGTGCAACGGGGTGTAGAAATTTGTATAGGGAAATCGTGTAGGTATCAACTTGAAACTTGGTACAAATATTCTTCAAAACAAATAATAAAACACGTATTTTTGTATTTTTAGAAACTACCCTTAATGAGGGGTGTAACGTGGTGTAGAAGTTTGTATAGGGAAATCGTGTAGGTATCAACTTGAAAATTGGTACAAATATTCTTCAAAACAAATAATAAAACACGTATTTTTGGATTTTTAGAAACTACCCTTAATGAGGGCTGCAACGTGGTGTAGAAGTTTGTATAGGGAAATCGTGTAGGTATCAACTTGAAACTTGGTACGAATATTCTTCAAAACAAATAATAAAACACGTATTTTTGGATTTTTAAAAACGACGCAAAAAACGTGCAACTTGGTGTACAAGTTTGTATAGGGAAATCGTGTAGGTATCAACTTGAAACTTGGTACAAATATTCTTCAAAACAAATAATAAAACACGTATTTTTGTATTTTTAAAAACGACCCTTACGGAGGGGTGCAACGGGGTGTAGAGGTTTGTATAGGGAAATCGTATTACCTGCGTGTATCAACTTAAAACTTGGTACAAATATTCTTCAAAACAAATAATATAACACGTATTTTTGGATTTTTAAAAACGACCCTTAAGGAGGTATGCAACGGGGTGTAAAATTTTGTATAGGGAAATCATATTACCTGCGTGTATCAACTTTAAACTTGGTACAAATATTCTTCAAAACAAATAATAAAACACGTATTTTTGGAAATTTAAAAACGACCCTTAAAGAGGGTTGCAACGGGGTGTAAAATTTTGTATAGGGAAATCGTATTACATGCGTGTATTAACTTGAAACTTGGTACAAATATTCTTCAAAACAAATAATAAAACACGTATTTCGGATTTTTAAAAACGACCCTTAAGGAGGTATGCAACGGGGTGTAAAATTTTGTATAGGGAAATCGTATTACCTGCGTGTATCAACTTGAAACTTGGTACAAATATTCTTCAAAACAAATAATAAAACACGTATTTTTGGATTTTTAAAAACGACCCTTAAGGAGGGTTGCAACGGGGTGTAAAATTTTGTATAGGGAAATCGTATTACATGCGTGTATTAACTTGAAACTTGGTACAAATATTGTTCAAAACAAATAATAAAACACGTATTTTTGGATTTAAAAAAAATAAAAATAAAAATAAAGGAGGGATGATGCAACGGGGTGTAAAATTTTGTATGGGGAAAAATGTTGTTTTGGTCGAATCTACTTGAAACTTAGCTAGAGAACATAGGAGTTGACCTAAAAGATTTTTTTTAAACAACCCTTAAGAAATTGTTAACTTGGGCATGGGGGAAATATTTTTACGGACTGGGAAAATATTAATTTATAGGTAGGTACCGAATTTATACTTTTTTGAACTTCTGACTGACGGGGAATTTACGGAGGTAAAAGATAAAATGGACAACATTTCATTTTTCGTAAGGTACCAAAATTCGAAAACCGTTTGGAGATTACATGCTAGAAAGCTTATTTTTCATTTTTTTTATTTTTTATATCCTTTAATTTTCGAGTTATTTTAAAAATACTGAAATATTGAAAATTAAGGATTAATAGGTGCCCTAATCTGTGCTAACCCTCTAATTTAAAAATACTAATGTCTGTGGCAGAGTTGAACTCAGGTGTTGCCCTCTATTAATTTTACCCATTTTTATTCCATTTAAAGCTAAATTAATAATTATTCTTTAAATATAATTATAAAAATACTTCTTTTATATAATATTTTTTGGAAGTTTTGCTAGTTTCGAATGGGCTATCACAGGAAATATATTTACGAGTGAAACCGCGGACAAAAGCTAGTATTATTATATACCTACATTATGAATAATGTTGTAGGCGATTTGAGTTCCGGCTACGGCAACACCTATTTGGAACACGGTATATTATACTCTTTGCATTTCTATAACGTATACTCTGTGGCTTGACTGACACTATCTGTCACTTTCTTTGGGTGACAGTTTATATTTCTTAATTTTAGTCCTAGCTATGGTTTTTAGTTTATAAGTCCTCAGAATTTATAAAAATTCATAATTAAATTAAAAATATAAAAACTCAACCAAAAATAAAATAGAAAAATACGTGTAACTTATTTTTTAATATATTTTTAATTAAAGTAATAAAAATGGGTGATTAAAAAAATGAAATGTTGTCCATTAAGGGAAATCTCTGCGTATTTACATAAATTACGTCATTATTCCTAATTCTACGCGAACGAAGTCGCGGGCAAAAGCTAGTATTAAATAATAGAATATTACATACATGTTACAGTGAAATCCGACTTTGTGTTTAAGTTCACCCAACATGACATTTAGATTTAGATGACAAAACATCCACGATTTCCTGATTTAGGATTCCATTCAAGTGCAGACCAAACCTTTGTATACCGACATAGTAGGTAAATTAAATGTTAATATGATGATGATAAATTTATTAGTACCTAGTATGTATTCGGAAAGTACACTATGTATTTCATGTCTTTTTATTGTAAAATTTTAAATATCAGTTCTGCAAATGTAAAATAAGTTAAAAATGTAAATTATTATGTATAATTGTTAATATAACGTATTTTTAAATGAAAACTTATTAAATAAACATGCAATTTTTGTTTACGAAATAAGAAAAGTCAAAAATATACACTTTAGATAAGAACATTTAGAAAAATATGGAATTATGACATTATAATGATGTATATTTTGTGGTGTGAAACACTGGCAACAAATATTTAGTTGCCCATTTAACAGGACAGGTGGCAAGCTTGTCTTTACACTTTATGTGACTAAATATGTCTTTTAAAACACGCCTCTTTGAAGCGAGATAAATTCAACTTGGTGTTTAGTATTATCTTGTTTCTAGTCATTATGCTATCTAAATATAATATATTTAAAATATGTAGGTAGTTATCTTATAAAAAAATTAAATTCTTTACGAATCTTATATTATTTCGATACAAATGTTGAGATATTTAAGCTTGTTTTTCAACCCCTAATATAATTCTTAAATATTATATATTCTAGTTAATTACTAATGAAATCAATCAAACAAGAAAATCAATTAAGAATGATCCTATAATATCGGATGTCGAAATCAGTCTAGACGACTGCAGAAGGATAATAATAATTGAACTCTCTTGTTAGGTTGAAGGATTTCGCAATAAATTTATTAGACAGCAAATATAATTTCAGAAAGACACGTACCATGATCTTTATTTGTTGAAGCAATTAGTTTGATTATATCGTGATACAAATATATATTTTTTATTACTTAAGAGTCCTACCCTACCCTATACCCATAATTTGTATAGGGATTAACTATTCCCAATTTCTCTGTAAATAATCCACATGTGTCACATAGTTACATATAGTTACTTATTAAATATATCTAAGTGCAATAGCCGTTATTTTTTCAATTGGTTTTATTGAATAGGAAATATAGGTGACAAAATAAAGAATAATTTTGCCCCTGTTTTCTCTTTCATAATCTAATTAAATGGTATAATAATTCTTTAAAAAAATAACGTTTGGTGGTAGATTTTATGAAAGAGAAAACGCGGGCATAGTTTAACCATCCATATTTCTATTCAATAAAACCCGTTGAAAAAATAACAGCTATTTCACTTAAATATATTGAATAGTAACTATTATGCTAAATTACAGTGACACAGGTGAATTATTTACAGATAAATTGGAAATAGTTTATCCCAGAAGAATTATGGATTAGGAGCCTATATTTCTCGACGTGAAATTTATCTTAAAAATAATAAATGTACTATTTTGGGATTCTTGCAGAAGACAATGTAATGAAGATCTAGTGTTGCCAGACTTCCCGATTTACATGCCAATTTCCAGGGAGTCTAAATAGGTACATTTTGATGATATTTTTTAATTTTCAAACGAATTGCATACCCTTGCAATCATTGAGTTACGATTAAGTTAGACTTAACTTATTATATACCTATTTAAAAAAATTAAAAGACAATATGTTTAATGTTTATACTTGATGATCCGTGCGAATACTTCGTATCGTTAGTAGTGTCAATATCAAATATCATAGTTCAACTAACCTACAATAGATTGTGTCTTTTACAAAATGAATTAATTAGTCTAATTTTAAAAGAAACATTTTATTTTTATTGGTTTGTTTATTTTTCGTCATTAGAGAGAAAAATAATCTACACAATAGCGTATCAAACATTAACTTTGATACATAATTAAGGGAGACATTTGATACCGAGAAAAAACACCTTTGGATTTATATATAGAGACTAGTATGTTGTGTAGTGCGCGAGTTGCAAGCAACTCTTGAGGTTTCAGTGTGGGAACATACTGCTGCCCACACCAAAGAAGACATGCTACAAGTCAGCATACCCCTACTCCAACCCCTACCACTACCCCTACCACTACCCCTACCCCTACCGCTGCTCGATTGAAATCAATTGGAGAAAAGAAAAAAAAAATGTATGGGAGACTAATTCGGTTGCAGGGACAGGCACCGACCGCCTCTGATTTGTAGTTTCCGAGATAAAAAACAAAAAAAATGTATGAGAGTTTTATTGTATGGGAAAATATTTTGTTTAACAGATTCGCTAATAGGAACAGATCCTGAACATTATTAGTTTCGGCACGTACCTCCTCCGATTTGTAGTTTCCGAGATAAAAAACAAAAAAAAATGTATGGGAGTTTTTTTTTGTATGGGAGAATATTTTGTTTAACAGATTCGCTAATAAGTACAGATCCTGAACATTATTAGTTTCGGCACCTAATTGTAGTTTCTGAGATAATAAACAATAAAAAATAAGGAGGGAAAACGGGGCGTTTCTGAGTTTTCTGGTACTCGCTGGGACCACCTCTATACGATCCCACCAAAAGTTTCTCCCCATCACAACTCTTTCTGGGAGAACAATTATGTCAGTGAGTGAGTCAGTCAGTGAGTGGTAATCAAGCATAATTTGTAGTTTTTTCAAAATCTTATCACAGAATGGAAGTCTGGCAACACTCTGTGATCGAAAACTCCAAACTTGTCCAAGTTTCAGGTGATTTTAAAACTTTCTGACTTTCTGAGAATTAAAGATTAGGCGTAGAAAGATTCATGAATAATAAGTAGGTAATGTCAATAAATATATTTTAACAAATTAACCTCTAGATAGGTAATAGAAAACCGCTAGGTATAGATAGATCCAAATAATTTGTATACAACTAACAATACTTATCTACCTAGGTAATATCAAAAAATCTATTTATAAATTTAAGTGGAGTCGATAAACTTTTGTGGAATTGTGGATTGAGGAATTTTTGAAATTTCATTCGAGATTTTTATTACGCGTTTTTATTTTAGAAGACTGGTTCCGAACAGGTTTAGATTATGTTAAAGTAGGTAAGCTAAACTTTGGGCATTCTCGTCAAGCCGCGCCGGCCTGCCCAACATTTCCATATAAATTGTCTTGTGCGAGTTAGTTGAACCGGTCTTTGTTTATTGAATATTGAGTTGGGCTGTTGACTTCAAATATTTATATTAATACATGAAAATTATATTTTTGATGGTAGGTGAATCAAGATGAATGCTCTGTCATGTCATGTCTTCGGACTAACGCACGAAGAGTTCCGTACAATGGTCTATAAAAACGGCAAAAAACACGTTTGTTGTATGAGAGCGCCCCCCCTTAAATATTAATTTTATTTTAATTTAATTATTTATTTTTGAAGTGAATAATATAACTCAATATTCTGTGAATATTTCAAGCGTCTACCTGTTGCCGTTATCAATATTGAGAAAAAACGAGCAAAAAAATCACGTTTGTTGTATATGTTTTTTAGTATTTGTATATTTTTAGTATAGCAGCAACAGAAATACATCATCTGTGAAAATTTCAACTGTCTAACTATCACGGTTCATGAGATACAGCCTGGTGACAGACGGACAGACAGACAGACAGACGGACGGAGAGCGGAGTGTTAGTAATAGGGCTTTTACCTAACGAGTGGTCAGCTCTGTTGTGGTCTGTAAATAGAAAATCCTTTTTTGTACGGTTTATCGGATAATGTACATAGATTTTTTATTAGAAAAACCGATTGGAACATGGTCAGATGTGGGGATCGAACCCGCGACTTCAAAGTTGTGAGCCGACGCCTCTATTTTGTTTTTATTAAAATTAAAGGTGAACTCTAACCATTCTCGTTGTAAATTCTATTATGAATTATTACAACTATTAACAAATCTACGTCTTTAAATGGCCCTACGGACTGACCTATAATTGAAATTTGAAAACTAAAAATTTATAGTTTTGCTAAAATCCGATGATATACATTTGTGATTAACCTTGTTAATTATGGGGAACTGACTACCCCTCAATATATAAAGGCAGTGATAATGCTTTAGGGTCCAGTACCCAGAAAAATCAAAGCGGAAATCGTTTTTCGTGACAGACTGTAGGTATTGTTTAGTGAGTAGGTATATAGTACCAAAGACTTTTTATTCCATATAGATTCCAGATGCTTGCAATTTTGATGTCACTGCTTTTATTATAATTAACCCAACTGTAATTTGAAGGCAATACTTATACACTTTTAATATTTACTTATCCTGCAAAAGTTACCAGAGATTGCGGATATATTAAAAACTTGTTAACGTGTCTTGTTCAAAATATAATATGTATAAAATATAAATGCAACGAGTTGGATATTTTAATTCTTAAGTTTAATGGCCAAATGCTCGGTATATGTAAGGATTGCATGGGGACTTAGGTCCAACACATAGAGGCCCTTTAGAGTGCAATTTTTAATATAGTGTTGTAGCTAGCATCCATCAGAGACAATGATATCACAGACATGCCTGTTGCAGAGTTAAAATTAAATTAAAATTGGGCGATTGTTTTTGGGTACTACTGTATCACATTGTAGGCTTGATAGTTTTATTTTCATTTTTCAAAACTTTTCATGGCCGAATCCAGTGGCTGTTATAGTAAGTGATTAAATATTTTCATGTAAATACTCGTGTTTTGTGAACGGAAGCGGAACTTAATTACGCTATTTTAATTACATTTCGACATTAATGAACAAACGAAAAAACATACCCAATGTTTGTTCGTTCGTTCATTATGGAAATAAAAATTATTCAAAACACACGTGGCGGGACAAATATTTAACACTTGTTTTTCACTTTTCAGCTATTTGTGTAGTCGAGATTTTTGTTTCATTTAATTTTTTTCAAACATTTAAGTTTTTTCAGGTAACAAATTTATATTTTCTGAATCCTCACGGTGAGCCCTTTCATAATGATACCTATATTGTGGTGTTTAGGTTTTATTCTTTGAAATATCACTTGGACGCCGTTTTATTTTTATAAAAATAAATCATCGCACGGTTTAGATTTGACGAGTCGATAGTCACCTCATTCTTCATCTATCCAGCTATTGGGATGCTTAGAGGTTACGATATATAGATATTTTAAAGATATATCTAATACGTGTGCAAAACATAACACTGTCTTTGCTGTTGCGCAGGTCGGGAAAATAGTAAGATCTACTTTCCACGGGGTTTTGCCATTTGTTATTCAGCGTGTAAGTTTGACACATTTGACTCTAAGTACTACATTTTCACGACTGTTGAATTGACAACTGGAAATACTTCCTAAAGTACCATAACAGTTAACGTGAGATATGTACGCATCTAATCTGATCACGTGTTGTACCTTGTATTACATAAACTGAGATATCTATTTATACCGATATAACCAGCAGACTTTGATAAAAACAAAAGCTTTGAGTAAAAGTATACCGACTTCTAAAATTGAGCACTGATAAGTAAGAAGTAAGAAATAATAATATTTCGGCGTCACAGTTCGGCGTAGAATTTAAAGACGGTTGGTGCCAAATTAGGATAGAATAGATACTAATCTGTTCAATATTATCTCATTATCGTAGGTCTTGTACCTACCTAGTTGTCTAAATTAGTGAAATTGGTAGACAAGTAGTTTTTATTTGGCACGGGCTAATTCTAACTAATATTATAAATGCGAGTGTGTTTGTTTGTTTGTTTTTATCCTTGTCTTTCTATCACGTCAACACAGAGCAACGGATCAACGTGATCTTTTGCACATAGGTAGTTGGAGGGCCGTAGGTAGAGTCACATTCTTATGTTAATTAAAAAAAAAGGGAAGCGGAGTCTAAAACCCAGCTGAAACTGCTTACATACTGATTTTACACATTGTGTAAAAGTACAAATCTTGAATACAAATGTATATTTTTTTTAGTCAACAAAATCTCAACTCTGATTCTTAGTTTATCTCACGAACATACGTACGATGACGTTCATAATATTCACGAAAGCTATCCACTTGCGGAGACACTGAGACCATTGTCTGTGCTGAGTCAGAGGCTGCGCGCGCAGTTATTTCTGTGGCAAGTGTAGGCGTTACTCCATGCGAGATTGCTAGCTGTCTCTTATAATCTTCAAATCAAGCGAAGACGTTTTAGTCCTATCACAGAATAATTTATTATAAATATTTAGAATTGAAGTACGAATTTTACACTGTTTGTTTAAATAAGTCTAACTAAATCTGTTCCTTATAGGTAGTTAAATTAGCAGAAGATTTATGCGTCAGTATAGTAATATATAATCGGTCGGTAATTTAATAGTATGTAGCGGTTATTGGCTTTTTACACATACAGTTTTATTTTCGCCGAATCATTTCGGTTCATTGAACCTATTAAATTTTTGTTTCTCATAACATGCGCTCGTATGTGAGTAAGAAAACTAGGTGCGACTTCTTTTAAAACATAACATCAAAACTGTATTTAAATATTAGGTAAGTATAGATGGAATTATTTGAAACAAGTGATCCGCCTCCACTTCGTACTGTTAGAAAAGTTGTATATTAAGATTTCCATTTTCCGGGATAAAAGAAATGTAAAGAATCTAAACGAAAAATAAGGCTAAACGAGGGAGACTTGGTCTTCCGCTGGGTACCCTGGAACCGTAACACGATTTCGCGAACTGTAAGGCAACCCGTGCAGAAAGAAAAAAAGAATCACGTCAATCCGTTTTGGCGTGAAAGAAAGACCTATCTATAGCATAGATTAAATAATAATTACTTTTTTATTTTATTTTTTTATTTATTTTTTTCTTTTTTTTTTCTTTTTTAATTTTATTCTATTTTTTTTTAATTTTTTTTTCTATGCCTATAGTTGTGATTACGAATTTACGATAGGTAGGTATATCCACTTACTTTGACCTTTGGCATATTCAAGCAAAACTTGAAAAACTACCACTGCTTAGGTAGGCTGCGTAATAGAAATGCATTTTATAAGTTTTTCTTGACATAATGAAAATAGAAATCAACTAGGGTATGCTTATCTGCGCTACGGTTCATATTATCCCTTTTTTTATTACACTGACTGGCAACTCAAAATTTTAATAAAACTTCCAACTTCATACAATTTTTTATTTTTTGTGCGAGTTCTTGTTCGCTGTACATTACTTTGCCTTTACTTTTATCATCGTCTGTAAATTTACCATTTTCTAAATTGGCAAAGTATTTCTAGAATATAAATAAATAAAATATATTATATTATTATATTAGGTGCTTATTACCTGATTTCGGTAGTTATCCAAATTTTTTGTTTCTATTTTCATTTCATTAATAAGAATGTACCTACTCTCTGGCCCTCCATCTATCTCTGTGAAAAAGTAGGGTCGATGCGTTGCTCTGTTGTGGTGTGAACGAAAGACAAAACCCATAAACAAAACAAACAAAAAGACATGGCACCTCAGTCATTATAAGTTCACAAATTTAAATTCTTGACGTAGTTACACAAAATCACTCATACCTACTCAATAGCGCACTTGGTGTCATTTTACGCGGCCCTACTATAAGCCAGGTCAGACTCGTTTAGTACAGAGCCAAAGGAGTAACGAACTCTCGGGATGTCAAATGGTTGGCCTCTCGCAAGGTGTTCATGAAGGTCGTATTCTGTGCGGCCAAACATAGGTACTCGTACGACGTGTAATGCCAATAACAAATTCTTCATATCTTGTTGAGATCAACGTGGGAAATTATTGCGGATGTAGAATCATGCACCGGTTATCACTATGGAGTTTATCAACTGTAAAGTTGCATATAACTATCTGTTTTACGCGTTGGATGCTTTGCATGATCTTTCTGACAGGAATAGCTTATTAGCTTGTTACTATTTACTACAACATGCTCTTTTTCCACTCTATACAATATTTTTTTCTTGTCTTTATGTAAATATAATCTGTGCCTTGCGTTAATGATTACTGCTCCGCTCCTTTGGGTCGTAGCGTGATGATAAATAACCTCTAGAATTGGGCTATCAAATGCACAAATAATTTTACTAATCCGAGTGGTAGTTCCAGAGATCAGTGCGTTTAAACAAACAAACTCTTCAGCTTTATTATTATTATATAGAATAGTATAGATGTGTCTCCCTAACTTTGTTTATAATCAAACACTTTCAAAATAACAATCAGACAGAAAATAATAACTGAAAAAAGGTAAATAAATATAACCAGTAGCTGAAAGCTACATCATACTTAATTCAACCGTTTCGATTGGACCTGTGCTATACACACTTTCGAAAATACAGACATTCTAAAAACAGATCTAAGTACCTTGTAATAAATCAATATTATTGATTTGATACTCGTATTAATTTTGGATTCACGCAGATAATGTACCTAATTATACGTAAATCTTAGTGCTCGCTGGCGGCAGACCCGGGACGCGCTAATTTCCGATCTCTTTGAATATATAAATATATAATTATTCGTATAGGTAATGCTACATACCTACCTACATGTATTTTATACTTGAACATAAAATAAAATAACATACATCATTATTATCCTATAATCACATCAAAAAATCAAATACTTTTATTCAATAATGTACAAATGTCACTCTCACCTGCACGCTTGGTACCCTCTGCAGTCTGCAAGACCACAAACATGGCGGTATAACCATACACCTAGCTATAGCAAACTGGCTGGAAGAGGCTACAGCGAGTATAAAGACCTAAATAGTCTTAAAATGTCTGGTGCAGAAGGCAAAGGGAAACCACTGCACTATTCTTCACAAGAAATGGAATGGAAATACTGTAGTGAAGATCAGAAGCATTCTGAAAATTGGCAACTGAAATGTTTGTTTGTTGCAACCTGGCTAACTCGAAATTACAAAGCGCGAAGTCCTTAGATGTAAATTAGACATATGTGGACTAAGCGAGACCGGACGGAAGCGGACGGGTAATGAACATTTTCAGACCGATCATCTGTCAGTATACCTACGATTCTGGTTATAAACGCAAGAGCGTAAGTGGAGTAGCAATCGCAATGCCTAACTATTTGAACAACTGTGTCATAGGCTACGCCATGTGAACGACCGTATTATTATCATCCGCATCAGAGCCACTCCGGTTAATCTTATTGAAAGATTTTACACCACTCTGGATAATACCATAAAGAAGTTCTCCAACAGAGAGCCCCGAGTGATTTCTGGTGACTTTAATGCAAAAATAGGCTCCACGATCGTCGATGATGACTTGCTAATTGTGGTGGGACGATGTGGCTTAGAGGAGCGTAACGAACGGCTCATTTAGTATGCAGCTGATAAACGGCTATATAATAGCAAATATTCTTTTCCATCACCATCCACGCAGATAGTAGTTGCCGGTACTTGCCGGAACCAGATTGACTACATCCTTGTTAAAACACGATGGTGGACTTCAGTAAGAAATGCTCGTACTCTACCTGGAGGCGACTGTGGATCGGACCATCAATTGGCAGTTGTCGATCTACATATAAAGCTGAAGGCAGCCAGGAAAATAGACATAGACGCATCGTGGTTAAGGATAGGATAGAGAAAAGTTTATAACAGCTGTGTAATAAAGATGGTAAGAATGGCCAAACAGCGTACCAAACTCGGAAACAGCGTAGCAAAGGACCATGGGGAAAATATATAAAGGTTTGTCCCACCCACCAACAGACATATGATATGTTTTAGTGCTTAAAATAACATTAAATAAAATAGTATCGCTTTCCCCAAAATCAATGTAAGTACGAGCACTCCATAATGGATGAAGAATGAAAGAAAAGGAGTTTAATTTAGTACCAGTTAAGCCAGGTACCGTAAGGTAACCAGTAAAGTAATACAAAAATAGAACCACGAAGCCCGCTTAACTATGCCTTGTGATATCTGGGGATCCTTGGGGATCTGCGCAACCAGAATGTAAAGCGCCTGCCAATTTTACGTTTCATGAGATGAATGATACCACCAGGTGATCGTAGTCTCACTCAACGAATAGACTAATGCAATTATCACCTTAAAACAATAACCAAATTTTAATGTAATTTTATCACTGCAATTGTTCAGGCACCTGACGGGGCCTGTCTGTGAGCCCATTGTATCTAATGCCAGTCACAGATAGGTCCCGACTCTAAAAGGGCCTCTGCGTGTAGGATTTATGTTTACAAAGGCTTGGGCATTTTGCCCGTGAACTTTGAGTTAAGTAATAATAATAATAACAATTAAAAGGTTAAAATAAAAGTAAATGATTGAAATAAAAAAAACTCGTCTTACTTATTTGTACAGTCGGGTTATTTTGGTTTATTTAATAAATTAATTTTATTGTATGTTAACTTATTGTATTATTTATTTATTGCACTAGACTTGGTAATCTGTACAGTTATAATTCTCTGTTTTTATATCTTATCCTTTTATTAAAGTGTAGAAATACCCTAACGATTTTGAGGTAAATGATGCTAAAAAAATCAAATGCTAAAAGTTTATTAGATCCCCTACACTGATCATCTCTTCTGGTGACAAGAGGGCTCACTCCATCCTTTTTTTTCATATTCAACGAATCAGCATCGCGATTCAGCGGGGAAATGCAGCCAGTATTCGTGCCACTATTCCACGCGGACCGTTATTTTTAACGTTTAGATTAGATTTAAGGTTTTTATGTATAAATAATTTAAAAAAAATAGTGAATTATTAAATATTATCTTAAGAACTAACACATGACATATTATATCACATGTATATAGGTGGGAGGGGCCACCTTTCACGAACATTTTAGATAAAAAAACTTTTGACCTCGACTGTATGAAAACTTTGGGGTAAGTGATACTGTTATCTTAAAGGTTATTTCAAGAGTAAACACATGCTGTGTGTCACATGTTTGTTGGTGCAAGACACCTCTTTTCACAGGTTAAGCTTTTGACGTCAACACCATAGACCCCGATTGATTTTGGCTTAAGTGATAACGGATCCTTAAATATTATCTTAAGACCTACCATATGTCAATAGTCACATTTGTATTGAAGCCCGGTATTTCTTTTTAGGACATATCTAAATAAAAAATGTTGACCTCGGTTGTAAAGAACCCTCATCGACTTTTAGGTAAGCACTACTATTTTTCTAAATATTATTTTAATAACTAACACATGACATATATCACAAGTATGTTGCTGGAAAAAAAAACCTTTCACGAACATTATCTATATATTATATAATAAACATTTTAAAAAAAAAGTGTACCGACTTCAAAAATTTGCACTGAAAAGTAAGAAATAATAAATATTTCGTCGTAGAATTTGAAGACGATTGGTGCCAAATTAGGGTACAAAATTAAGTAAACATGAATATAAAGATCTGTTCAATATTTGCTTTGTTTGTACTGATGATCGTAGATTCCTAATGAATTGTCTAGATTAGTAGTGAATTTGGGTACTAAGTTATTTTAGCGGACATTTATATATTTAGGTAAAGCTTTTGACGTCGACAGTGTAGATACCCGATTGATTTTGGCTTAAGTGACAACGGATTTTTAAATGTTATATTAAGACCCTTAAAGGCGCCCACTGATTGGATCAATCCCCGGCCGGTCGCCGGCCGGTCCACCGAAATCCACCACAGACTCATCCAATTCTAGTACGCGCGGCCCACCATCAGTTTCAAATCGTTTAAATCTGTGGTTGATTTCGATGACCGGAGCGATCTGTCACACACACACATCCATACCCATTACACATATACCTGATAGTTTGACACTTTGTTTAATCGAATGATATGTGTCTGTTTGAGTGTGTGAATTGTATGCGATCTAGATCGTATGATTTTCATCGACAATGTGGGGCCTTATTCAATCTCGATCATAAGGCGGCCGGAACGAAAATTTTCGGTGCAATGCCGGGCCAGTCTGTGGGCTACTTTAGACACTTGTCACATCTGTATTGGAGCGCGGTATTTCTTTTTATGAACAGTTTTAAATAAATACTTTTGACCTCGATTGTACAGAAACCTCATCGGTTTCAGTATTGGGGGGACGACCATTTTCTCCCATGGTCCGCTAAGTCAATCTTGGAGGCGGCAAAATCAGCGAAACCAGCTGAGAGCACTTGATGACGGACGCGACGTTCGCATTTGTTGAGGAAAAGGAGTCTGGTGCGTGTATCAATGAAACTGACCAGGCGTATACAAACAGATTGTAGAAGAGACAAGAACATCTAGGTACCTCCAGCGGATCTTCTTAGAGGTTGAACTACATGCTGAAGGTGTGAGACTTAGGACCTCTACAAAAAAATACGTCTAATAACCAAAAAGTTAAGTTCTCAGTCCTGGGCGGTCGAAAACATCTGTGGGAATCAGTAGTGACTGAAATAGAGAGGGCCATAGACAGATGGCAAGACTACTGTCAGTCATTATATTTAGACCCAGAAGCACAGGCTTAATCCAACAAACTTAAGGAGGAGAGCTGCCATTAAACGTTTAAAAGCCGACAATGCCGTGGGATCTGATGAGATTCCGCTAGAAACGATCAGGTATCAGGTACTGTGGCGATTATGGTGTTGACCTATTAAAATTATTGTGCAACGCCATATGGAAAACCGGTACCTGGCCGCATGATTGGACATCATTCCGTGTTTGTGCCTCTACACAAAAAGGGCTCAACAAAGAAATGCGGCAACTACAGGACAATTGCATTTTTATCACATGCAAACAAAATATTACTGCATATTTTCAAGGAGAGACTAAATGCCTACCTTTCGAGGGAGATATCATCCAAACAAGCCGGTTTCGTAAAAGGCAAGGGAACTAGAGAACAAATTCTGATTGTGAGACAGATCATAGAGAAGGCTAGAGAGTTCAACCTACATACATTTATTTTGTGGACTTTCAGAAAGCGTTTGACTCTGTGAAATGGCCACAACTGTAAAAACCCTTCTGAAAATGAGTGTTCCGAGACATCTGGTTTACATCCTGAGAAGGCTGTACGAGTCCGGCTCTGCTTCAGTAACATTGGCCAATGTCACCACGCAGGTGTTCTACCCCTCTGCTGGCGTTCGTCAGCGGTGCATATTATCACCATTCCTGTTCAATATCTACACAGAACACATATGCTAATAGCCCTGAATGGCATACCCATTGGCGGTAGAGCCATTAAGCTGTATTGAAGAAGCGAGCCTAGAGTTTAGTCTAAAATGAATAGACAGAAGGCCAAGATTATGATTGTCGACCGCAACAGCAATAACGCTACGGGAATAACCAAAATTGGAAACTGCCAAGTCGTTCAATCATACATCTACTTGTGATCATTGGTGACTTGTAAGGGTGGCTCTGAATACGAGATCAAGCGGCGCGTGGCTGTCGCTAGAGCTGCTAGAGATAGTATGTCTAAGGAGGGACCGACATATAAAGACCCGCTTAGTTAAAGCTTTAGTGTTCCCCATATTTTTATACGGAGCTTCTACGTGGACAATAGTGACAACGACAGAGAATCGACGCACTGGAAATGTGGTGCTGGAGAAAATGCTGGGTATATCAGATGGACCCAGCACCGCACAAATGTTTCCATCCTCCAGGAACTTCATGTCAAGCTCGGCTGTCATTCAATCTAGGATCTAGAATCCTTCGGTTCTTTGGACATGTCACGCGACGAGACGAGCAGTTCATAGCGAAGAGCTGATGGCGGCAGATCGCGAGTACGTTCTTCCTTGCGCTGGGCCGACCAAATAAAGTCATTAACGAAACACCTTATTGAATGACTGTGCAAGGAAGGCCTCGGCGAGACAGATATGGCGCAAGGTTGTGCATTATGCTATGGACCGCCATGATTGACCACGACTGTTCTGTCAAGAGCACTACGACTGAGAAGAAGAACCGAGTTGTACCTAGAAACATTTTAAGTTTCGAGTACAGTTCGTGCGCAGAGGGTTCCGTTCTATCGAATCAGTACTGTACCCCTGGAACCATGTACCTACACTATTCACTATTTATTGGTATCTGAAAGCAATAAGCTTACCGGATCTTACTCAAAATAAAAATAGGTAGGTATACAGAGTAGGTATCCACTAACACGATTTTTTATTTTTTTATGCTCACACTTTAAATATTTCGACGGGGAAACATTGATGACGACTTTAGGATCTTATTTAAACCTATATCGCGAAAAATTCAGTGCTATCAAGTAAGCAAGCACACTATTATAGAACATTACCCTCTCAGTTTTTCAGGAATTTTCAGGACTATGATAAAATGTCGAAAACTATGGTAATATCACCATATAATAGTAAAAACTCATTTCTCAGATTTACATGAAAAAAAAAATCAGATATTTTCAGTACCTAATTATGAAAAATTTACAACAAATTGTAAAGTTATTTAAATGAATTACCAACGAACAAAATTTTCCAGAGGTCCCGACGTCCAGTATTTGATGGTACGGAACCCTCCGTGCATAATTCGTACCTACTCGCATTCCATCTCTATCGTTCGCTCCCAGCGCTGGATTTGTCTATCAATCTAGCGGATCCGAGCTTTTCTCTTTCTCGCACAAACCTACAAATTCGGGTCTGACGCACGAATCTGGCGATACAAAAAGCTAGGTAATTACCAACTGGGTCCGGACCGGAGTTGTTTGAGTGTTTTAATGGATATTTTGTAATATAACAAACCTAGACCAATCACGTTTCAGTTTTTCTAGTACCGCCTACAGGCATATTATTGAAAAACAGTTTAACTTGCAAAAACAATAAATAAGTTTATAGCCCCACTACCAAATCTAAAAAAAACATAGTAAGAAAGTATGACGTAGGCGGTAGGAGGGGCCGTGATTGCAATTGCAATTTTGAGTAAATGGGTGTCACATACAGTACCTAGATTATCTAAGCCGCCTGTCATAGGCTGCGGTGTGTTTATTGGCTTTGAGTAGGTATTTAGAGTTTAGACTAACTCTAATTTGGTCTCTATTCAAAGGTTAATTTGTTATAATAATATGAAATAATGAAACTCTATTGATTGATAAAAAGTAACTTTCTAACGCCGCATAAAATCTTATTGTGAAAATAACGGATACCTAAATTACATGTAGGATCTATAGGAGTCGACTTATTTAAGAATTGTAATGACAGGCTGACCACCTGTTTCTACCTATGGGTAACAAGGAGTATCTACTCACGCCAAGTCGCTATGCTATGAAAAAAATCGAAGCGTCTACTGAGAATAAAATTATTGTAATACAAATCTATTATATAGTATATATATAAGTAGGTACTACTTACTATCCAACCCACTCATAAGAGATACTTAATTTATTTAATTCTGTGAATTGTTTGCATGAGATGACTTAACGGCCACCACGAAGTTTACATCTGTCTCTTCTTGATTCTTTAATGGGATTTTTTTCTAAGATTCCGACGTCAAAGGTTAATAAAATATTCGTAGCGTGTCAGTCGCACAATCGAAGAAAATGTAGGTAGATACCAAAGGTGTATGTACAATAGGTACTACAATACTGTACATACTTAGGTACCATTGTAAAGTTTCAGATGCATTTAGATAGGTAGGTACTTAATTTTTTAATTCAAATTTATAAATACAATAATAAATTAGGTAGGTACCTAAGTATTATAAAATAATACGGCAATAGATAAATATTTTTAAATGTATTTTTCTGTTGTTTTTATAAGAAACCCTCGGCATTTGAGTAATAGGTACCTACCTACCTACATTACATACCCAAATCATACTATCTGTTTTAGTATAATATGTGTAGTATAGGTACATTTTCGTATATTTGAAATTTTGAAATACCGTTAAGCTTAACTTTCCTTCCTCGGCCATGCGAGTTTGTACTCTACAAGACATACCCATGACATTGGTCGACTAACCCGGCCCATTAGAGGGCAGCACTACAACCGAAGCGAGGGCTTGGTTTCTCCCTAACCCAAACGCCGACCTGGTCCCCGTTTCCGGTTTCCCCCACTTTGCTTCGCTCGCGCATTCGGGCGCGCCTCGACGGCGTTGTGCGGGCCCGCGCGCTCACTAATGCGTCATATCGCGAACGAAGGCGACGCGGCGACGCGAGCGCTCGAACTCTTCGCCGGTCATCGCGTCACCATGTGAACATTCCAGTGTTAGTACATGTGGACCTCGGCCAGGAAGTAGTGGCGCTGCCGGCACGGTCGGACGCCCCGTCGATGGAGCTGTGCACGAGCAGCGAGATAAAATGCACGTGGTCTTCAAGTAAGTTTAAAGTTAAGTTTATTTCAAAAGTTTGGTGGTCTGTAGTGCGGGTGCGGGCTTTGTAATAAATAAAGGCGGGGCGCGGCTGCGTGCGCGCGCACCCTTCGGGTCATTGACACCCTACCACTGTCCGCACTGACTTCTCTGAATACTACACATTCTTAGAAGCGTCGTTGTACTTTCGCCTTGGCCCCGACGCCTTGCCGCGCCACGCCACGCCGTTCGTTGCCGCGTTCACCGTCCAATGTCAATGTCGGGACTAGGGTGGACGGCATGTTGCACCAAGGCATTTCGCACCTCAATTGGTTCATGCGTGTATTCTCGCTATTTAAACTAAGCAGAATTTATAGGTTGTTGACCCTTCTCTTTGCACCTGGCTCATCCGAATGTCTATTGTGTACAGACACCCCAAAGTGCGATAAACTACACGCACCGAAATTTGAATGATAATAATATCTGGTATTACTAAACTGGTTTGTAAGTGAATCATTACGGGTAGTTTTACATTTCCTGTTTTTAAACAAGTATTATCCGTTATTGTTTTATTTCATATTTCAATGGTTTTCAGAGTTATACACGCCAACTATACTACAATTTTGTTATCTTATCTAAACTTATTTGCTCCTAGAGCAAATAGGTAGTTAAGTTTCGATTTCGATTTAAATATATTTTTGGTTTTATTTTATCAATGTTTTACTTAGGTACTAAAATCATATTAAAGAATCGTACGTATCTATAACTACGGTACAAATATTATTTAAAATTCTGTGGAAAATATTTGAGCAAACACCGATGACTCATTTATAGAGTTCAAAATTACTACATGTCGTTGTTAGTTTGGTGGAACGTTAAAAATAAAGCATGAACTTCCCGGTTGAATGGCGTCGTCGACGCTGCAGTGCGGGGTGCGGCAGGCATTGCCCTCGCCTGGTTTGTTTACAACTTGAACTCGTAGGTCGTATTAGTTATACTGATATGCACTCTACATCTAAAGAGTAGGGTGCACATTACGGCAAAATAATATCGCCCCTGCGCCCGCGCCATCTGCGCGCGCACGATTAAAATAAACGTCGCCCGACCGGTAGATTAAAAAAAACTGGCGTTTCCCTCAAACGCCAGGTGCGATGCGACCCTCGTTTCTCTTGTATCTGCGTGGAAGGTGCGGCTAGTGCTAGGTCAGTTATTAAAGAAACGACGTGGGGCGAAGACCCCGGCCTCGTGCCAATGACCAACTCACCTCAAGGGGCCTCTCGCGCAAACAAACTTATTATGTAGGTTTATCTACCTACTCTACAACTAGAACTAGCAAGTAGGTTCAAAAAACTTTTATTATGATTTCATATATAGGTAGTTCAATTAAGTTGAATTAAGTTAATGTTGAATATTAAACGCGTCAAAATAATTGTTGATAAAAAAAAGAGAAATATGAATTTGTTATTCGTAAAAAATATCAATTTTAACAATTTCTAACTATTTATTTAGGGCGTCATTTCACGCTATAAATGTTGCGTAGATATTTACAAAGTTATCGCTGTACCGCGATTGTACCTAATCTTATTATAGTAACGAGTAGGTACATGCATACTAGGTAATATGTTTTTCTGTGTGAACAAAGGATAATTAAAGCAGTTTCCGTAACGGTTGAAGAACTTTGTTTTCAGGCCAGATCAAATAAACAAGAGTCAGAACAAGCATTCTGAGAAACCGTACCGAATTGATTGAAATTATCACTCTACAATTATTTTGGAATTCTTAATTTTTAAAGTATTGGGAAAATATAAAGCGTATTTGTAATATATTTATTATACAGGGCTATCGTCAGCGTCACGAAGTAAGCACATTGCGGTTTTCAAACGGGCTCGGAGGCTGCCCGGAACAACGACGTGATCGCCCACATCTCTCCGCGCCCGCCTTGCTATTCTACCCGACGCGATCATTGGCATTACACGAGTCATACGAACGAGCGACGCGGAGAATTGGTACGTAAAATATCCTATTATCTGTCTAAACGGAAGCCCTTCTGTTACTCAAATTACCTAATAAGTTCTATATTTTAGCTATGGATATAAGTAAAATTGAGTATATAACGTCCATTGATTAATGTTTACATCATCATAATGCTAAACAAATATTTTTATGTAAACGATTATTATAAATATAATGCTCGCTGATAAGATAACAGCGCTGAACTCACTGTGATAATATTAAACCTAAATGAAATTTTGTCCTATGTTAACAACTGAAAAAATATATTTTGATATTTTATAATAATTATAATTATAAATGACAGTGTGGTTAGCGTAATAATAATTTATTATATTCGTGTATCAGTCGGGTTGAAAAGTAATCTAATTATTTTTATTTTAGTATGGACACTGAACAATTGAATCCTGGAGCAACGAATCTACGGTTTAAGCTGCTGAAGGAATCGCAGTCTCATTTATCATACAAAGAAAGGTAAGTCCTTTATTATATAGATATTTACGCAGGTATATAAATAAAATATAATACATTAACAATATTGGATGATACTTTACCGTGTCAAAAATATTATTCCTTCCGCCTTAATTCTTCGCAGTTTGATAAAGTCTAGTAGGTAGATTAGATTATGAATTTTAAATAATTCAGGTATAAAATATAATACACCTGGATCATTGACACCCGTAACGGTAATCTATACACATCAAATTGCAAAGTATCATGGAAGGGGAAATTGTTGTATATCTCAACCCCTTCACTTATTATAGCTGGTTGATTTACACGGTGTAAATTATTTCATGCCTATCTGTAATTCAGTAGCTTATGGAGAAACCAGAGACGCTGCGACTGATCATGTTCACAATTTGTCATTTCGTTTTCATCACACCCGCCTCTATTCAAAGTAAAATGGAAATCTGGGTAAAAGGTGGGTGAAAGTTTCAACAAGTGAGGGTTGGGGAAAATGCGCGCGCATATTTTTGGCAACGGCATACCAGAAACTTACTTTATACAATATTTGAATTGTGGTTTTTTGGAAATTTTTGTATATTAGATGATAAGAAGTATCTCTGAATATATTTAAAGTTAGAAATCGATGTCCACTATATAAAAATAGACTGTAACGCTACGAAGAAGTCATGTGGTGGCGTCACATCGATCTCGTAGGAGCCGGGGTGTGTGGTAACTTCCTACGCACCTGTTTTGATCAATAGTCGCAAAGTTAACGGTTTGTTTGTCACTTTCGCGGGCTTGTCGGTACCGCGGCGTCGTACATTCATAATAATTGGACCCGTTTCATATCGATGTGCTATGAATGTTCGCTGAAGGCCTTGCGAGAAGTAGAGTGCGACGAAGCGGGCGTTGCGACGGGCACACGCTATCCGATCAGCATGCGATGAAACCTCCTATATTCACATATAAGGCGAAAAGAAAACGGATATCGATTTTAAAATAATAATAATATTATTTCTGAAAGTCATTATATTAATATCGTAGAAATTGTAAATTTTTTTGGTTACGTTTAACACAGTTAGCACATTTTAGTCAGTATGAGTGACATGACTAAATAGATATACATGAACTATAAACGTTAACCATAACATAACCTAGGTACTGTAAAATCACACAATATTCTACATTTAGGTGCATGATCTCATTTTCAATATCCAATAATAGTTATTTTAAAGTTTAAGTTTAATAGCATGAGTTAAAAGGCACGCCATTGAAGATCCGATAATATAAGCGACACCGACATACGATGACTCAGATCCGGACCTTCGGTAAGCACATCTATTTTAAAACGCAAGTACTTATATAAACGGATGGTATTGGTTGCTTACGCTTTACGTAAACTATATGTCAAATTGAAAATGTTTTTATCAAATGTATTTTCTTTGTCGTAGTAAGTCTGAAAAAAAAGCGAGTATCGACTCGCGCGCAGGTTCCGTACCATCCATTCCGGGAATCTTTGAAATATGTGTCAAAAATTTGCGCACAATTTAATTTTCTCAAATTTTTTACACAAGTGGTTTACAACTGCTGTTAAAGAATTTAGGAGAGAAATGACCTTAAAGATCTATTCAACAATACTCCATACATCGATGACTCCATATTATGGAGTAAAAATCTAAAGAAAGGATATTTAACTTTAATATTTATTCGGTGTTTGACAACAAAATGGTACGGCGGTTCACATCACACACATCTTTCTGGGAATTATTATGAGAACTGCGTTATGCGCCTGTCACATACGGATAGACGGAACCCTAGAAAACAACAGAGATATGCCACTAAATTATACAAAATGTATTCGGTCGAGTACCTATACCTAGGTATTATCACGTATTATTCTGCTCGTCGCGTAGACTTCAACAACGGTGTCTTTTTCGTTCCGCACATGATTTCGTGAACTTCTTTGAATTTTTTCACGGCTAAAATAGCTATAACTTTAAAAATTTTAGCTACCTAACACCAAATAGGTATACTTAAATCCATTGATCTTTATTAGACTACAAAACGTCA
Organism: Nemapogon koenigi; assembly: GCA_963924495.1. Lineage (NCBI taxonomy): Eukaryota > Metazoa > Arthropoda > Insecta > Lepidoptera > Tineidae > Nemapogon > Nemapogon koenigi. The sequence continues at coordinate 18,752,551 of OZ004629.1, forward strand.
AAACATATGTCAAAACTATATTAGTAAATAATCACGTTGGAGCCACCAATTCCCATGGGTTTATTATAGGTATTATTACATTAAAAAAAACTCTTTGTTGACAACTCAAATATATCAATCATCGTTCTTGAGCTATACGATAATACTATTAAATTTTACATGTGGAATGTATTAAACAGATATTTTTTTAAAGTGACAATAACTAGGATCTTATATTTCGGACCGAGCTCCTAAATATTTTCATTAATTAAAAAAAAATTAATTGCTGAACAATGTACAATCGATAAAATACCGGAAAAAAGAAAATTAGAGAATCGATATTTTACAATATAAACGCTTTGATATACATTTTTATTTTAGTATGAGTTGGATATAGGCTAGAGGGAATGTTATAAGAATAACTATTACATAGTGTAGACTATCTACTAATTTAATTGCCACTTCTGAAGTAAGTCGTTCTTATTGTTCTTGTGTAATTGTCGTTCAGATCGAACTAATCACTGAATAATTACATAAATCGACCATATTCATAATACCATGTGCCATGTGGTGAATTATAAGAAACAAGTGTCTAATTAATAGATGTCTCCTGTATTATTTTCCCGGCTATCTGACTTAATAAATGAGCAATGTGAAATAATAAGAGTATTTTTATTAGGAAGTGTTTTTCTAGCAAGAAACTGTAGTTAACGCGTATTATATACAAGATAAACTATATCTTATGTTAAAGAGATATAGCGTTAGTTCAGTTCAGCGCAATTGACTAGCTTAGAAATTGTATGCTTTATTATGAATCTCGATGGTAGGTACATACATACTCCACAATTTATACAAGGCGCGGTCGTACCGTTGTTTTCGCGATTTATTGCCTCGAAGCTTGTTTGAACAAATAGCTCTAAGGAAAACAACTTTAGTACTAGATTGCCATGTATGTTGGATTCTAAGTGAACAATAATAATGAAAACATTGACGTAATTTTTAACCGAAGATTTTTTAAACGTATTCGCACTCGTCAGTGTCTACGGTTGAGATAATGAATTGTGGAATTTAAATTACGCTCGAGTTATAAATATTCGTACACATTTTTTTTATAAATAGCTAGTGAGGTTAGTTTTATTGAAGGTGAATTTTGTTGACAGACTTTGCTAATACATACATAGCTTGGCATACACCTGTTCGGATGCAGTGCTTCGTGATCATCTAAGTAGTATTGTGATTAGTCGCTCTACTTCATCTACTTGACATAACGGAGTCGTGCGTGGCTGAAATAAAGTATGCATGCAGTGAGGTATGAGACCGCTACATGTTGAATGAAGTCAATCAATTTGTATAAATAAATATTTTACATCTTATTTTGTTTTCTATAGATGCTTTAGTTTTTCTTACATGAAAATGAAACTGTAGATAATTACGTTATGTAAAGAAATCAGGATTTTAGAGAATTGAAAGAGAATTATGAAAGAATTTGAAATATCCATTATAAATCGGTATCGCTTCTGGCAATTCTGGATCTGAACGGATTTGTTCTCGTTAATAGCAACTACCTACAAGTACCTACCTAGGTACTTCTTTTAAGCTCAATTACTATCCTTTTATAATCTCGTACCTACTTTATAAAATACAATATCCGTATTTATGTAACAATAGGTATAATATTACAATGAATAGGATGTAGGATGTGATTAGGAAACCATTCAATATTATTCAATAATTTCAAAGTGTTTTACTTTAATCGTTCTGTATCCTCATTTTACCTAATAAAAATAAAGTTGACATGTTAGGTATGTAGGTACAAATATGTACTCGTATAAAGCGTAATTAAGAGCTTTCTCTTTAAAGGAAATAAAATATCATAAAAATTAAACGAAATAATTATTCATAAGTTTTAATGTCATTAATTATCATGTTCCTACAATATTAAAATGTTATACATATACCTAAATGTGTTTATGCTGGACCGCTAATAAAGTCTATTTTAGTTAATTAATACATGGGTAACATTTAGTATGTTAATTACAAGTACATAGTTAGATATCGTATGCTAGAATACTTATAATGAATAGCTTAGAAATATGGAATCTAACGAATATATTAAACTAGAAATAAGAAAAATCGTAGACATTCCGTCCTCCGTCTGCCTTTATTTATTTTCGAAATTTCCCGATCATTGCGCAGAATTCACAGAAATCAGATTTAACTGGAGAGCGCTTCTTGGCTATTGACACAAGACGTCTCGAGAGATTTTATTTTTACACATAAAGTTCATTTACTATTATTTATTTTATTAACAACTGTTGTTGATTTGATCAAATGAGATTTCAATCTCAACCGGTTTGTCGGGCTACACAATTACTATAGCACGGTTTTGCACTCTGTGTTTGCAAAGTTTTAATTGTAAACCCTGGAGCCTTCACTCAAAACGTGAAACTTTATGCACTTCATATTTACGTACCAAATATATATTATAATTTCCAACCATTGTACAGATTGGCACAAAGGGCAAGTTGACAAAGTTTTGCTTTGGAGGTTGCACGCCACGCTAAACAAATCACAATGCACGATAACTTTGTCCATTAGACAGATGTCACCGTTAGTGCATACAAATCATACAATAAATCCGGAAATACGCTGCGGGAAATGTTATCGTATGAAAATAAAGCTTGCTAATTAGGTTTGACTAAATTGACTAAATACAGCACCCCGAAGCCCATGCGAAAATTTTAAACAACATCTTTATTAGATTGAGCCCCTTTGTATGGTGTGTAAATTGGTTGTTTTGCATTTAATTTGTGTTGAGTGTGGACAAAGGGCATTGAGGGTGTGCGCCGCGCCGGCATTATTAAATGCCCCGTGGATATGACAACGCTCGCGCTACCGCTGAACAAAGCGATGAAGCGTTATACATTAATAAACGCTCACTAGTTCGTGGCTCTGCATCAATATTTTTTTAAACTACGTAAATAAATCTGTATTTTCATATTATAAATGATGAATAAGCAACTAAGCTAATTTTAAACAAGATATTAGCATAATTACTGACTTTGCCTAACGTTTTTCAATGTGTACATTTTCTAGTACTGCAACTAAACTGTCAACTAAACTCCATTTCATAGTAGCTTCATCCATAGGACCCCCGTGGCTGTCGGCCATCTTATATCTGTCAAAAATATGGCAAATCTCAATTAATCCTAGAAAAAGAGTTTATTTATACAACATTTTCAACTCAAATTGTTGATAGTTATTATTTAAAATTGGATTAAGCCATATTTTCATTATCAAGACTTCTAAATAACCATAGTTTTTAAAACGCAATAGCAATGTTAGTTTTAAAAACTACGGCTATTTAAAACCCTAAATAATAAAATATGGCTTAATCCCATTTGAAATAATAACTATCAGCAATTTGAGTTGAAAATGTTGTATAAATATTCTCATTTTTCTAGGAGATTTGCCATATTTTTGACAGAAGTAAGATGGCCGACTGCCAAGGACCCTAACTTACAGGTATTTAAGAGTCAACAGTCAACATAATTCTTATGGATGCAAAGTAGTCTCAGTTTTATGTCATAAGTTGCCAACATTAATATAGTATATCCGCCAGCACGATTAATTTGTATTCAGAATATGTGCGTGAATAGACAGACAACTAACTGTGCGTCTGCTACTAATTTTGTTAAGTTATACAAACAACTATGTGTTTTATAAACTAAAAGTTATAAAATACGACATACTGCATATCATATTTAGTAATATAGGTATGTATTAAAGATAACATTTTAATAATACTTTGAGCAATTTATATAAGTAAAACATTGTAGAAGTAAATAAAAAAAAAAAAAAGTAATTTTCGCATAAAATTTAAATCCAAGCTCAGTTGATTTTCGATATAGCTTGAAAGCATTATTGTGTACATTCATTGAATATTATAGAATCTCAAATTAAGCTCGTTATTCGCGTGAGTTCGTACACAATTTTCCGATAATGGAAAATTATATATTGCAACTTTGTTCAGCGTGAAAACTGGAATATTAATCAGCGTCACGCTATACAAATAACATATCTATATTAATAATTTCGTTTAGGGTACCCTTGATTAGGGTAGACTTGATTCGACCGCATACCAAATTGTTAAAAAAAAAATTTAATCAATTCTGGGATTGGAACATATATCCGCAAAATTCGTATAATCCAGTAATTTCAATAAATAAGTACAAATTTATTCATTATTTCTGTCAGAAGCAATTTTCAATGTGACACTAATCTTTGTTAGAGTCATGTGATTTGAGCCAAAGAAAAGAGTGGGCATTTGGTATTGTTTGAGCCATGAGCTCCAAAGACGGGTCGTTTTATATAATTATCCAATTCATATAATTACCTAAATAAAAGGTAGTAAAATTATTTACAGTAAAGACCACCCCGAGCGAAGCCGAGTTTGTATCTAGTGAATATATATTAGTGGTTGCTGAAGTTTATCTTTATTTGCATTTTGCCAATAAACATTTCTATGTGATTTGTTTTCAATATAAAATATATCATTTTGGTGAACACAAATTATTTACATATTTTATTAGTGTATCGAGTATGTATTGAAACCCTGTTAATACATTTAAAACACTGCAATTGTTTCATAAATCGTTGCTGTTTAATTTTACTTTGCTGAGGTCAAACCCTCTATGTTATTCAAAAATACAATAACAATGAAGTCGAACGCAGACGTTTTAGTCAGGACTGCATAAATTACAGGTCATTTACAATAATGTCAAAAATTTTAGAAGAAATATAGAAAAAAATGTTTAAACTAGCACAGAAAAAGTCAACGTTTTCGATTTTAAAGAAAAAAAAAACAATTTTACTGTTTGAAAAACACGAGATACATTTTCCTTCTTCAAGCGTGGGCAGATATTTGGCACGATTCTTGGTCTAATAAACTTGAGGTATTTACACGTTTTACGATTAACGCTTATTTATTTATTAACGTACGACTTGATCTCGGTCTGACCCTTCAGGATTTTTTAAATTAATTAACTTGTGATTTTTCAAATAATTTTATATTACTTTACCGCTTAAAAATATTGTAGGTATGAAGGTACGCGTTCCTTGGTTAAGAAAAATAGTGCGTTAAACACGTTTATATTTGGATGTTTGCCAAAACTGATAATTCCCTACGAAATATTTGGCTCCGGTTTGCCAACGTTAGATAACTACCAAGTAGACAAGTAGAGTAGAGTAGACTGGGCAAACACAACAATTTAAAATTTATTTGTTCGTTATATGTAATTTCATCATTTTTTTTCAATTTCATTTCATCAATCGTACGCCATCGGCGTAGTAGGCACGTCAATTAATTGATACAACATTAATGTCAACGTGTTTTAATCACGATCTCCTTCAGCCGGTGATTAGTCAATGACGTCAATATAAAGAGGGCACTCACAATGTTGTGTACAATATAATACTTATCTAAATTCGATTATAAATGAACTTTTGACCCAATCGTCAAAATAAGACTTTGTAAGACAAATAAAAGTATTTGTAGCCGACCACTGCCCATGACCATGCCTACGCTAGACCATGTAATTCATAAATAAATAAATATTAGCTGTATCTTTAGAAAAATATTTTAATTGCGACATATAAATATACTCTATATATATGTCACCAAGATCCCATGTCCATATAACAGAGAGTAAAAATGCATATGAAATGTGAATGAACAATATTATTCAATTCAGAAGAGCATCCACATGTCACTTGTTGAGTGTAATCTACTCGTTCGTAGTAAATAACACGAGTGTCATTACTTCATTCATGCGACTGCAAATTGTAACATATTGTTTGAGCCAATTGTTTTGCGCCAATAATGTCGCTATCTCCATACATTATCGCGTAATTTAATATGATAAAACTGCCTTGCATGTCGTTCTTAATTCATGCTATACATAGTTCTCAATTACCCATAAAAATGCTGTGCAAAAATGCAGGTTCTGCATGACAACGTTCGACCACTGCCTAGCACATGCTGTTAAAACATTTTGGACTATCCGCTCGAACTCATTGTTCATAAATGTATTAAATGTAACATTGTTTTCAATCGGAAACGACATTCACGGATTTACACCTTTTTAATCGCTTTGCACACACATGAGCAGATTGCGCTGGCCTTTACAAAATGTGGGGTTAAAACATTATGCAGAATATTTTAAAGTCACTTATTTTCAACTTGTTATGGGAACCATGCCAGAGGGACGAGTTCTGGAAGAGGTATTCTTTTTATAAATTGTATACATTGTATATATAAAGTTTTGAAATATAATAACATTTTAGTTAAGTTGTAAATTTGTAAAAAAATTAAAATTGTCAATAGATGGTTAAAAAACCTTTTGTTTATTGAGTTCCGATTTTCTATGATCTGATTACCCGCCACTGATTTGAGCAAACTTGGAAACACTCGCCGCATTAGACATATATAATAAACGTCATTATTGATAAACATAATTTTTTATAATATCAAACATGTCACGGCTTCAATCACACACAGGTCATTCATAATATTTAATTTATGTTCACTCATTTCACGTTTTTGCAGTAAACTTGGAGTAGGTACAAATATACGGACTTCGCAAAGGTTACGATTTTTACCGCTGTCATGTAAATTTTCGTTTTACAAGATAGGTTACAAGACGTCTCTGAAATTAGAACAGAAACAGTGTTGTACCCTTAATAAACCTTCAAAATTGTGCTGGGAAAAGTAAGATCGTAGAGTTTGAAGTCCGTTGTTGTAAAAGTTGAAAACAAAATTCATTTGATCAGTCTTTGTCAAAATTAGTTAAATTTGAAGCTAAGTTGTTTCTAATTTGGCACCAACCGTCTTTAAATTCTACGACGAGTCGACGAAATATTAAATTATTTCTTATTTTTTAAGGGTATAATTTTTGAAGTCGGAATACCTGCATACTTTTGAAGTTTAATATATTCCCTTTTAAGTGATTTTGCTGTTTATAATATTTCTCTGGCAGATATAGTATTATAACATCACATGTAGCTAATAAGCATCTTTGGAAATAGAAAAGTAACATAGGAAATCTTATTAGTTAATACCAAATAGTCAATAATCAATAGTAAAATCATTAAAAAATTTATCATAACCGAACCAATTCGAAAGAGTTATCTGTCGAATAAAAAAGAAATTATCAAAATCGGTTCACAATTAGCGGAGACGTCAGCGTACGAGCCGTAATTGAGAACCTCCTCTTTACTTTTTAAATCGGTTAATTCTAGTATAGTGGTTACAAAAGAGCAATAAGTTTGTCCTTAACAAGATAAATCATTGAAAGGGTATAGGCGGGAATGATCAACTGAGCCACTTAGGTCACTTAAGCTGATAAACTCACATCATAACGTTTGACCTGCCGGGACGGCTCTTTGTTAAAGTTGAATAAAAAATAAGACGTGGCATTGAACTCCGTCTCGGCGAATGCACTGCAAATGCGGTAGAATGCCGTTAGCTTTACCCCAGGTCAGGTAAGTATTATGTCACTTTAGTGCTTTGGACGCGTTATATCGTAAAAATGTGCACCGATCCGCTTCGTTTTATTAGACCATGACTTGTGATTTACTCTGCTTTGTTTCTTTTACGCTTTGGGTTTGGCGAGTCATACCCTTTCTAAATTGATTAAATTAACGAAACCAATGTTTAATACTAGACATTAGACAACTCCAACGTGCCTCACGCTGCTATTATTGTATATTAGGTATAGTATTTTTCTGTAGCGGTTTACCCGTCCATTTCTTTTTCCTTTTCATTTTATTTTTATGCCATTTTGCCATAAACCCATTTACATTAAATGGACAGATAGTAAAAAAAAAATTGGTGTAAGCTTTCACAACCATGCTGTGAATACTTTGTGAAGCCAGTAATAATTGATAATGAGTAGTAACTGTAAAAGTATAGCATTTTAGGTAGGGGAGAAGGGCGTGTGGGGTGTGGCGGGAAAATAGGGTATGCGGGGTAAGGTAAGCTACAGGGGGAGGACCTGTACTGGTAGTTTTCATTAGCCTTCACGGTTTCATACAGTGCGGACGTTCACTTGCCACTTTGTGGCATTCGGTGCGGGTGTCACGTTGTAGCTTTAATATTGTATAAATAATATATATATTTTAAATTTGATAGAAATAATAACCTAATCGAAGTAATAACCACTGACTTGTTCTTATAAAGCTTACTACTTAAAAATTTGACTTTTAAATATGTACATATTAATTATATACAGTAGTATTAGTATCTAATAAAAAATAATTTTCCAAAAAAGTGATTTAAACAATTCAATTATTCGATTACAGAACCGGAGTGAAGAAGACTAAATTCTCAAGCTTATGGTAAGAACTTTTACATTTTATATATTATAAAACTTTAAAAAAATTATACCGACTTTAAATATTGAGCACTGAAAAGTAAGAAATAATTAATATTTCGTCGTAGAACTTGAAGACGATTGGTGCCAAATTAGGATACAAAATTAAGTAAAAGAAGATAAAGATCTGTTCAATATTTAATTATCTATGTTTGTACTTATGATCGTAGATTCCTAATTAATTGTTTAGATTAGTGAATTTAGGAACTTCTAATTTGGCACTAACCGTCTTCAATTTCTACGACATTTATTATTTATTTCTTACTTTTCAGTGTATATTTTTCCCTTTTAAGTGATTTTGCTCCCCTCAGAGTACTAAATACTAACACAAATAAAAACAATTGATGGAAAAATAATTTGAACAATGTGCGTCCTGCGCTGTATGTTTAATCGCTAGATCACCGTCGATACGATAATTGACAACTTCGTGACAATAGCTAAAGACTTTTCTCTGATATATAATTTTCAGCCGTAAACAGAGGCCAATTACTGAATTTCTGAAAAACTACTGAACCGATTTTCGCTATATGTCTGTGAGATAATGTCGTGAAATTATTAAATGCTTAAAAATAAGTCGTGAAAATCGATACATTCGGTCCGAATTGAGAACCTTCTTCTTTTTGGAAGTCGGTTCTAGTACAAATATAGCGCAATAAACGTTTTCTGAAGTTTAAATTGAAAATAAAATACAATCTCCATTCTGCAAATATGAAAACGGCTATGCGGGCTATGCAAGAAAACTGCAATTTCAATCTCGAGCTTCCTCGAAGAGATCCAATTCTATTTGCATTTTCTTAAACAATTCATGTTATTGTTGAACTCTACAGTACACAGAATTGGAAAATATTATGTAACGACTATTTCACTTAGATATATTGAATAAGTAATTATATGCTGAATTACAGTGACAGAGGTGGATTATTTACAGAGAAATTGGGAATAGTTTATCCCCATACAAATTATGGGGATAGGGCCCTTAAGTGATTTGACTGTTTATAATATTTCCATGAGAGACAAATATCTAATATTGCATATAATATCCATTTCTTAATAATAACAATAAAGAACCGGCCAAGTGCGACCAAGTTTGACGCCTCTGTATGTCGCAGGAACAAATTAGCGCGAGTCATACTTACACTTGGCGGGTTTTTTAACCGACTTCGAAAAAAAAGAAGGAGGAGGTTCTCAATTCGGACCGTATTTTTTTTTTGTATGTATGTACATCGATAACTCCGCCAGTTGTGAACCGATTTTGATGGTTTCTTTTTTAATCGACAGATAATTCTTCCGGATTGGTCCCATTTTTATCTCATAAAAAATGGTTCTTTAGTTTTTCAGAAATTTTGAAAAAACTGACCTTATAAGTCAATTTTTCGTAATATCTCGATGAAATATGTACCGATTTTGGCGACTTATTTTTTTAAGGATATAATAATTTCTTGACATTATCTCACAGTCATATGACGAAAATCGGTTCAGTAATTTTTCAGAAATTCAGTAATTTGTCTCTGTTTACTGCTGAAAATTATATCAGAGAAAAGCCTTAGCAACGGTTGCTATTGACACGAAGTTGTCAATTTTCGTATCGACGGTGGTCTTGCGGCTAAAGGTATGGGATGCAGCGCAGGGTGCACATTGCTCGAGGTTCAAATCCCATCCACCGCAGTATTTTTTTTAATTTTCCATCATTTTTTTTTAGTTGCGTTATTATTTATTTCTCAGGGCAACAAAATCACTTAAAAGGGAAAAATAAACCTTTTAAAAAAAAGTGTACCGACTTCAAAATTTGCACTGAAAAGTAAGAAATAATAAAAATTTATTTAAACTTATTTTACTTAAGAGTATGCATTATAGTTACACTAGTTAGACGTTTGTATGTATTGCCATTATTAAGATCGAACAAAAAACGCCGAATAAAACACGTTTCTTGTATGGGACCCCCTTTAATTTTTAACTTTATTTTATTTTTATTATTTGTTGTTTTTTATAGCGGCGATTTTTCAGTTATTGTTCATCACGTTCGTTTGTCCATCGTTAGTCACCGTGTGCCCACCAAAAATATTTTTTGTATACCTTTTAAAAAATACAAACTGGGGATGGAAGTTGGCACCCCCAAATGCGAATTCTCCATTTTTTCCATCACATTAGTCCACGTTTTGCCACCAAATTTTTTTTCCGTCCTTCAAAAAAAAGTTATTCAAATAAAAAATATTTTTAGTGGACTAACGTGGACTAACGATGTATACAAACGAACCTGATGAAAAAAGTTATGAGGAGTCTACTTAATAAACTTTTTAAACGACTATTAAAATTGTGAACTAATTAGATACTAATTAAAAGCAAGAATTAATTAAATATTTCGTAGTAGAATTTGAAGTCGGTTGGTGCAAAATTATTAATGAATGAAAATGTAAAATTAAATAAATAATCTAAAGAAGGGAATCTCGAGCATGTTTGTAGAGATTGATCAGTACCTAAGTAGGTAGTTTCTAATTTGGCACCAATCGTCTTCAAATTAAAATTTATTTTATTTTAAATATAATGAGAGTAAATTAAAAACCTCCACCTATTTTGAAGTTCGTTAATAAAGACGAAGTAACATTATGAAGTATTGTAATAGAAAACATAAAAGTTATGCGAATATTTTACATTTTCCAGAACCAAATTATGAAAACCTACTAATATCATCGAGTCAACCTGATTAATATGTACAAGTCGGTGGTAAGTTATTTTTTAGGTAGCATAAGGTTTGCAAGTGTAGTGTCTCTGATACTCATGATCTCAATAATTTTTATTTCATATATAATATTGTTATTCACCATACTCAGACCTTATGCTATTAAAATATAGTATAATTTACTGCACTGCGAGCTATATAACGCTAGTATAATATGAATAGTTCAATTGCTTAGCATTTTGTCAATGTTCAGTGATTTATGTAATGAACATATTTCTCTATTGTTACAGAATATCAAAATGAGAATTAAGATGAAATCTTGAAACATGAAAACAAACACGTCTTCACCGAATTTACCTTGCGATGTGGTCAGAGACACCATCATGAATCCTGATAAACGAAATCATGAAAATGAAATCAGCGAAAATAAAAACAGGTAATTATAATTTATAATAATATAGGTATTTTTTATTTTTTTTTATGATTTATGAAATATTTTTTAATATTAATTTTACGCTGCGTTACATTTAAGAGGGCAAAAGCAATTGCGATTTTTTTTTCTTCCTTCACGGGTTGCCTTTACAGCTCCTGAAACCGTGTTACAGTTCCAGGGTACCCAGCGGAAGACCAAGTCTCCCTCGTTTATCCGATGGTATATGAGGCTATACCTAACGAATGGCTAGTTCTGTTGAGGTAATATTTAGATGGAAAAGCCTCTAAGTGTGGTTTGTCGGATTATGTACATAAGTTTTTAATTAAAAAACCCATTGATACATGGCCGGGATCCGGGATAGAACTCGTGGTCTGCCTAGTTAATACCAAACGTCTTAACCACTCGGCCACCGACGCACCGATATTATTTCGTATTATAAGAATTGTCATGGCGATAATTTTTTTAAGACAAAATATTTGATTGTTTTTTAAAATACATTTCGACAGCTCTGCGGGGTGCAATGATGACCATGATGTTGTACATGTACCTACAGAATATGAAGAATTAAAATTATTGGAAAGGTAAGAGTCCTATACTAAATAATACATCACAATATGCCGCACATTTTATAGACGACATAAAAGGATTCTAATGGATGCCAGCGTGGAATCATACTTTTACTTCTAGTAGTTTATGCGTAACTAGATCATCCTTTTTGTACCTTTTAAATATTTTTATCCTTGACTTCGGTATTTTATTTGTATAGTGGTAGATAATAAAGATAAAATATACAGTAGATGTAATGCATGGCCATATTACAGTATGTCAACCATCTTTGCCTTTATGCATAGGTTGCTATTTATGTATGCGGAATTAACCAGCTTTTACTTTTTAGGTGGCTAGAAAAATGAGCCAATACTAATGGCGTCGTATCGCCATCTCTTTCACGCCATATACAGATGACAGAGATAGCACTATTTATTATAGCATATTACGACGCCATTAGTATTGGCTCATTTTTCCTAGTTCTAATTTTTTGTTCTAAGTTGCGCCAGCCTGATTGTGATTGCTACTTACTATATGGTGAAAATGTTCGTGCGATGATTTATTATGACTTTCGACGTGGGTTAACTCAACAACAGTGTATCGATATTTCTTTTTACTTTTGGTGATAAAGCACCATCTAAAACTACAGTTTATCACTGGTTTGGCGAATTTAATCGTGTCCGGTGGCCGCTCACGGATGTGTTGAAAGAAGGTCGTCCAAAATCGGTGGTTGTAACAATAACATCGATGCCGTTCGAAACCTAATAATGCAAGATCGACATGTGACATATCGTGAGATAGATGCAAGCCCGGGCATTAGAATGACGAGCACACACAAGATATTACATCAATATTTGGCAGTAAAAAAAAATTATTCGATATGGATTGCACATAATTTGACGTCCTCTTAAAAACAGGCACGCGTTAATTGGTGCGAAAAAAATCTGTAGAAAAAATGTTAGAAAAGTACGATCATGGTGCGTCAAAAGCTGTGTATAATATCTACACTGGTGATGAATCACGGATATATGCTTAATGCTTATGATCCCGAAACTAAACAGCAGTCAACAGTCTCAGTCATTCAAGATGAACCGAAACCAAGTTGTTCGTGTCAAAGCACTTTGAAGCAAATGGTAGCCAATTTTTTCAGTATAAACACACGTGGCTAAAATGCCACTAGAGTCTCATAAAAAATCTGAATTCGGAATGGTTACAACCATTTGTTTGCCAGAAGTCTTCGTAAAATTAGAGAAACCAACCATAACCGCAGAATCATCCTCCATCATGACAATGAGAGTTGTCACACGTCGGCTGAAACAACTCAGAAGGCCAAAACATTGAATTGACGGGCCATCCGTCGTACAGCCCTGACTTGGCGCTCAATGATTTCTTTTTGTACACTATTAAGAATAAATTACGTGGTCAACGATTTTCGATGCGCGAAGAAGCCGTTAAGGCGTTCAAAATGCACGTTTTGGAGATACTTCAAACGGAGTGGAAAAAGTGTTACGATAATTGGTTTAAACGTATGCAAAAGCGTATTGATCACCGAGGAGAATATTTTGAAAAGTATGGTAATTTTTGTTACTTAATTTTTATTTTTATTTCATATTCCGCATATACCTACATAAATAGCATCCCTCGCTAATAATCCCTTAATAATTACGCATAATAAAACTTTCATTTCATCCAACTGTTAAATATTGTATAGATAAAATACTGTATGTGTACTCATTTAGGCTCGTTAGAAATTATACTTTTTGGCATACCTAATACAAATAAGCTTATTTAGCACGCGAATAATTAATTGAAATAATGAACGTGTCGCGGGACAATGTTGGGGACAAGCGTTTGGACGAATTCCCTTTCGTATTCAAGGTTTCGCATAATTAATTATATTACAATAACACACTGGTTAAAATTCGTTCCAAAACTGCGTTCCAATAATTGAAAATATTTAGTTACGTCGTAAAATCAGTAGGAGAATCTCGTTATGTCTATATAAAAATAGGTATACATGTGTGTCACACGCACACACGCAATTAGTTCACCAATAATCCTTTGGCGGCGCTAGCGTTCATGTGGCTTAATTTTGACAGGGGAGTTGGCTCTCTTTTCCCCCTATATTATTATACTCTTTGTCTCTTTCTCTTATAGTTTTACATTTTTTCTCGGCTAGGTCCTCGCGCCTACCCGCGATATGGAACTTCGTTCCAATAAAATTGCGTTATCATAAATACAAATCATCTCTAAATATCATAAAGAAAAAAAGCAAATTCAAATTACAAAATTCTTCAAACATCAGAATCAGCGCTGTTCAAAGACTGCGGTTACATTAGATAGATAAAACCAACTATTGTTTCTTATGTGATAAAACACTTGAAATTGTAAAAATTAAAGAAATTATAATCAAAGGAGAAATAATTTAAAATAAACAAATAAAAGATTGTTCCATATTCACATTTTTTTACTATTGCTTGATAAGAATTAACTCAGTTCTGCAATCAATCAGTCGTTGTTTGTTATCACATTATATTGCACATAAGTTAAGACTTGCATTCAACGTGTCATACAGGTCATGAAACAAACGGGTAATCATCATGATAGACCTTGATCAGAGATACCAAAATCTACGGCGGAATCGGTGCCACCATAAATCTAATGAAGTTTTTAATAAATTTCGAATCCAACAGCGAAAAGAAGTTTTAAATTTTTTTAGTGTGATCTCAAACTTTAGGCCTGCACGACATATTGCTTTACTAACTTAGAGTCATGAAGCACTAATCGTTACATTTTATTGCATTACCTTATTTTTAATAACTAACATAAATTACATTTAATGTTTACTTTTAGCTCTCAAGATATTACAATGATTTAATAAATCAATATATTCATTTTTTTATTCCTATTTACCCATTTGTTGATTATTTAAAGTTTAAATTAACTTTTAAGTTTTAATATAATTAAATTACATGTTCACTGGAGAAGTAAAGTCATCAAAGTCAAACTTAGAAATAATTGGTTATTTGTTGGTTATTGACAATACATTCAATGTCAAATTTATTTTCGACCTCTTATTTTCGCATCTCGACTACTAATGAATCGTAAATTTTCTGCGAAGTGGAACCAACTTTCTTCATTGACAATAATTGCGTGGGCTTCCGTTACTTTACTATCAGAACTATCGTGTCTTTTAAAACATTCATGTTTGGTGTATGTTTAGTTTCTTTTCAAGAAATTATTATGTCATATGCATTTTCCTATAATGTAACTAAACTACTAAGTTCCATAAGACAAGAGAGAGAACTTCCACCTATTGCTCGCCCTTACCATCAAGGCTTCTTCAGAGCTTCAGTTATCTTATCATGTCCTGACAGAAGTGTTTCAATTTCATCCTTAGTTTTACTAAACAAACATGGTACATAAGAGAGAGGGGCCCTTACTATCACCACTGCTATGGCTAGAGACAAGTATAGAAGCGGTGATATTATAAATGGTCTTTGATGGTCGCTTTGAAAAGATTGAAGATTATGTTCGCCCATGTGATTTCATTTCCGTCTTTATATTCTGTTTTGGTTTTCCGTGGTATTTATTTATCACTCATACAAACTTTCTCAATAGGTCATATAATTACATTAGTTATTTTATTTCTTTTGGCTACTTTAGAATGTTCCATACATCTTTATTAAAGATATTTTTAATTGTAAGAAATCAACGTATTCAAAAATCATGTGAGTATAAAACGTAGGCTCGATATTTTCCACAATTTTAGATTTAATTATGTACAACAGAAGAAAACAAACCTTATAATGGCGAAAACTCATATAAATAGCGGAGCTCTCATTAACCGAACTTCAAAAATGAAGGAGGAGGTTCTCAATTCGTCGGAATCTTTATTTTTTTTATTTTTTTTTGTCCGGGACTTCTTTATAATGACACGAACTCTGTCAAATCAATAAGAATTATCTGATTTTAAGATCATGAAGCCAATTTACATTCAATCCCGGATTTGTATGCATAATTAAGAGCAACAACTGGTAGAAAAAATGAGATATAAGTGTTCTTCTAAGTCGTACAATCTTGGCAGAGTGATCGTGATTATGGTACAATCTGGAACGTCGCCGCCGCTCTTGCAATTTCTCTCCACCGGCTAAAATTGAGTCTTCATTGCGAGTGATATGGCCGAATATCTTTAGTATATGCATCTGTATCTACCACAGACGAGGGTCTCATCCATATATGTAGCTCTTTTAATATGAAGATATCGGTATATTGTGCAGTCCAGCTTATTCTCAGAAGACGTCGCTAACACCACGTCTTCAAGGCATCTATCTTCACTCGGTCCACGTCTCCCCCCCCCCCCCCCCGTATAGGAAAATTTGAGAAAACCAGACACATGAGTCGAATCTTGGTGTTTTGGTTACTCTGTTTGCCCCACAAATCTTTTCGGGCCTTTCCACAGTCGATCTCTCCTTTTGATCTCTGTCTCGCAACCCCTAGTAATATTGGAGCCAAGGTAAATATAATATTCAACGTTACAGTTGGCAATGGTCTCTATATCAACAACCATTATTTGAGTTTTGTCACGATTAATTTTGCAAGTCTTTGGACTTATCGATATCTTCCTCTATATCAGCCGTCCTCTTACAGAAACTACCTACTTCTCAGAACTATCCGCATTACGTTAAAGAGTAACGGCGAGAGAATCCCTGTTGAACTGTCGCTTGGGTCTTAAAAACTAAAATTATATTAGTATCAATTCCATCTACCCTGCTGCTGTGCCGTTCGTTCTCATACAGCTTTTTCGTGCTGTAAGATAAGCTTCCATTTCACGATATCAAAAGCCTTGCGGAAATCAACAAAGCATTTGTATAAGGGAGTACAGAATTACCTGGCTTTTCTCTTTTATCTATCTCAAAATAAGAATCTGCTCTCAAGTATCCTTTCTGTTAACCAATCCCATAAAAACATGATAATGTCAGGTTGCAGTAAGGAGTTTAAGAAAGATGGGATACTGAACTTAACTTTTCACTGCGAAAATATAAATGTAGCCGATCCGAGATTAAAGGCTTTAAGATTATGTAGTACCTAAACATGTTACTTAACATAAGGCTAATGATAATCCTAGGATTTCATATAAATTAATAATTACCTACATTTTTTTTAATACCGTATAATTTGTTCAAGTTCAACGGAGCGTCACCATAGAGTTTTCACTGCACTTCAATTTAATTACATAGGACAATGGTTTAGTTAAAAATAGGGGCGCTCAAGAGTCTCTTTTTGAGCTTGGTGAGATAACTCTATTACCCCTCGAGATAGAGTGGCTTAGGCACCTGTTGATCCGAGCTGCGTAGTAGCAAAGATTAACTAATAGTTATTACGAACAGATACTTCACTTCATTTAAATAGGTAATATATAATATATTAGTAGTCGTGACTAATGTAGATCTCGGACCTAAGTACTGTTGAAAAATTTGTACGAGACGTTTCTCTGTTTCTCAAAGAAAATAATATGTAAACACAAATAAGATAGATGCGTTTGCCAAGCAAAAGATTCTCGCAGTAGGCCAACTAGATTTAATTTAGTAAAAAAACACCTTCATCTATAATTACAAGCAGATTTTTAGTAAATGCATGAACTTTTAGTACTTACAAAAATATATCGTTATTAAGTGAAGTTAACTCTTATTTATTATTTTCTCATTATTGTTATTATTTTTTCATTATTTGCTTTTGTTAGATATTAATATTAGACACTATTTAAATTATTTTATTTTATACCAAGTACTTAGTTATTGTGAATTTCATAATGGAATGTCGACTTGGTTATAACCATATTCCGTAACTTATGCAGATTCCTCGAATAGATTCCATACGACAATTGCCATCTTGATCATTGTAATGACAATGCGAAATATGTCATTTTGTGCATCATTTGTGTTATATTTTGGAAAAAAAATCAAATTTTTGTTATGTACCTAGGTATTGTAATATAGGAATGTGACCTGAACATCGTATTGTCGTATTCATAATTATGCCTTCATTCGACTGCATGTTTTTTGCGTTTCGCTTATATTATGGAAGAAGCCAGCCATAACAGCATGTTGTAATATAAATTTAGTACTATTTAAATTATCATACTAAAAGTGTTAACATTAAGTGTTTGGTTAATAAAGGATTCTGGAATTAAAAATTTTGTTTGTAACCAAGTCTCATACATAGTTTAAAAATAAACTTGTTATATCGATTTTATATGTTTTGTATAATATTTGTGTAATTTATGTAATATTAAATTTATAGCGTTGTTTTCTGATCGGCATCGTTCATAGCTCTTTACCTTCTGAAAGACATGGGTAGTGAGATGTCCTGTACATCAAAATTCTCACTACCTTGTCTTTCATGAGGATCGAGTATCAATCGACATAAAAAGAAGATTTTGGTAAGTATCGGTATACGACATTCATATTTTAATATTTTTTATAATGTTACTGTATAAATCATTTTTCGATATTATTAATTTATTTTTAACTGTCTATTATGTATATATTATAAGGGGGAACGTTTCGACGCAATGCGAACCAATAGATGGCGCTAGTTTCCAGTTTAATTGTTTTGTACGCGAAATTTAATGAATCAAATCAAACGAAATATTATCAAGCGAAGACAATTTATAATTATTAAAAAAAATACATGAACAATAAGTACCTACACCAAAAATATTATGTTACTAACTAATTTAAGAATAAAACAATGTTGTATATTATATTACCATTATAAATATCACGTTATAATTTTTTGTTTGATTTGATTCATTAAACGTGCGAAAAATAAAAAGAAACCAATGAACTGGAAACTAGCGCCATCTATTGGAAACTAGGTCGACTTTCCCTCTTATAATATACTTAATTATAATATTGTTTTGTTTTCATTTTGCTTTTGGGTTTTTTTGTTACAAATTTCCGGCAGATTTTTTTTTATTTATATATGTTTAGCTTTTTCATATTTTTTACTAGGTTTTGTCAACATTTTTAGACTTTGCTATAGTATGCTATAGTATTGATCTCATAATAATTGTGTCTAGAGTATTTGTAAATTTATTATGTTTAATTGTAAGTATATTTTTATAAATACATTTTGTTATTATAAAATTGAGCTAACACTACACACAACACTAAAAAATTGTTTATTTCGGAGAATACGTCCAGACATTATAAGAACTTCTAACTAATTAATTATTAAAGTGGAACGTTTCGGGCCTAACTCCCAATAGATGGCTCAAGTTTCGTATTTATTGGGGTTATAATGAATGAATTAAGCAAAGGCGATAGATGTTACTAACTAATTTATGAATAAAATAATATTGTAGATAAATTGTATTACCTTTATAAATCGTCTTCGCTTAATAATTACCATTGGTTAAAAGAAAGAGACTTGGTCTTACGCTGAGTACCCTGGGACCTATAACATGGTTGCGGGAGCTGTAAGGCAACTCGTGAAGAAAAAAAAATCGTTTGGTTTCATTCATTAAATATCGCGTGAAATTAAAAAAAAACTAAACACGGAAGCTAGGTCGAAACTTTGGCCCTTAATGATTATTTCCAAATGTATCGACTGACTGACAGTATCATAGGTCCCACATAAGTATAGAAGTAAATCTCGAATATGATGATAGAGAAAGCATGCTAGTGAGACTAAAGCTGTGGAGATGAGATCATTAAAAAATTGTGAATGACGTTGTTTCAAAAATCTATAGAGGTACGTGTAATTAGAGTCAAGAAATTTGGCGTAAAAAAGCAATAATACAACACTAATGCATGAATATTTATACTACATGGACCCGTGCGAAAACTTCGTAGCATTAGTTCAAGTGGTCTCCAAGAGATGGCGTCTTTTACAAAATATATAAATTGGTCTTATTTTAAAAGAAACATTTTATTTTAATTTGTTTGATTATTTATTTTTCGTCATTAGAGAGGAAATAATTTTTAAAATGGCGCATCAAACATAAATTTTGATGAAATGTTAAGGGAGATATGGCGTAGGTACCGACAAAAACTACCCTTGAGAGATGAGGGAACTATAAAAGAGTAGGTTTCACAAAAAACAATCAAGGTACATTTTTTTTATTTGTGTAAAGAAAATTCTATTGATATACAATAACTGCACATTCTTGCTCCTTGAATATAACCATCACATATAGATACCTATATTATATTATGTTCTCGTGTATTGGTTACGCTCACCTTTCAGCACATACCTCGACATTTTGTCCGTTTGGGTACGACATTTATTTAGTACTTGCTTTCCGCCCCCGGCTTCGCCCGTGAATATTTTCGAACAAAATAGAATATAGCCTATATTACTCAGGGATTTTGTAGGTCTCTATTCGTGAAATATTTTTTTGCAAACTTTAGCTCTTACATAGGCGATATTATGTATTGCTTAGGCCAACCCTGGTCAGCAAGACATTAAAATCGAAAATCTGTAAAAAACGGCAACAAACCTCATTATTCTAATTTTAGTCAATTTCCGTATTTTCAAATAACTCGAAAATGTATGGATGAAAATGTTGAAAATTTTTATACAAGCATGTAGCAAATAATCTCCAAATTTTAGAAAAAAGGGATATGATTGTGTGAATAAAATATGAAAGATACTTAATCAGATATATTTCTTGTACCTACTTGCCTTGTTTGCGTCTAATATTACACACCCATACACACCACACTCAATACATACAATACAACTACTGTAATATTATTATGTCCTGTCACAACATATCCATGAAAATAATACATTGCTTGCTTTTGATATACATTTTCAGTGGTGGACCATTCCTTGAATGCGTCTTTGGCATCAAAGCCGGTTTGTTATAGATCTTAAGTAACTATCACAGCCAGCTTTGATGAGCAAAGCCGCATGACCCTCAACAACATAACCAGTGCACTGTATTTCTCGAGCCTAACCTGTCAAAGCGGCAGTGAAATGTCTAGATTTTGATCATATCACAGCCACTTTGATGTGGTCGGTTTACAGAGACAATGACCGTCAGAACGAGCCACACCGGTACGACGTGACCTCCGCTCGTAAAAGTGGCTGTGTCGTGTATCTTTCTTCATATCACAGCCATTTTTGACGAGTTGGATGCCACGGAAATTCTTCATTCATCATCTTCATTTAGCTTTAAAATTCTTGAAGCTCACAAAGTGGTTGTGATGTGCTTTCATATTTTCCATATCACAGCCAGCTTTGATGAGCGTTAAGAATTTACCAACGCTGAGCAGCTTCGTGCATCGCGCCTGACATCAAGATCACTTCGGAAGATATGACAATGTCGGAGGCAACAAAGTGGTTGTGACTTGACTCTAGTCATGTCATATCACAGCCAGCTTTGTTGACTTTGCTGTTGTAGTTTTGCATCGAAGCACTTCGTCCTCGATACAAGAATAATTCTTGTATAAAAAAATTGGTAAGATATTCTAAAAATGTGTAAATAAATAATTGTGGGTAAACTGTATTAAAATATCGTAATTTACCAGGTAATTCTATTAATTATTGTTTTGTCAATTTTCAGGTAATTTCCATAGAACCTTAAAGTTTTCTACACTGCTTAGATTGCACCATCTCTTATAAAAACATTTATATAATTACATTTGAGCTTGTAATATAGTAATAAATAAAATACTTATTTATAAATTTTGAAGTTTTATTAAAAATGCCAGTACATTCATTAGATAAAAGTTGTTTCTTAAAAAACTGCAAGCTGCTGGCTTTCCAGGGCTGTGTGATGAAGCTGAGGATAAGCAAGAAAATATATTAGAAACTAACAAAACATGCATTGCTCATCATTTTATAGGTTCATAGTTGGAAATTTATATAATATGTCGTGGTCCAATAGAACCAAATGTAGTTTATAATTTAATATAATTTAATCTAGATAGGTTCACGATGTAATATGTAATTTCATAGGATTTTTGTGAATAGTACCTATGAAAAATGTATATTTCTGGATATTATTGCCAATACATAAGAACTATTTTCAAGTAAAAAATAATTTCCCGTACAAACTATGCCATCTCTTCGCTCCCTTAGGGGCTGAATTTTGAAAACACTAATACACTAATTTTAAAACACTAATACATGTTTACTTAATTGTATCAAAGAGCATACCATATTTAAAATAAAGACCAGAAAATCATTATTTTACAATATACTTAGAATCAAATGGAAATGTACAGTTTTCATACTCCACAAAATTCCGGCGAAAGTCTTAATCAAAGCAGTGATGGCCCAATCCTATTTTAATTCCGATAATTCTTAATTATAGTGTAGAACAGAGGTTCTCAAACTTATTTTTTCTACGGCCCACTATGAAAATCAATTATTTTTCTGCACCCCCAATTTTTTTTTACTAAAAATCAAAATGACATTCATTACTTTAATTTAATTATTAGTTAGGAGTTTAAACTTACATTCTAAACGAGAGTTTTACCCATGAGAGCAATTAAAACGCAACTTAATATATTTTATTAAAATTAAAACTAACATAATCAATTTTAATTTTAAAACTAATGTAATGTGAAGAATGAACAATGATTTTTGACAAACCGATAATAAAGCACTACCTCCACCGCGTGCAATATTAAATAGATGAAATTACAAATCAGCCATCGCCCCCCCTAAACCACTTCAATATACCCCAATTTTTTCTGGGCCCCTTACCGGCCCCCTCTAGGCCTCCAGCACCCACAATGAGGCATTATCGCCAACTTTGAGAAAGACTGGTGTAGAAACACGTGAACTTTCACTCTTACTGTTCCTAACAACTGCAGCAACTGAAATCACAAAATGCAATTCATAAAAGTTATATATAAATATAATATTTCCCTTTTTTTTCTTTCCTCACGGGTTGCCTTACAGCTCCCGAAACCGTGTTATGGTTCCAGGGTACCTAGCGGAAGACAAATTCTCCCTCGTTTAGCCGATGGTATTTGTGAGGCTATACCCAACGAGTGGCTAGTTCTGTTGAGGTATATTTAGATGGAAAAGCCTCAAGTGTGGTTTGTCGGATTAGGTATGTACATAAGTTTCTAATTAAAAAACCAAAACGTTGGTATGAGACGCAACATGTGTGGACACCCTCGCTCCGTCTCGCATTCCATACACATCAATTGAGGCTGGGGCAGCCACATGCAAAGCCGAAGCTGCCAAACGTCGCGAATACACATCTCTTCATGAAGAAATTGGGGCGTTGGGGTAGAAACACTGGGCCCGTGGGGACCTAGCGCACGACACCTCTATAAAGAAATCGCCAAAAGATTGGTAGAGGTGTCCCACGACCAAAGAGCTGGCTCATATTTGGCTCAAAGAATCAGCATCGCCATCCAAAGTGGCAACGCAGCCAGCCTAATGGGCACTCTCCCAGAAGGCAGCGATCTTGATGATTTTTTTTATTTATAGATTTATTTGTATATATTTTATAGCATTTAGCATTTTTTTAGCAATTTAGCAATTGTATTTTTCTGGTAATATATTATAGTAAAGTTGTTTATAAAAATTAATTTTGCTAAGGGAATGAGATATTTTCCGGGGTAAAAAGTAAATTAAAATACTTAGCAGTCCACTCTTCGGGGCTTCTGTTCAGCTAACTCTTTACAAAAATCACGTCGATTCGTTGCTCTGTTTTGACCAAAGTATGGCATACAAACATTATAATTTCGAAATAATCGCCATCTATTGGAAAAACGATTTACTACCAGAATTCTCTAGAAATAACCTTGTCTATAAGAATTTAATTCATAGTTTATGGTGGAAGTATTTCCAGAGATGGCGCCATTTTGACTAAAATATCAGTAGTATTATTGAAATTATGAATGATTTATAGTTATTTTATTATTATATATCCGTGAAATAAATTATAGTTTGAATGGAATTACAATTTACGGCATAAAACTATATTTAAGAAAATCACATTTCGCGCCATCTCTCATTTCATCTCTACATCTCACAATTTAAGGACCATCCACCGTAGTTTGAAATTTAACGCAACAATGATCTTGTAAATGCAATAGATGTCGCTATTGTTGTATACATTTTTAGCCGACTGCCCCAGAAAAGAAGGGTAATGTTTTCCGGGTATATATTTCAAGTAAATATGTACCAATGGGTTTTTATAATAATAAAACTATGTACATTATCCGACAAACCGTACATACCTCAACACAGCTGGCCACTCGTTAGGTATAAAAAAATCATCGGCCAATTGCCTCATGTCTTCCGCTGGGTACCTGGACAAAAAAGTTATTCAAATAAACATTTTTGAAACTGAATTTCCGGGTACGTTCAAACTACACTAAATGTTTTAAAATCAAGTTTATAAAGTGGGCAAACGATCCAACCCCTCATAGAAGAGAATCCACCCCTAGGAAGCTAGAGATCCCCCGTCAAAGTGAAAATACTTAGATATATACTGAATTAACTCACGCATAACTACGTCTCCAATGGTGGACGACAATATGTGGTGGATAAACGAGTTTCCGAGGTGGACAAACAAACCTAAACCTCAAAGAAGCAATTACACCCCTAGGAAGCTAGAGATCCTCCGTCAAAGTTAAAATCGTTAGATATATAATTAACTCACGTATAGCTATATCTCTAAGGGTGGACAAACGACAATATATGGTGGACAAATGAGCTTCTGAGGTGGACGAATAGACCTACCCTTCAGACAAGCTAATCCACCCCTAGAAAACTAGAAATCCTACGTCAAAGTTAAAATCCTTAGATATAATATAATTAACTCGCGTATAACTATATCTAAGGGTGGACAAACGACAATATATGGTGGACAAATGAGCTTCTGAGGTGGACGAACAGACCTACCCCTCAGATAAGTTAATCCACCCCTAGGAAACTAGAAATCCTGCGTCAAAGTTAAAATACTTAGATATATACTTAATTAACTCAGGCATAACTATACCTCTAAGGGTGGACAAACGACATTATGTGGTGGACAAATAAGTTTCCGAGGTGTACAAACAGACCTATCCCTCAGATAAGCAAATCCACCCCTAGGAAGTTGGAGATCCCACGACAAAGATAACATCGTCAGATATATATACTTATCTCACGCATAACTATATCTCTAAGGATGGACAAATGAAAATATGTGGTGGACAAACAAACCTACCCCTCAGAAAAGCAAATCCACCCCAAGGAAGCTAGATATCCTCCGTCAAAGTTAAATTCAGGGCTTTTTTCTTTAAAAATGTTTATTTGAATAACTTTTTTTGAGAGGTGGACAAAAAAAAATTTTTGGTTGACAAACGTTACGCTGGACAAACGAACCTGATGAAAAAAAACTGATAAATCGAATTTGGGGGTGCCAACTTCACACAGCCCTCCCTGAGAGCCTGTTTAAGGATCTTGTCTTCTATTAAAGTATAAGACTTCTAGTCTAGTTTATGCTAAATTAATTATAAGGCCAATATATCGTCTAACCCCTAAAACTATTATTGAGGAGGGGCCCTCCCAAAAATAAAATCTCCCGTAACGAGAAAATGTAAATGAGTGTTCTTTTAAAGTTTATATGAAAATAATTACTTACTTTATAATAATTATACTAACTATTCGCCCCGGCTTTTCCTGTGGGGTCCATACTAACGTTTATCCGCTACTATAACTCCGTAGGGGGTGAATTAAAAAAAAGTAGTCTATGTCTTTCCCTAGGGTTCTCCGTATCAAATTTCATCAAAATCAGTTCAACGGTTTAGCCGTAAAAGCGTAACAGACAGACATACTTCTTTATTCAGAAGGTGATATAATCCATACTAATACACTATGTTGCAAAAAAAACGAGCACTTAAAACTTAATTGGTTATCATTATATTTTGAAGTTATTATGTTTCAAAAATTATTATTTATGATGTTTCAACATATTATAATCTAATTTCTACATTTTTTAATCATCACAAGTAGAAACCTGAGGTAAATTTAATAAAAAAATGAAAAACCATTTTATTAAGTAATTTTAATTAGTATGAAGTGACAAATTAAACTAAAATTATTTTTTTAATTAGTCTTTTTTAAATGAACCTAAACAAAAATCAATATCGAGTATGTCCACCTCTCGCAGTTATGACAGCTGCTATTCTTTTTCTCATACTCCCGATCAGGTTTCTTATGGTTTCTTGTGGTATCAGTTTCCATTCAGCCTGAATCACAGTTTTTAACTCTGTGAGATTTTGTGGAGCTGGAGTTACAGCTCGTACCCGGCGTTTTAATACGTCCCATAGATGCTCTATAGGGTTGAGGTCGGGACTCCTCGCTGGCCAATCCAATCGAGGAATCCCAACCTCCTCCATATATGCGGATACTGCAACGGCACGATGAGGACGAGCATTATCATCCATAAAAATGGACCTGTCTCCCATAACAACTAATGCAGGTTGCACATGTGGAACGAGAATTTCTGAGGTATAGCGATGTGCATTAACTGCCCTATTTGGCAAAAAAACTAACTCCGTACAAGCTTCAGAAGTTCTTCCTGCCTAGAACATTAAGGATCCTTCACCGTATGGTGTTCCCTCTTCAAAGCACACGTTGGCATAACGTTCACCTTGTCTTCTCAGTACTCTCTGATGTCTGTCTTCATCATGTAGACATATACGGGCCTCATCAGAAAACAGAACCCTACCCCAATCATCAATTGTCCATAGTAACAAATTTTGCCCAAATCTTAGTCTTGCTACGCGATGCCCACGGAGTAATTTTGGTCCTCTAGCGGGTCTGTAAGAATGTATGCCTGCTTCGATAAGTGTCCTCCGTACAGTCTATTTACTAACTCTCACCAATCTCACTTCTTCTAGGTGGTTTTTAAGATAATTGTAAGATTTTCGTCGATTTCTAAGAGCTTGACTGACAAGGAATCGATCATCCCTCTGCTCCGTACATCTTTTTCTGCCAGAACCAGGCCTTCTACAGAGAGAATCAGTCTCTTGGAACCTCTTTCAAATCCTTTGAACTTTAGAACGTGTAATTACAAGCCGCCGTGCCACATAATATTGGTCTAAACCTTCATCGAGAAGAGTGACGACTTTACTAGCTAATATTGTGTTGTCCATATCGTAATGAAACTAGTGCACTTGTGTACTACTTCTATTCATCAATAAAGTCGTGAAACTAAGGAATATTTTGTTAATAATAACACAATTGACGATAATATTGAGAAAAAATCCCGCGTTTAGTTGGCGTTTTAAATACAAAATTAGAGAATATTTGTCATAAAACGTAAAAATTTAAATTTGGAATGTTCATTATTAATGGCCAGCACGCGTAATTCAACATGGAACAACATTCAGAACATAGAATACATATATATAAATTATTTAAATAGATACTACAATATATCTTAAGTGCTCGTTTTTAAGCGAAAGTAAAGGTGCCCACTAATTCGTTCAATATTACGTACGGTCCACCGAAATCGAGCACAGACTCGTCTAATTCTTGTAACAAATGGTCCGCCTAGATCGTCGTGAGGCCTAATGCCGGACCAATGTGTTGCTTACTTAACTCTATCTGTCTGTCTGTTCCGTTTTCACGGATAAACTACTCAACCGATCTTGATGATATTATATACTCAGTAAGCTTGAACCCTATGAAACTTGAAATGAAACATGATTCAATACACTACACTACAAACTATGAAGCTCGAAAACATGATTCAATATACAGTCAAATACTTTTTTAATTATATCAGTAATATTATACACTAAAGTGTTTTTTATTTGCTACTTTCTTTTCGAATCCACCCTACACAAGGGGCATAGTAGGGGTTGAAAGTTTTAATGGCCTCCATGGGCGAAGCTCGGGGTGGTACACTAGTTATTATATAAACCATTGAATAATCCGTAAAAGTAGAAATTGACGCTCAAAACCCGCCTTCAATCTGAGTCTCCATAGACTCATGACCATGTATAGGAAGTAGTTGCCCTAGCTAGAAAGATCTCATTATGCACTTGTTTCTATGCTCCCTTAGAGCCGAGAGGCTCTAGTGCTTGCTTAACCTTAATGAGGTGTGTGTGGCATTTACGCAATTTGAAATTTTCTTTGAAGTTATATTGAAGTGTTTAGTTACATTACAGACAAGAATCTACGAATACACACCTTAACTAAAATGGTACGAGACTAGTCCACGCCTCAGATGACCTAAAGGCTGGCTCTTACCTCGCTCAAAGGATCAGTTTAACCATTCAGCGAGGTAACGCAGCCAGTGTTTTAGGAACCTTGCCACAGGGAGGTGTTCTGGAAGAGGTATTCTTTTTGTAATTTGTATATAAAGTTTTTAAATATATTATTTATTTATTATCCGGTGTTTTTTATTGTTTGTAAAATGTTTAAATCTCAGAATAGGTGAGAGAAGTCGTTCTTTGTTTTTTTTTGTACCTATCTGTTATTGAGGCAATGTAGTTGAATAGACATCACAGTTTGTCCTTGTAGAAAAAGTGGTCGAATTCCAAGACATATTGCTATAAATAATATAATATTTAAAGCTTTCTTTGAAACGAAGTCCCCCGCCGCGTCGTCTGTCTGTGACCTTTTTACGCAAAAACTACTCAACGGATATGTTGATTCAGCGAGCATTAACAGTAGATACATATAAGTGAATCAAGTCGGGAAAAAGTTATTTCCGGCGAGCTTTCATGGCGTATGCTGTCTAATCCGTCAGAGATGTAACAAAATTATACAGGAAAGAATTGTGTACAATAAAATTATCTACAAAAATATCCGCAGTAGCATATATCTATCTTTAATAGATAAGTAGTTATAAGAGTATTTATGTAGGTATTGTAAAATTATAAACCCATATTGTACCGGCGGGGTCGCAAGTTAGATATATGATCCGCAGAAGAATCAAAAAAAATTGCAAGTATTTAAATTTCGATCTACTTATAAAAATAGCTTAGACTAATAAGGGTATTACATTTAGCTCTGCAGGTGCCTCAGCTATAGAAGCGCGGCACATTACAAAATAAAAATATATTCTCGGTGCTTGAATTTCTTACTTTTGCGTCGCCCGTGATCACCTGACTTTAAGTTTTTTAAAGTTCGCCGAGAAAATAGTTAGGCAAATTTCTTATGGAAAGGTCTGATTACCACTGAGAAGAGTTTTTTCATTAGCCGCATAAGCTTAGAGATTCAAAGAGGTAGCGCAGCGAGTATTCTAAGTAGGTACCTTTACTCAGACCTGAAGGTGTAGGTACCACCATTAAGTTCCGTTACTATTTTTATTTTTATATTTAATTTTAAACTCTGTAAGTACCTATTTATAAAAGTATGCATACTTTTTGTAGGTGACTTTTCAGCATCTACATCTACACTAATATTATAAAGAGGTAAAGTTTGCAAGTTGTATTAATTTGTAAGTTTAAATGTAGGAGGTTATCTCCGAAACTAATACTTATCAGATTTAAAAAAATCTTCCACCAATATTTAGAATGGACCTTCAGGGTCGACATAGGCTGTAGAATATCCCTAAAGTAGCCCACGCACTGGTCCGGTATCTCACAGAAAATTTCCGGTCCGGCCGCCATATGATCGAGAGTGATGACAGGGAACATATTAGTAATGTTACATACGATCTAGATCACATGCAATTCACTCACCCACACAGACACATAATATTCAATTAAACAAAGGCTGTGTGTTTTGAAACGATTTGAAAACGGATGGTGGGCCGCGCGTACAAGAATTGGACGAGTCTGTGGTCATAGTGTATTAAAATAGCGAAAACGGAGCCATTATAAGTTTGTTATGTCCTGTCCGTCCGAACGATTCTTATAATAATTTACAGAAAAGTGAACCGCAATAGAATTTTGTAGACAAATTATCAAGATTTACCAGGCCACCAGGCTCCCTCTCCGGTCTGCAATTTGGAGTCATACATGTAAGCTAATCATTACAACAACATATGAATAGACTTCACAATAAGAAATGAGATATTAGTGAAAATAGTTTAAAATTCTGCTATAAGGTGCTATACAATTCCTATATTACTACACTGATTAGTAACTCTGTTTCATAATATGTTCTGTTCTGCAGCCACTCCACCACCAAACGTCTACAGTTATGAGAATTTAAATTATATATGTTAATGTCCTTATTTATTTTTAAATTATACAAATGAAAACCATGAAAGCAGAACTGACGCTGAGCAAATACTGTACTGAACTTTATAGATGGAGATATTAGTAAAGGAGTTCTTCTAAACAAGTTAGTTGTAGAATTATACACTAGCTTAAGAGCCTTTAAGAGTAAATCGTACTTGGATCAAAAACTGTACTTTTTGAACAGAATAATTTCCATGAAGCACTTTAAGAAATTACTTATTTTTAGCTACATTATAGAGAATATTCTTATCTAAAAAGTTAATTAAGAAAAAAATTAAATTAAAAAAGAATTTTTGAATTATAATACGATAATTCAGACGGCTTTTCTCAATTTCGCTTTCATCGTCAAGTTTCCGTACACCGTAACACGGTTTCAGGAGCTGTAAAGCAACCCGTGAAGAAAAAAAAAAAAAAAAAAAAAAAAAAAAGTTTCAAACTTTTAATATCTGAAATCACTTGCCGATCTCACAATAAAAAAATATTATTATACTATAAATATCCTCAGGAAAATAGTTATCAATAAATATATTAATATTTTGGTTCTTTTGTTCAGAAATTAAAATCACAATCATATTAAAAAAAGTTAAAATGATAGCCCATAAAATTGTTATTTTCTCCATAAATCTCACTTAATTTTAAATGATAATTATTTATTGTAATAGAACAACATCTTCTTTAGAACTTAAGCGTTAAAATTACAATTATAGTATTTTTGTAATATTTTTTAAATATTTTTAAAAAGTGCTATTAAAAACAACGCGCGATGTGTTTTATTTTGAAATTGAACCTTTATCATACTGGGGACCAAAATTGGTTAGTCCAGTCCGACTATAATGACAGAAAATACATTATTTACGCACACAAACACAATGCAGTCCATTCAGGTGGACATAAAAAAAACTCACAAACTGTAGTCGTTAACCCTCTGGCATACAGTTAATTATTTATTATAACTTTCCTAAAAAATGCTCCCCACCTCTATAAGAACAGCGCACTTAGTTTTCTAGATGCGTGCAGTGCCTGCCATCAGCCAGGCTTGATCAATCATATGCCTCAGACAGGCTTAGGCCTTTGCGGGGAGAGGACTGTTCGTTTCTGTTTTAGCGAAGTTCGTCAAGTAAAATATAGGTTTTTAGGGGTTTATTAACAAATAATTCGTGGAAGTGATTTTTCTATGGGATTTTTGTATGAAATCAAAACCACAATAAAAGCTAAGTGTAAAGCTAGGATAGAATATATTTTATTTCTAAAAAGTTTAAATAATACAGAAAAATACAAACTTAAAGCTTAATTACATTAAAAAAAAGGTGCATCGCTGGCCGAGTGGTCAATACATCTGGAAATAACTAGACGGACCACGGTTCGATCCCGGCCATGTACCAATGGGTTTTTATAATTAAAAACTTATGTACAGAATCCGACAAACCACACGGAGGCTTTTCCATCTAAATATAACTGGCCAAATAGAACTGGCGACTCGTTAGGTATAGTTTCACAAATACCACGGAGGGGTGAAGGGGGTAGGCCGCTGAAAATTTGTAATAGGGAAAAAACAAAATACATTTAATTGGATGCCATGTCTAGCTGTGAAGGACATGAATAGCCAAGCTGAGATTAAGTGTGAAGATGCAGAGATAAAGCATCTTCAAAATGAGGTTGGTGAAAATCGCTTACAGAGGGGATGAAGGCGGTAGGGCGCTGAAAATTTGTAATAGGAAAAAAATTAAAATACTTATAATTGGAGTTGGATGCAGACTTAATCTCAGCTTGGCTATTCATGTCCTTGACAGCTAGACATGGCATCCAATTAAATGTATTTTGTTTTTTCCCTATTACAAATTTTCAACGGCCTACCCCCTTCACCCCTCTGTAAGCTATTTTCACCAACCTCATTTTGAAGATGCTTTATCTCTGCATCTTCACACTTAATCTCAGCTTGGCTATTCATGTCCTTCACACACTAGACTTGGCATCCAATTATAAGTATTTTGTTTTTTTTCCTATTACAAATTTTCAGCGCCCTACCCCCTTCATCCCCTCTGTAAGCGATTTTCACTAACCTCATTTTGGAGATGCTTTACCTCTGCACCTGCAGACTTAGCTTAGCTATTCATGTCCTTCACAGCTAGACATGGCATCCAATTATAAGTATTTTGTTTTTTTCCCTATTACAAATTTTCAGCGCCTTATCCCCTTCATCCCCTCTGTAAGCCATTTTCACCAACCTCATTTTGAAGATGCTTTACCTCTGCATCTTCACACTTAATCTCAGCTTGGCTATTCATGTCCTTCATAGCTAGACATGGCATCCAATTATAAGTATTTTGTTTTTTCCTTATTACAAATTTTCAGCGCCCTATCCACTTCATCCCCTCTGTAAGCCACTTTCACCAACCTCATTTTGAAGATGCTTTATCTATGCAACTTCACACTTAATCTCAGCCTGGCTAGTCATGTCCTTCACAACTAGACATGGCATCCAATTATAAGTATTTTGTTTTTTTTTCCCTATTACAAATTTTTGGCGCCCTACCCCCTTCATCCCCTCTGTAAGCCATTTTCACCAACCTCATTTTGGAGATGCTTTACCTCTGTATCTTCACACTTAATCTCAGTTTGGCTATTCATGTCCTTCATAGCTAGACATGGCATCCAATTATAAGTATTTTGTTTTTTCCTTATTACAAATTTTCAGCGCCCTATCCACTTCATCCCCTCTGTAAGCCATTTTCACCAACCTCATTTTGAAGATGCTATATCTATGCATCTTCACACTTAATCTTAGCTTGGCTAGTCATGTCCTTCACAACTAGACATGGCATCCAATTATAAGTATTTTGTTTTTTTCCCTATTACAAATTTTCGGCGCCCTACCCCCTTCATCCCCTCTGTAAGCCATTTTCACCAACCTCATTTTGAAGATGCTTTACCTCTGCATCTTCACACTTAATCTCAGCTTGGCTATTCATGTCCTTCATAGCTAGACATGGCATCCAATTATAAGTATTTTGTTTGTTTCCCTATTACAAATTTTCAGCGCCCTATCCCCTTCATCCCCTCTGTAAGCCATTTTCACCAACCTCATTTTGGAGATGCTTTACCTCTGCATCTTCACACTTAATCTCAGCTTGGCTATTCATGTCCTTCATAGCTAGACATGGCATCCAATTATAAGTATTTTGTTTTTTCCTTATTACAAATTTTCAGCGCCCTATCCACTTCATCCCCTCTGTAAGCCATTTTCACCAACCTCATTTTGAAGATGCTTTATCTATGCATCTTCACACTTAATCTCAGCTTGGCTAGTCATGTCCTTCACAACTAGACATGGCATCCAATTATAAGTATTTTGTTTTTTCCCTATTACAAATTTTCGGCGCCCTACCCCCTTCATCCCCTATGTAAGCCATTTTCACCAACCTCATTTTGAAGATGCTTTACCTCTGCATCTTCACACTTAATCTCAGCTTGGCTATTCATGTCCTTCATAGCTAGACATGGCATCCAATTATAAGTATTTTGTTTTTTCCCTATTACAAATTTTCAGCGCCCTACCCCCTTCATCCCCTCTGTAAGCCATTTTCACCAACCTCATTTTGAAGATGCTTTATCTATGCATCTTCACACTTAATCTCAGCTTGGCTAGTCATGTCCTTCACAACTAGACATGGCATCCAATTATAAGTATTTTGTTTTTTCCCTATTACAAATTTTCGGCGCCCTACCCCCTTCATCCCCTATGTAAGCCATTTTCACGAACCTCATTTTGGAGATGCTTTACCTCTGCACCTGCAGACTTAATATCAGCTTGGCTATTCATGTCCTTCATAGCCAGACATAGCACCCAATTTTAAATAGTTTTATTTTCTATGTCGTAGCTTATATATATATTATATATCTAATATATTGATGCAATCGTTTATTTCAGAAATTAATTAGAAGCTCCGAGGGTCGAGGAGTGGGGCGAAAGCGGGGTTGGGGGTGGACTTTAAAAAATAATATTGGTGTCTTTAATTTGGTCGGGTTATAATGGACAACATTTAATTTTTTTTATCACCCATTTTTATTACTTTAATTAAAAATATATTAAAAAATTAGATACACGTATTTTTATATTTTATTTTTGGTTGAGTTTTTATATTTTTAATTTATATTTGAATTTTTATCAATCCTGAGGACTTATAAACTAAAAACCTTAGCTAGGACTAAAAATAAGAAATATAAACTGCCATCCAAAGAAAGTGACAGATAGTGTCAGTCAAGCCACAGAGTATACGTTATAGAAATGCAAAGAGTGTAGAAATGTCCCGTGTTCCGAATAGGTGTTGCCGTAGCCGGAACTCAAATCGCCTACAAGGCTACAACATTATTCATAATGTATAACAATACTAGCTTTTGACCGCGGTTTCACTCGTAAATATATTTCCTGTGATAGCCCATTCGAAACTAGCAAAACTTCCAAAAAAATATTATATATATTTTTATAATTATATTTAAAGAATAATTAATAATTTAGCTTCAAATGGAATAAAAATGGGTAAAATTAATAGAAGGCAACACCTGAGTTCTTTAATTGATCTGAGTCTATAACTAACAACTCAGCCAACAGACATTAATATTTTTAAATTAGAGGGTTAGCACAGATTAGGGCACCTATTAATCCTTATTTTTCAATATTTCAGTATTTTTAAAATGACTAGAAAATTGAAGGATATATAAAATTAAAAAAATGAAAAATAAGCTTTCTAGCATGTAATCTCCAAACGGTTTTCGAATTTTGGTACCTTACGAAAAATGAAATGTTGTCCATTTGGCCGCTAACTTCACACCGGTACTTTTGTTTTTAACTAGTCGGGGGCCTAAGTACGAGCGAAGTGTGCCTAGTACCTATATCTGGTCACCTGAGATCTTAGTTATTATGATTAGAGGTGTAAAAGTAACGAAAAAAAGCGTACCCGTATGTATTCGTTACTATAACAATTAGTACTCGTTACTATCGTATCGTTACGTTACTCGTTACTTCTGATACCTCATAAGATGCTATGTTTGATTTAATAAGTAAAGTGTAGAACTACAAGTGAACTGTTGACGGAATCTACTAAAATTTGCAATGGATTTACTATTTTAAAATTTTTACCCTTGAGCATATGTTATCTATACTAATATTATAAAGAGGAAAGATTTGTTTGTATGTTTGTTACGAATAAACTCAAAAACTACTGGACGGATTTTGATCATTCTTTCACCATTAGAATGCTAAATTATCCCTGAGTAACATAGGCTATATACCATCACGGCATGACGACGGAAACGGGGTGGGCAGAGGTGAACATGACAAAAGCTATGTATGAAGTGTATGTTTGCCAACATTCTGAAATAGACACGTAAGAAGTCGTGGGAAACAGGATAGGGGTAGGGGTAGGGGTCGGGGTAGTGCATGTTTTATTTTGTTCGAAGATATCCACGGGCGAAGCCGGGGGCGGACAGTTAGTATCACATTAACATCGCAATCTATTATCGTAATAACATCGCAATCTATTATCGTAATATGTATCGATTATAATAAAAAAAGCCCCAAATAGGTGTCTAAAATTATTTATTGACAATAAAATTTAAACAACATACAGATTGACCACAGATTACTGTGAGCTTGACTTGTTCCTTTTCAGTGTTGTCAGGTGAAAATACCAAAAAAATATCAAAGTAGTTATAATTCTACCAATATTATACTAAAATTTGGCAATGTACTAAAATTATACTAATATAATTCTGCAGTGTCTCAAATATACTAATTTAGTACTGAAAATACCAAAAACAATCACACTGATAAGCGCGCGCGTGCGTAAAACATACGGTCAGCAAACGTTTCAATACAAGCATCAACGGTACTTGCGTGAACTGAATGAAACCTTTGAGTATTTAAATACTTTAAATAATCTTAAATACTCAAAGGAATGAAACAGATACAGGTATCCATACGACGAAAAATGCGAGTAACGAAATGCATTTGTGTGTAACGTTTCGTTACTCGGTACTAGATGGCGCACCCGTTACTCAGTACCGAATACATAATTATTATAGCATCTTCATAGCCCATCATCATCAATCTACATACTTATTGTTATTAATAATGTAAACATTTGTAATACATTCATAAATTCTGTAATAATCCAAATAAGAAAATTGATAATCTTGAACGTACGCAAAAAGGGGCAGCTTTAAAGTATTATGTTATATTACACTACCTTTATTTATAGGTATATATCTACTTATTAATATCGTGTGATTTACGCTCTACCCTCTCTCTCATTAATTTGCTGCAATTGCCCCCCCCCCCGCCCACCGGCCCCACCCTCTGACTTAAATTTTCTAGAAGATAGGTAAATTAACGCAAAAAATCCTGTATCCGCAGCAGGGAAAACCATTCTGGCACTACTACAATTTCTAATCTGGATGAAATCTGTTAAATTTTTTTAAGGGCAACCGGAGCCGTGTTAGCGGCCTCAGGGTACCCAGACAACCAGAAAAATGCGTTGGGTGTATTTTTCAAACAAAATACAGGTCACCAAAATCGGTAAGTATAGTTAAATATTAATAAATAAAAAGTCATGTACGAAATGTATGAACGAAAATTTTTTTTTTTTAGGTTTAACTTGGCCTTTAATATCATTTTAATACTATAAAATTTTAACTACAAAACACTCCGGAGAGAGAGAAAGAAAGAAATAAATCTAAATTTGTGAAATAAAGACTGTGTAAGACAACAATTTTAAACAAACAAAAGAGTAAAAGAGTGGTCAGAAAATTAAAATTTCTAAAAATTATAAGATTTTTTTTTATTGGCCAACTTCAGAATTCAACCAAAAAATATATAAATGGCGTAAAATTAATGTTATTTATGTTACTTATTTAAATTCGTATTAATATTTTTTCTTCTGTATTTTATAATAATGTTAAATTTAATAAATATAAAATAAAATATATATAAAATGTCATATTAGAAATAATAATAATTTAAAAAAAAGGAAAATTAATAATTGTTTATTATTAAAAAATTTGGAAATACTCGCTACCGACACTCTTTACTAATTAACTACCTAAAGAAACAATATTAAATAAAATAATATATGAAAAGTAGTAAATATAGACCGGACTAGCTACGCTCCTTTCAGTGTGGAAGTTTTAGGCGCGTGAAAACAATGTGCGTGCGTCCTGCGGTGACAGTACTACAAACGTAGAAATTTTGGAGGAGAGAACAGTGTAAAGAAGCAGAGGATGGATCGATATCGGGCCGCTGTTAGTGCGCGTAGTCGGCTATATAGTCTCACATTCAGTCTCCTGCCAGCACGCAAACTCCACGCCCGGCATAGCGATGCGCGCGGGTCGCGATTCGCGTCATAACAAGGACCACGAAAATCTCAAATCCTCTCTCAAAAAAAATAACAAAAGCAAAAAACACCGCGTAGTATTTGATGAGACTGCTAACGAATTTTTCGAAGCTGATTATATTATTGTAGTCCGTGATGAGTGTGGTGGCTACTCTGATGAAGGAGAGAATGAAGAGTGCTCGGGTTGTGGGTCGTGTGAGAGGTTCGCTGTACAAGAGGCGGAGGCTGGGGCGCTCAGTCCTCCGGAAGGTTACAAAGATATGGGATTGTTCAACCGAGATGGTACCCTGCGGGAACAAGCTTGGTGGGAGGCCGGTGATGTGGTGTTGGTTGGACAACGATCCGGTACAGTCTTCACGCCGCAGCATCTGCAACTGCTTCGTCGTCTGCAAAGAGAACGCATGCTTCGCTCCGCCGTATGCGCCGACTGCGATGCTCATACTGGTTTACATCAGCCGCTAGGTAAGTTTATTATGCATTAATCAGGTTATTTTCAAAGTAGATGAAAAAATCAATCAATCAACAATGTTTGATGCTATGCGACAATTGACCACAGCTAACAGCGCTAAATTAAACAAAATATTTTTCGTCCACTGAAGGAAATCTGTAAGGAAATCTAAAAAAAGAAAATGGCACCAGCGAATTGTCATTTATAGCAATCGCAAATTCAAGAAAAAATAGATTAATTTATAATTAGGTACTAAAAATATAAATATCACTATATATTTTCGTGAAAATTGAAAATTGGCTAAATGAGGAAGACTTTGCCTTCCACTGGGTACCCTGGGGTCGGCAACGGTTTCGGGAGCTGTAAGGCAACCCGTGAGGAATAAAAAATCAAATTTCGTGAAAAATTTTCAATTGCCAAAAATAACAAACTGTAGAATATTTTCATCTGTATGATCATCAGACAGAGACTATTGAATGACATAGTAGGAGGAGGTTCTCAATTCGGACCGTATTATTTCAAATAAATAAAACAGTAGAAAATATATTTTAAATCGGTTCAATATTTTCAGAGATTAACCCAAACAAAATATATTACTTCTTTATCTCGATTTGCGATTTTTAACTCTAAAATCCAGAATTCTTATTTTCATGATTCGTGTAGATCCGCGAGAATTAATATTAGATATACCGTGACAATCAATGAGGTCCTTAAAATCCTATGGAAAATAAAAAGATTCAATCTATGGACTAGTTTTACGCCTAGGTATATAAACTTTTACAAATTACACCATAAAACTTTCAAATTGTTTCTACTAAATTCTTAATTGAGGTAGAGAACCTAAATACCCAGATTTCCGGCCGTTCACTTAACTATAAGTACCTACTATACAATTGTGACCGTCATATACAAAATGTATGTCAAAAGTGTTTCGGGAGCATTTTAAAAGTTTATAAAATCCGATTTGATCTCAAAAATACCTTATAAAGCTGGTCTTTAGCTGGGTAGGTACGTAAAAAATTGTAAGGTATTTGTCCACTAAAACCCCACAAGTTTTGAATGACAACAAGGACTGCTTCCGAATTCTATCCTTGACGTAGATAAATTATACAAAACGATCAATTTTATTACATAAGCCTTTAGCACTCAAATTAAAGTAAATATTGTTTCAAACATTCGATTGTACGTGAACAACACTATTGTCTTCTTAATAACTGCATTTTCTTTAATTAAACATTTGAGAAGAAGATATTGATCAATATTTTATATATATGTTACAAAAGGAATAAATTTATCACATCTATTATAGAAGTGACAAATGCAGTGAGATCTGCTATGTTTGATATGGACTTTGTGTATCTGCAGGCCACGCCGTAAGGTATAAGGGTCGTGATGGTGTGTTTTGTTTTTATAAGATACTAGCGGACCCAATCGGGCCCGACAGACGTTGTCCTGCCCGAACGTAGGCAACGTTTCGTCATAAAAATAATAATTAAACCTGATTGCAGTGCCACCTACCGGGTCCAATTGTGAATCTAAACCATCCAGGGACCCACTTAAACATACACAAAAAAAATCATCAAAATACAGTCCAGCCGTGCAGGAGGAGTTCATTTCAAAGGAATGCGAAATTTATCCTATTTTTCACGTCAGAACAGAGCTTTTTTTTCACGAAGATATTTGGATGCCCGCAAAGTGACATAGGCTACTTTTCATCCCGACAATCCTTCGACATAAATAAGAATATCACATTTCAAAAATTTCCACAAACGAAACCATACATTTATAACAAAACTGTGAAAGAGGTAAATTAAGTGCACACAAAAGTTAGCAATACTTGACTCGAAAAATAAAATTAATAAAAGCTAGTGACACCAAGCCGAATATAAAAATTTTGTATCCCTTAGTATTGGCTACAAAGTATGTATAATTTAACCCATTTACATACTAACACATAAGAAGACTCGTCGGTACTTAAAATATACTCGAAGTTAACAATTGTTAACAGTTGATCTGTTAACGTCCTAATTGGACAAACTCATTCACTGCTACACAACTTAAATTAAATTACCACATAAGCATACGTTTTCATTAGTATTAGCCAATATGGACCGGACCTAAAATCGCGCCAAATTGTGCTTCATGGTTTTATCGGTAACCAACCAGATATGGGATTTTAGCTAACTCATATAATAACGAGTTTCACAAATCGACTATTTAAATTATCGACTTTAAAATTCTCATCTTTTCTTCCATATAAACTAATTCTAAACTACTAATAACTACTAAAAACTAAAATAATTTAAGTTCTTATCTATACTGATGTTATAATGAGGTAATTAATGTTTGTAAGGTAATTATTATTTCACGAATAGAATGCTACGATATCCCTGCGTGACATAGGCTATATTTTATTTTGTTCGAAAATATTCACGGGCGAAGCCGGGAACGAAATTCTAGTTTTTATATAATTTACAAAATATTTCCTAATCGTACACATTTTATTTAAAAAAAATCGCTTGTACTTTTCTGGATGACAAGTAGAGAATGCGAGAATGTTCTAATTGCGTGTAAAATACACGATTGACGATAATAAGTCATCAACATCTCTAAATATTTCAAATTTAAATAATGTGAAATTCTCTGAAGAATGGAATCTTACCAATAACGCAGTGGACAAAATGGAATATCTTCTATTATTTAGTTTAGTTGTAAATATCAACAACGTAGGCTGGTTTATATAACATTAAAAGTCCTCGTTAGTTTAGTTGTAAATATCAACAACGTAGGCTGGTTTAAATAACATTAAAAGTCCTCGACGAAAACCTATTAACATTCAAAAAGCTCTGTAAAAGACCTTCGGAAAAAAATACATTTAATTAGTTAAGAACCACATAATTCCATTTAATTAATATATCTCAAGGAGAAAACAACATTTTCACTTTATAGTTTGCATTACAATCAAAGAGAGGTATTTAATTTCTATATAAGAAACGCCTCTCATAAATACAAATGAAAAAGCTGAAGAAAATACAAGTCCGTAAAGAACTCAGAATATTCCGACTTTTGAGATAAATGATAATATTATTATATATATATATAATATTACATCCTACAACAATGAGTAAAAATCGGTCTTTTTGAAACTAATTCATATTTCATAACTAGACGCTTCCCACCGGCTCCACTCGTATATCTAATAGTGCTCAGCGCTCAACCGGTCACAATTGGGCAACACATTGTTTATTAATTATCTCAATATCAAACAAAGAACAGATTTCACGTCAATATACCCAATAATATCATCCCTGAAATTTTCATTAAAATACAATAATACGCATCAAATCCCTTTCAGATTCTGGACAAACAGAACAGCTTAGTCTAGATGAAACTAGACTGGTTAAAGCTTATATGAAGCGCCCACCAGTTCCTAATACCTAAACTACTACTAGGTATATTCAAGTATACAGTATTATATATTTCTTAACTTTATACCTACACTAGCTCACCAGCTTCGTCCGTGGATATTTTCGAACAATATAAAATCCTATGTCATTTAGGGATATCGTAGCTATCTATTTGTGAAATAATTTTTAGAATCGGTTTTTGTATTTTGAGATATCTCAGTACATCCAAACTTGCAAACTTTACCTCTCTATAATATTAAATATAAATCATAATAGAAGAATAGTCATGCGATTTTAATAACTTTAATATATCTAATCTATACTAATATTATAAAGAGGAAAGATTTGTATTTTTGTGTGTGTATGTTTGTATTGAATAAACTCAAAAACTACTGTGCCGATTTCAAAAATTCTTTCACCATTGGAAAGCTACATTCACCCTGAGTGACATAGGCATAATATTCTATTTTCAAAAATATTAGGGATCCTTACTAAAACTCCAATAATGTAACCCAAGGTGTAAAAAAATATCTAAGAAATTCCTTACATCGCGTGCGCTGCGAAAACTATTGATGACATAGATAGAGGTAGTGGTAGTGGTAGAGTGTAGGGGTAGGGGTAGAGGTAGGTATAGGTTATATTTTATTTTGTTCGTAAATATCCACGGGCGAAGCTAGGGGCGGAATGCTAGTAATATTATAAAGAAGTAAAGTTTGTGAGGTTGTAGGGGCCTATCTCTGGATCTACAGAACCAATTTTGAAAATTCTTTCACTAAGTGACATAGGCTATATTTTATTTTGATCGAAAATATCCAAGGCCGAAGCCGGGGGCGGACAGCTAGTATATTAATAATAATAAAGAGGACGACCTAGGTGTACTTTTATTGAACACTAGACTTTCCGCCCCCGGCTCCGGTACATAGCCGTTGATACGGTATCACAGCTACGATGTGCTGTTTTCCTGAATATTAGTAGCTATCGACAGGAAAGCAAGATATATATTAGCGGGGAATATTGAATAAGTACGATGTACAAATCGTGTATATTTTATGCTACGTATGTACTCTCAAGATTGTATGAATAAAACATTGACATAATGTACAAGTAAGGACTATTCTCTTTTTAGGGTTTCATAGCCAAATTGTCTGTTACTTTTACAAACAAACCAACCCAATTTCTTTATAATATATATTTTTTTCTATTTGCGGAAAACGCGCGGTATGTTTGTGGTAAATACTTTCTAATTGAACTAACCAACAACTTTGTGCTGAAACTAGCGACCCACCCTGGCTTCAACCGTGGAATGCTCACCCGACCGCGTTAATACAATTCGCCGAATAAAGAACATTGACATTATTGGTTACTGCTCTGCTCCCAAATGAGGTAGCGTTATGTTATATAATTATAGCTAATAATAACCTTCCTCGTGAACTCCTCTATTAATTGGTAATAACAGTAACAAAATCGGTCAAGTACTTTTTGAGTATATCGAATACAAACAAACAAATATTGATTTTTATATATTAGACTAGCTTTCCGGCCCCGGCTTCGCCCGTGAATATTTTCTAACAAATTAGCCTATGTCACTCAGGGATATCGTAGCTTTTTATTAGTGAAAGAATTTTTAGAATCGGTTCTGTAGTTTTTGAGTTTATACATTACAAACAAAAATAAAAAAAAATCTCTTTATAATATGACTAGCATTCCGGCCCCGGCTTCGCCCGTGGATATTTACGAACAAATTAAAATATACCCTATACCTACATTACTTACCCCTACCCAACCCCTACCCCTACCCCTACCCCTACCCCTACCCCTACCCCTATCCCTACCCCTAACCCTACCCCTACCCCTACTTCTACTCCTACCCCCTACCCCCTACCACTACCACTACCTCTATATCATCAATAGTTTGCGCAGCGCACGCAATGTAAGGAATTTCTTAGCTCTTTACGCGTTGTATTAGGAATATTATTCACCCCCTTGGGTAGGTAGCGTGATGTTAATTAGCCTATAACCTTCCCCAATAATTGGGCTACCAAATGTAAAAATATTTTTCAAATCGGTCTAGTAGTTTTGAGTCTATAGAATACGAACAAACAAACATTTTTTTTTTATATCTTCTATACTAATATTATAAAGTGGTAAAGTTTGATGTTTTGTATTTTTGTTTCTAATGAATAAACTCAAAAACTACTGAACCGTTTCTAAAAAATATTTCACTAATAGAAAGCTACGATATCCCTGAGTGTTCGTAGGCTATATTTTATTTTGTTCGCAATAATCCAGAGCGGAGCCGGGGGAAGAAAGTCTATGAGATATACTTTTCTGCAAGAGATATTTCTCGCTAAAGTTATGGTAAGAAAAAAGTTTCACTCCGGGCTACACGAGGCTAGTTTTTCAAGCCAGGATAGCAAGCTAGTTCTCTACTAAACTATCCTGGCTTGTTGACCTGGCTTGGAACATGCTAGTTATGTTTACATGAGGCTAGATTATTTTAAGCTAGTATTATTGCTGTGACTGAGGTAACCACATGTCCAAAATGAATTGTTTTTCTTTTCATAGGTAGTACATTTTTAATGAAACTGTGCATATCTTGGAACCAATTTAGCTTCGACTTATATTCTTCTTGAGAACCTGCTCCAGACCGGGTTGATTTGTCAACTTTTGTCAGTTCTTGAGAACATGTTGCTCTT
This sequence comes from Nemapogon koenigi, assembly GCA_963924495.1. Lineage (NCBI taxonomy): Eukaryota > Metazoa > Arthropoda > Insecta > Lepidoptera > Tineidae > Nemapogon > Nemapogon koenigi. The sequence continues at coordinate 18,796,727 of OZ004629.1, forward strand.
AATTTTTTTATTTTATTTTTTACGTCCTTTCGCCACACATTTTTTGTAGTGCTGAATCACGTTTGGACTTGTCTTTATAACTTGGATGGGTGGCGTTCCACAGACATTCATGGTCACGGTACAGTTGTATAAACTTAAAATTAATCTCCGTACTTAGTTTGGGCATCTTAAAATCTCAAAAACAGGTCGCGGTTAGAAAAACACGAAACGTGTGGTTCCTACTTACTAGCCAAGTGAAAACTAGCTTCGCCGGCTACATGAAGCTAGTACACAAGCCAGGATAGTAAAATCAGTGGTGGGGGGTGCTACTAGCCTCAAAAATAGAACTCCATCCTATTAAAAACTGTCTTGGCTTGTAAACTAGCTTACTAGCTTAGAAATGAAGCTAGTTTTGTCTACACGAAGCTAGTAGTACTAGCTTGCTAGCTTACTGACACTAGCTTGCTATCCCAAATGACGTAGCGTTATGTTATATAATTATAGCTTATAATAACCTTCCCCGTGAACTCCTCTTTTTAATGGTAATAACAGTAACAAAATCAGTCCAGTACTTTTTGAGTATATCGAATACAAACAAACAAATATTGATTTTTATATATTAGACTACCTCTCCGGCCCCGGCTTCGCCCGTGAATATTTTCTAACAAAATAGCCTATATCACTCAGGGATATCGTAGCTTTCTATTCATGAAAGAATTTTAAGAATCCCCCCTACCCCCTACATCCAAACTTCCAAACTTACACCTCTTTATAATATTAGTGTAGATATTATTTGGAAAATATAACTTTGTTCCACTTTTAACCATGTGACGCCGCGCCAAGGCCCAACTTTTTGTTAGCATGCATTATGCAAATTCAGTGATCCCATTAATCAGGATGTTAAAATATTCTAGTTTTACGAAACCCTTAAATCCTTAACAGTTAGTGGTTTCGAGAGACACATATTTAATCAGGGTATTTTTTAACTGAACGTTTTATTTTTATTTTTATTTATTAAGACGTCTGGTATTAACTCGGCGGTCCATGGTTGGATCTTGGTCATGTACCAATGGGTTTTTATAATTAAAAACGAATGTACCTGCTTAATTTAACAAACAAGACTTAGAGGCTTTTTCATCTAAATATACCTCAACAGAACTCATTAGGTATACCCTCACAAATACCACCAGCTAAAAGAGAAAAGAATAAGTAAAGACTGATATAACACGGTTCCGGGAGTGAAGTAAAAAATAATGTACGCTCCCAAATAGTTTAACATGTCAGTAGGCCCGGGTTCATTTCCAACTCGTGTCAAAATAGCTAAAAATAACAATAAAAAAAATAAAAAAAAGTCTGCTAAAGAAGGCTTGCCACCTGTTCTGTTCAATGTGGACAACTGGCATAAAGTGGACACTGTTATACTGGTGTCTTTTGCCACAACTCAAGGTATAATGGACGTTAAGATATTTGTGTGTGTGTTTGTTCATAGTGAAAACCACAGGGCCGGATTTATCCTTAGTGCCGCATTAGTGAATCATTTATTATTATCAATTATTATTATAAATGGGATAAGTAAACGTTAAATGTGCAAATGTTTTCAATACAATCGACTTTTAAAGCATTTTCGATAACTCGAAAAAAAAATTTTCCTCTCTTCGAATTTTGCCGCCCCTCGAAATTTGCCGCCCTGGGCAGTGGCCCCTGTGGCCCCTAGTGTAAATCCAGGCCTGGAAACCCACCAAAAAACAATCAACATAAACAACCAATAATTTAAAAGATAATAATGAAAGCAATACCTTTTCAGTATCCGAGCATTCCACGTGACTTAACAAGACTTGTTTTATTTATTATAAATTATTTTTCCACCCTAGACTGTTATTTGTGTAATGACAACGAAACAGAATATCTCTTGGGATCACTTTCAATATGAAGAGTCACGATTGTTTACGTTATTGCGACGACCTCTGGAAAGAGAACATTAGCTTGAAACTGAAACATTATACTTATAGATACCAATACCTACACCCAGTCTCTATGCAAAAGAAAATAATAGTATCTTCTGGGGTATGCTGATAGGAAAATGTTGATATTGTGACCGTCAACTGCATAATTAAAGCTGAATTAAATAATTGCTGCGCCATAGCAATATTACATTTCAAGCTTTCTATAAAACTAACTGGTCAAGTCCGAGGAACTTGCATTCTGATTATTAAAACTTCGTACATTTTTACACATGTACAATGTATGAATTTTTTGATGAATGAAAAAGAAAAATAAATGATTCAGCTGTGACATCGCTTTTACTACAATTCTAAAATGAAATAAGTATTTAGAAACAAATAGTTTAAAACCTGCAGACAGGCAGACGCTATAATTAACTCTGTTTTATAGTATGTGCTGACTAAGAACAATGAACAAACAAGTTGAATTGCGAAACATCCTAATTATATTTGAAAAACAAACTAAACCTTCAGAGAAATACTCCCACGTGTGTAGATTATTTTCGAGCTTGTAGTAGTAAATTATTTGTAGATTTTGAAATATTTGGGATTTTAGGTGAACTCGATCGATGTAGACTAGATCCATGAGGTATTTGGCCCTAGATACGAACGAGCGCCAAGGTGACCGTCCGATGACACTGTTCTGGCAGCCCAATTTGTTCAACTAAGCCAAAGTTGTTGAACTCTCTACCAGAGTCTACCAAAAGGGCAGTACATAATATAGGTACATAATACATAAAAACGTGTTTCTGACTTTGGCAAAATGAAACAACAATTATGAGCCTATTTCGGGGGATATTGAGTTTCCAAAGCTGTTACCAATGAGTGCATTCTTTAAATTTTGCAACTATAGTTATTCCAAAGACTAGCTCTTAGCAAGATCAATTCAGTGTAAACTTTCACTCATTTTGAATAACTGAAAAATAATCCTTATTGTTTATGCTTGACCAATTTCTTCTGTTATTTAAAGTTATTAATCTTACGATTCTTTCTATGTATTATAGCCTAAAATATTTAATACCGTAGGGTATTTGTAGGCAGCATTCAATTTAAAAAATATCGCTCCGAGATATGTACAAGTTCGGTTGTAGCAAAGTATCCTTTGGGATACTTACAATGTACATGTCAATATAATAAAGAATAAGTGACTAAAGTCAAGTTTACGCAATATATTTACTTAGTCTTAAGTTTTCGTTGAAATTTTATTAACTAGGCAGACCACGGGTTCAATCCCGGGCATGTACCAATGGGTTTTTTAATTAAAACAATTAAATTATGTACATAATCTGACAAACCACACTTAGAGGCTTTTCCATCTAAATATACCTCAACAGAACTGGCCACTCGTTAGGTATAGTCTCACAAATACCATCGGCTAAACGAGGGAGACTTGGTAGAGCCGTAACACGGTTTCGGGAGCTGTACGGCAACCCGTGAAGAAATAAAAAAGGAGTACTCCAATCATCAATCAACTTGTCTTGCTTCGGACCACAAGAATTGTACCTTACCTATATCTTCCAACTTACCTATACTATTTATGACAATATGAAAAATATACAAACACAAATATTGATTTGGTAACAAACTGGGAGCCAACCACATTGTTTTGACACAAATAACTTGAGACTATATATTTGGGTTGATTCCACATCCGGTCATGGCGACATACGCACGCGTTTTCGTCGTGGCGTGATGTGGAATCCAGTTTAATCCTGTTCGCGCTGTGATGGTTGTGATTAATCAGTGATTAATAAGACATATCACGGTCGGCGGGATTATCTTAGATACCGATTTACCGGCTATATACACTATAAAGGCTATAATACTTGACATTGGCAAATCACCGATGAACATTGGTGGAGCCATAATAAAAAAGAAGAAGAAGTATATTTGGGTTATTTAGTGATACCTATAGTTAGGTGGGTTAGAATATGTACATAACCACTTCACCATATAAACGCCATACAACATCTATATATCGAAATAAAAATTATATGCTGTTCGTTAGGCGTTCATCACGTAGAACCGCTGGACCGATTTGGTTAGTTCTTTTTTAAAATGTTCGTAATAGTCTGTGTAAGGTTTTTAGTGAAAGAACATTTGCAAAAGTTGCCCGGAAAATTAGAAAAAACGGAAAGTGCTTTTTTCTATGGGATTTTTGTATGAACTCAAGATCATAATAGGGGATGTAAGTTAGTATGGGCTACACGGGAAAGGAGAGAACTACTTATCACGAGATCTCCAAAACTACAAATCCAACAAACTTGTTATTAGTAAGGTATTCCTTATGCTACGTACAATTTTTCGAGATTCTACCTCCAATCTCCTTTGTACTGAGGGAAAAACGCTATGTAAGATGTTTGTTCGGATTTTATTTTCACATTCCAACGTAGCCGGTGGCGATAAGGTACGTATGGAATAAATGCACTTTATTACTACTTAAGGTACTTGTATACGAAGAAAGTAGAATATTTTCCAGACTCGGAAATTAAATTCAGTTAAATACTCAAGTATTTTCAAAGTGTTTTCACATAGTTTATTCCGTAAACCGATTCTCAAAGTAAGCCAAAGGAGCTTTGTCTTGAATTGTTGGTTGAAGGTAGCCGCTTGTTTTAAATCTTTAATTTTATGCAAGATTGTTCTAAAAGTTCTCAAACTAAGACTTTCCTTCTTTTAGATGCAACTCATCTTACAAATTTATTTATCAATTTAAACATTTAACCAAGATTTATGAGAATTGATTTTATATCTTATTGTTTGTAAATTCACCAATATGTAGTTTCATGATTTTTTAAATGACATAGTTACAATTTTCTATTCCATCTAATTATATAAATATCTTTATATACTCTCATATCTTAAAATTCGAATTATAAACTTCAAAACGAATTTATATTGACATACTTTATAAACACAATAAAATTAAAAAATCACTTTATAACACTATTTCTCTAACAAAATAATGTTATAATTTTTTTTTATCATTACGATACAGGTTTATCCAAAAAGTTTATATCACCAACGAGGTTCCATCAATCATTTTTATTTTTATAGCTTTACAAAAAGTTTTCATTCCAATTTTTACTTGTCTATGACAGTGCCCGCTTTGACGCATGCGCGGTGATGTGCTAGGTTTTGGCACCATTCATTGAATATGTTTTGTAGTAGTTACTGAATTCCGTAGATATTTTATTTAGTAGGTTGAATCCCAATGTACGAGAGTAGATAAAGTAGTGTATGAAACTCGTGTGATACTATTAAATACCTCGCGTAGCGGCTCGGTTCGTGTTTTAATACCCCTCATTATACAATAATTTCATAAACTACTATTATTCAATATAAAGATTCCCACCAAAACCCATTTCAATTTTATTTTCCCATTATTTCTAAGTTCTAAAAATAATGACGTTCTATTGACAGGGGAAGTGCGGGGTTGGACAGTAGACTTATAGAGTGAGATAGATATAAAGTAATGATTTTTTAAAGATTTGCTTTACATAGTGTGACAGTTGGCAGCGGATAAAGATATTCATATAAATAAATTTTAAACCTCACAATGTATGTTCGTTTGATTCTATATTATACCTACTTGTTTTAAATCAGCATTTATCAAGAAGAGACAATTTAAATAATCAACCGAATAATATCTAAATAATTCCTATAGGGGTTGTAATCTTGTATCTCTTGTGCTTGTTTATCTATTAATCACGAGTAAACAGAATAATTGGATTGAATAAAATTATAGAAAGAAAGCCATTACTTTTTAAATGAAATACGGCCATTTTAATGATTATCGATGATTGCTATAGGTACGTTTACAATTTCTATGATCACTACCGTCTGTCTGTGTAATATTAGGTATATAACAAAATCTGATGATCTCAGATCTTAAGTAGCCCACACACTGGTCCGGTATCTCACAGAAAATTTTCGGTCCGGCCGCCGTACGATCGAGATTGAACACAGGCCACACAATAGCAATGTAAAACATACGATCTAGATCACATGCAACTCACTCAATTTCGGTGGACCGTATGGCGGCGCGCCGGCGATTGGACGAATGAGTGGGCACCTTTAGGCCTTTTTCATGACGCGTTGCTTTGGAAATTCAAAGAGGTAACTCAATTAGTGTTCTCGACACTCTAGGCCAGTCGTCGGAGTTTCTAGAAGAAATATTTTATTTATAATTTCAGTGTGCGTGGGTGTAGGTAGGTAACCACTTTTATGTAGATATTAATATTCGATTATCTCTGCCTATCCCTCTTGGGATAAAAGGCGTGATGATAGATAGATAGATGTTTATTATTTTAAACTCAAATGCCGTAACGAAATATTACACCATAAATGGCCTTATGCATAAGTTATAAATAAAATCAGAAAAAAAACAAATTATAAAAAATATTAAATAACAAATACTGAGAATAATGCCAACGTCGGGTGTTGATGCGGTTAACAGCATGTTAACACTACAGGATGCGGTATATTGGCTTTGACACCGTAACTGAACAGGTCTGCTCATAATGTTGTTATTCTGAGGAAATTATATTGCTAATTATGGTATGTTAGTTTTAGACTTTATATAGAAATAGCGGACCCGGCAGACGTTGTCGTCCCAAACGTTGGCTTGCCTGCACTACCCCTACCCCTACCCCTACCACTCCCACTCCCACTACCACTAACTTTGGATATTGTTCATACAAAAATACTAAAATCGCGATTCAAAACTGGGGGGTGGGGGTAGGAGGGTGAAAAATAGTTTACGACCTATGCACAATGTATTTAAGGTACATAATTGGATAAGGATTAATGCTGTATTGCTTAAAATCGCTTCGTAAATAAGCCATTAAAGTAAAGAAAAAAAATGGTTATTTTGTGATATTCCTAAGAGATAGACATATGCGAAATATTAAATTATTTCTTGCTTTTCAGTAAACAATGTTTGAAGTCGATTAAATTATGTAAAAAAATTGTCTCCAATTTAATTTACGCGGTGTGTGTTGTAACTGTTGTACCTACTATTTTGTAATTATTGTTTGTTTGTAATACTACACATTCTTCATTTTTTTCTTTTCTTCATTTACAGCTCCCGATACCCAGCGGAAGTCCAAGTCTTATTTGATGATTTGATTAAGTATTTAGGCTATACCTAACGAGTGGCTAGTTCTGTTGAGATATATTTAGATGGAAAGGCCTCTAAGTGTGGTTTGTCAGATTATGTAGGTACATAAATTTATAATAGAAAATCCCATTGGTACATGGCCGGGATCCGGAATCGAACCCGGGGTCTGCCTAGTATTAATAAGACGTCTTAACCACTCGGCCACGAACGCACCAATACTTATCAAAGTCGGGTTTGTTCGAACACTTATAACTCGAGAACGGCTAGACCGATTATCATGGTTTTTTATTTGTTGTATTTGTCTCCGTCCCGAATAGCAGAATAACTATTAAAATATTGGAAAAATGTACGAAAAAAAAATGATAAAGAAAAACATTTTCTCATATATTTTCTATGGAACGACTTTTTGATTTTAGAACGGATTGATGACAGAAACATAAATTCAACTCAACTCTCAAATCGATTTGTTTTAATGCTTCAAGTTTTGATTTCAATCGAGCAGCGGTAGTGGTTGTGGTACCACTACCACTACCACTACCACTACCACTACCACTACCACTACCACTACCACTACCACTACCACTACCACTACTCCAACCCCTACCACTACCGCTACCGCTATCCTATGACCGTCTCCTGGCTCTAAGCTACCTCGCCACCAATTTTCAGCAAAATCGGTACAGCCGTTCTTGAGTTATAAATAGTGTAACTAACACGACTTTCTTTTATATATATAGATAGATAGAAAGAAGATAATTATACAGGAATACTACATTAAATATAATATATATATACCAAAATAAATGTATAATACATATTGTTATAATTTAAATATAACTGGGCGAATATTTGAAGAGTTTCTTCGGGCATATTGCCAAAAACGCTAGCTGCATTTCTTTAGTGGATAGCAATGCTAAACCTTCTGTTTGAGAATAGAGCTCGCAGTCAGCAACCTTGCATAAATTTTGGTTTTTTTAACGTCAGTTCCATAAACTTAAATATACAATCTACAAAAAATCTCATCTCAATTTTCTTTTATAACATCATACTGAAATAGTATAAACGGAGATCCCTATCGCACTTCTGATTGTCTGTATGTATGTATGTATGTACCTAAACAACTAAACGGTCTAGGATGTGGTTTTCATTATTACAATTTAAATCTGAATTAAGAATAAATGTTGCTCACGACTTTGCCCGTATTATTTTGGCCTGCTCATCCGATCCAATGAAATTAACAATTTGTTATATTTTATAATAATATAAAAACCTTAAAACTAATCTAAACATAACATTAAACTAAAACTTATAAGTATAAAAAAATAAAAGAAAATTCTTCAAATTCAACGACGAAATTTTAATTATTACTTACTTTTCAGTGCAAAATTTTTAAAATATGTATACTTTTTTTTAAGTTTTGATATTTACTAGCAATCCCGCCCCGGTTTCGTACAGGTACAATATCGGTTTACAATAATTTGAATACCTACATAAATACGCTTATAGCTACTTATATTGTAACGAATAGCTACTTAAATCGCACAAATAAATACCTAAACACATCAAGGTCGATAGACGTCTCTAGAAACATCCAGAGAGAATCAAGTACAAACGAAAATGGACCGTATGTGCCTAGCCATAGGTACCAAAATCGGGTGCGGTCTGTGTGTAGGTATTTGGCGCCGAGTCGCATCGAGCCGCGTCTACAACTTTGTACAACAATCTCGGCGTTTCTCGAATGTTCGGTGGGCAATATAAACAGAGGATCATTGCCGCAAGGGACACAGTGCGACAAAGAGCGACCAAAGCGAAACAGTGAAGTGGAATTTAGTGCGACTAAGTGTTATTCTATAGTGTTTAATTATTTAACTGTATTTTTGTGGTGTTAAAGTAAAGTTTGTCTATTTAATCGGTATTTTAAATCTCTTCGAACCCCAGCTCGTAACAAATTGGTGTCAGGAGTGTGGGATTCAAAAATGCCGATTACACCACGTGACTCGTCGTCATCACGGCGACCCAAAACACGACAAACTACTGCTGGACATCACGGCGAGGAGGTCGACGAGGCTGCTGCTGGAGCCGCCGCTGGTGCTGTTGGGACTGCTGCTGGTGGTGCCGGAGCTGCTGCTGGAGCCGCTGCTGGTGCTGCTGGGACTGCTGCTGGTGGTGCTGGAGCTGCTGCTGGAGTCGATTCGGGTGCTGCGGGTTCTGCGGGTGCTCCCCAGGCAACCGACATGGGAATGCTGATTTGGCTGATGGAGGAGCAGACCCGACGTCAGGAGGAGCAGGCCCGACGTCAGGAGCAGCAGGCCCGACAACTGGAGGAGGAGGTCAGGCGTCAGGAGGAGCAGACTCGGCACCTATTGGAGGAGCAGGCAAGGCGTCAGGAGGAGCAGGCAAGGCGTCAGGAGGAGCAGGCAAGGCGTCAGGAGGAGCAGGCCAGGCGTCAGGAGGAGCAGACTCGGCAGCTATTGGAGGAGCAGGCCCGACGTCAAGAGGAGCAGTCTGCTAGCCTAAAGGAGCTGCTTTCAGAATCACTGGGAAAGGTGACTATGGAGGTGAAGCAGCTACAGAGGGTTACAGACATGCACGAGGAGAGAATCGAAGACCTCCAACAGCACTATAAGGATCTCCATAAGGAAATACAGGCAAGGATGAGCGGAGAACAGGATGCAAGACTTAACGACCGCTACGGAGAGTTGGAGGCACGACTTGACAGCCGATGCGAGAGGCTCCAGAATGAAGTGAGGAAACTGAAGCTGACCGCTCCTGTTTCTGGAGGCGCCGTCGTCTCTGGCCCCCGAGTCAAGGTGCCGCCGTACGACGGGACTACGTCCTGGACAGCGTACAAATTGCAGTTCCAAACGGTCGCCTCTGCCAACGGCTGGACAGACGAGCAATCTCTGACCGCCTTGACAGTGGCCTTAAGGGGCCGTGCACTGTCGGTTCTGGAGGCCTCTCCAGACAGCTGCACCACGTACGGGAACCTGATCGAGGCAATGGACTCCAGGTACGGCGACAAACACCTGGAGCACGTCTACCGAGCGCAGCTGAGGGACAGGACGCAACATGCTGGTGAGAATCTGCAACAATGGGCTCTGGAGATCGAGAAGATCGTGAGGAAGGCGTACCCATCTGCCGGACAAGAGTTCATTGCTGCGAACCTCGTTCAAGCATTCATCGACGGTATCCGCAGCATGGAGGTCAGAGCTGCAGTTCGACTGGGCCACCACAGCGCCCTGAAAGATGCACTGGCCCATGCTCTAGAGGTGGAAGCCGTGAGACAGGAGCCTCGTTCTCAGCGATTGCGACAAGTGGCGGAGGAGGCTACTCCAACAACGACACCTGTAGCAGAGAGGCGTAGCTACTTACCCCGCTGCTTCTACTGCCACAAGCTGGGGCACCTTAAAGCAAGCTGCCCGGCGCTTAAACGACAAGGCACGGATCAACGAGTGCCGAAACGGGACGTCAGAGCTGATGTCCGTGCCGTAACTACGGAGCTTCCGGGAAACGAGTAACAGCCAGAGCCGCGGGGCGGGTACTGGCTGATCGTGACACAGCCCCAAAAGTTACCATCCGACAAGTTTTCGACGGGAACAGTCTGGTGATCGCCGGCAAGGTCAACGGGACGCCATGTGAGATGACGAACGAACATCGACGAGGACGGACGCATGGCAACGCTGACGCACTGTCACACAGGCCGTGCCCTGAAGGTTGTAAACACTGCTGGAGGCGTGAAATCAGTGATTCTGTTATCAAAGTGATTACGACTAACAATCTTAATGACGAATGGGCGAACGAAAGGACGAGAGACGAGCAACTCAAGGATAACAACTTGGCGCCGATAATGGAATGGAAGACGCAGAATGTTCCAAGGCCCGGCTGGAATATTGTATCAGCAATGAGTTCCACCACGAAAAGCTACTGGGCTCAGTGGGAAAGTCTAGTGCTGCACAACGGGTTGCTGTACCGCAAGTGGGAGTCGCCAAGTGGACAGGAGACATTGATGCAGCTGGTCGTGCCTAGGTCAAAGGTGCGCACAGTGCTTGAGTCCGTGCACGATGGATCCTCGGGAGGACATCTGGGCATGAATCGAACCCTGGCGAAAATCAGGAAACGATTTTATTGGGTTCATTGCCGGCAAGATGTCGAGGATTGGTGTCGCAAGTGCACAGTATGTGCGGCCGTGAAGGGACCTACGACACGTACGAGAGGACGTATGCAGCTGTACAATGTTGGCGCCCCATGGGAACGAATTGCGGTGGACGTTGCTGGACCGTTCCCGGGCACTGAAGACGGGAACAAGTACTTCATGGTCGTGATGGACTACTTCACGAAGTGGCCGGAGGTCTTCGCAATTCCCAACCAGGAAGCGACAACAGTGGCGACTAAGTTGGTCAACGAAGTATTCTGCAGGTTCGGGCTACCATTGGAGATACATTCTGATCAAGGGCGTAACTTTGAGTCGCAGTTGTTCCAGGAAGTATGCCGTGTCCTGGGAATAAATAAAACGAGGACTACGGCGTATCACCCACAGTCCGACGGAATGGTTGAAAGGTTCAACCGCACTTTGGAGACTCATTTGGCGAAACTGGTTGAGGATCACCAGAGGGACTGGGACCGATATATTCCCTTGTTCTTGCTCTCATATCGATCCGCAGAGCATGAAAGCATAAAGGTGACTCCTGCTTATGCCAACTTTGGGAGAGAGCTCCGACTACCAGTTGATCTCCTGACCGGCGAACCTCCGGATGCGCCGCAACCTGTAAGTGACTACGTATCGAACCTGAAAAACAAGATGTGCGACATACATGACCAGATTCGTCAGAGCAGTCTTGTGGCCAGTACAAAGATGAAGACCAGGTACGATAGGAACTTCAATAGTAACGGTTTTGACGAGGGATCGTTGGTGTGGCTGCACAACCCGAAACGCCGAAAAGGCAAATCTCCCAAGCTGCAGAACCGCTGGGAAGGTCCGTATAAGGTCATCACGAGGATCAATGACGTGACCTATCGGATCCAACGATGCCCGCGTGGGCAGTTAAAGGTTGTCCACATTGATCGACTAGCCCCTTACAAAGGCTCGAATATTGCTCGGGACGAGCAAGTCTAAGCGGGGGGCAGTGTAACGAATAGCTACTTAAATCGCACAAATAAATACCTAAACACATCAAGGTCGATAGACGTCTCTAGAAACATCCAGAGAGAATCAAGTACAAACGAAAATGGACCGTATGTGCCTAGCCATAGGTACCAAAATCGGGTGCGGTCTGTGTGTAGGTATTTGGCGCCGAGTCGCATCGAGCCGCGTCTACAACTTTGTACAACAATCTCGGCGTTTCTCGAATGTTCGGTGGGCAATATAAACAGAGGATCATTGCCGCAAGGGACACAGTGCGACAAAGAGCGACCAAAGCGAAACAGTGAAGTGGAATTTAGTGCGACTAAGTGTTATTCTATAGTGTTTAATTATTTAACTGTATTTTTGTGGTGTTAAAGTAAAGTTTGTCTATTTAATCGGTATTTTAAATCTCTTCGAACCCCAGCTCGTAACAATATATTAGAAATAGATGCTACTGTATACTTTTTTGTAGATCATTTTATCCTTCACAATTCTTTCCTACAACATTTTGTTACATCTCTCACGGATTAGACCCTAAAAATACCAGAAAGTTTCATCAAAATTAATTTAGCTGTTTAAACCATACCAACGACGAAATATTGGGACAGACAGAGACAGTATCATGTAAATACGATATCCCACTTAGTTATAATTACTACCTAACTAACTTGCACCCGCTCCGCTCCTTTGGGTTGTAGCGTGATGTTATATAACCTGCCACAAGAATTGGGCTACCAAACACAAAAAAAAAACAAATCCGACTGGTAGTTCCAGAGATTAGCGCGTTCAAACAAACAAACAAACTCTCCAACTTTATTATTAGTTCAGATTTTTTAATCACAGACAGATACTGCTATATGCTACTTCCGTATAACCTATATCAAAATCATGTAGAACTGTGTGCCATTTTCACAGTATTTTTTGCAGACAGGATTGTCGTATATTGAAATACTTAAAAAATTGTGATGATGTTAGAACAACTAATAAGTTTCATATTACACTATTTTTCTTTGGTTTCATGTTGAAGTTGCACTAAATTAATAAAATATTGGTAGTAGGTATTGTTGGTAGAGTCGTGTATAACGAATGGAAAATAATTGTTATAAATTAAATAATTTAAAAGATATATCATACAACCTAATTTTAATTATATACTGGCATAATTATTTTTTGCAGTATAAACTTAAATGGTATCTACTAGGCAGACCACGAGTTTGATCCCGGATCTCGACCATGTACCAATGAGGTTATAATTAAAAACTTATGTACATAATCCGACAAACCGCACTTTGAGGCTTTTCCATCTAAATATACCTTAACGGAACTAGCCACTCGTTTGGTATAAGCCTCACAAATACCATCGGCTAAACGAGGCAGACATGGTCTTCCGCTGGGTACCTTAGAACCATAACATGATTTCGGGAGCTGTAAGGCAACCAGTGAAGAAAGAATTTTAAAAAAACTTACATAAAACCTATAATATTATTCTATACATCTACCTACACACTATTTGATAAACTAAGAGTATTTATTATATTAGCGACAGGCCTATCAAAGAAAGGGTCATGATCAAACCGTGCACCCTTTTTACCCTTCTTGAGTTAGTTCCTTAACAATTCCTTTACCTACAATCGACACCGAAGTAGGTGCCTATTTTAGGACCATCTTATTTTCGGGTCAATACTTGTTAAATGAACACGATATACCTATACATACTTTTAATTTAAAAGGGATTATAAGATTTTCCTTTTTAAGCAAGCTTAGGTATATCATAAATCTTGAATTACCTATATTCGATTTAATTACCTCTTTATGTAGGTAGGTACCGTACTTTTCATCCTATGTTTGGATAAGTTATAAAAACTCAATTTCTGAGCAGCTCGGATATTTGGTCGGGATTATGTATGTGTACTGAATTTTTTTATATAAAGTTTAGCTAAGGTAAGCCGACTTAGCCTCATCTCAAAGTCAAGCGACAAGTTCGTGAATGTACTTGGACATTTCCTCTTTCAAAAACACAAAGCAACCTGTGAATTTTCTTCTAGTATGCTCTCGACCAACTGTTTAAGTAACATCTATTTCCATCTATATATATAAAAATCAATGCCACTTTTCGTTGTAATTTTATAACTCAAGAACGGCTGAACCGATTTGGCTAATTCTTTTTTGTTTTGTTCGTTACAACACAGGGGTGGTTTAGAAGAAAAAAAAAGTTGGAAAATGTTAGTGATAGTGGTAGGGGTAGTGGTAGGAGTAGTGGTAGGGGTAGGAGTGGTGGTAGGGGTAGGAGTAGAGATAGGAGTAGAGGTAGGAGTAGTGGTAGGGGTAGTGGTAGGAGTAGTGGTAGGGGTAGGAGTGGTGGTAGGGGTAGGAGTAGAGATAGGAGTAGAGGTAGGAGTAGTGGTAGGGGTAGTGGTAGGAGTAGTGGTAGGGGTAGGAGTAGAGATAGGGGTAGGTGTAGGGGTATGTGTAGGGGTAGGGGTAGGAGTAGGGGTAGGGGTAGAAGTAGTGGTAGGGGTAGGAGTAGGGGTAGGAGTAGCGGTAGGGGTAGAAGTAGTGGTAGGGGTAGGAGTAGAGATAGGGGTAGAGGTAGGAGTAGTGGTAGGGTTAGTGATAGGAGTAGTGGTAGGGGTAGGAGTAGAGATAGGGGTAGGAGTAGGGGTATGTGTAGGGATAGGGGTAGGAGTAGGGGTAGGGGTAGGAGTAGTGGTAGGGGTAGGAGTAGAGATAGGGGTAGGAGTAGTGGTAGGGGTAGTGGTAGGAGTAGGTGTAGGGGTATGTGTAGGGGTAGGGGTAGGGGTAGGGGTAGGAGTAGGAGTAGGGGTAGGAGTAGGGGTAGGTGTAGGGTTAGGGTAGGGTAGGGGTAGGGTAGGGGTAGGGGTAGGGGTAGGGGTAGGGGTAGGGGTAGGGGTAGGGGTAGGGGCAGGAGTAGTAAGCCAACGTTTGGGCAGGACAACGTCTGCCGGGTCCGCTAGTATTATATAAATATTCATAAATCTATTGCTATCACTTCTACACAAGTTTTGTGCAAATTAAAGGAACGATGCCTGACCCGGGATCATATCCCACTTTTGCCAAAAGTGCTAAGCACCATTTTTTTTTAAAAATAGATATGTGCCACGTAAAGCTGGGGTTCGCACTTTTTCTGAAAAATAACAGATATTTACAAATCTAGGAACAACATGCTTGCCACCTGTTTTGTTTAATATGGGGAACTGGCTAAAAGTGGACACTGTTACTGGTGTATTTTTTAATGCAAAAAGTATGTTCTTTTATATTATTCAAAAGTTTAGGCTCGGTGATGATGAATCAATCAAGAAGGTGAAATATTAAATATCACTAGATTGTGAATTTCATATATCTTTTCATATTATCCTAAAAGGACGTGTAGACCTATAATATAATATGAAATTGCATGGAGACAGAACTAGAAGTTCTTGAACTACATATTTGTTTAATTTATTCCAAACACAATTACAATTTATGGTGCTTCAAAAATAAGTTAAGAAATACTTTTAGTTAAAGACATTAAAGCAAAGGGAATTTAAATTATGTAAGTATACCAATTAAATAAAGTTATTCTTATTAATAAATATCCAAAAAAACATTGCTTTAATCTTGAAATAATAATTAAATATTAATGTACAACAGCTTGAAATGTTTTACTGGACATGAAACGTCGGACTGAAATTAATAAGTCAATGAGAGTTGTGCTAATTTCTATGTTTACATTATACGCTTTAAGGTCAATTTATTTTACACAATTAGTGTACATTTCCACATTTTGCTTTTGAACAAACGTTAAATAATTATATGAATTGGATGGTTGAATGCCTGTTACTCAAATTGTAACGGTTACACGGATTTGGATTAATGGACTATAGGCTCTATTTTTTATTTATGATAACCGAGCTAGTGATAAAGAAGAAAAATCTTCATGTCTGCATATGTCTTACCTAATCTAAATGTATAAAACAGTCGTCTGACTGACAATCAACGCTTACCCTACACCAGAGGTGATAGAGACGTGAATTTTTAAGGGTTGCTTCCTTTGGTAGTGTAGGGAAGCACTAAGAAAGGATTCATTTAAAATCAACCATTGAGGAGGAGGGGTGGGGTGTTAAAATTTGTATGGGGGAAAAAAACAAGACGAAACGTTTTAAAAAATACATACGAGCTCTTTTACGGGGATGGGAAGATGTCTGCGAAATTAAAAAAAAATTAATAGCAAGCTTGTTAGCACAATGATCTCAGTAAACAGCGTCGCTTATTTTATCGATATGTCTTTAAAAAGTTGTTAGAGAGATACACTGCAAAAATAATTGATAAAATAACAAAGGGTAAGACAAGATAGGCCAAGATTCACGTACCAGGAACATAGGAAAGAACGATTTCACAAAAAATCGGTCTTGCGAAAATACACAAAACGGACATATGCTCTTCCAGTATTATATAAAAAGTATTAGAAATAGCAAGTTGTAAGTTAATGTTTTCATAAAGTATGTGATGTTCTATAGGATAAATACGAGAAAATTGTAAATTAGTTAATATATTAAGAGAACTCGAGTCGCAAAAACGGTTGTAAATACGCGTAAAATTTATGACTTTCAGTGCTTCATAAACGTAACCGTATTTCATATTTTTTTTTAAATTGATACTTAGTCAAATATATTTGTATTTCAAAGGCTATTTAAATTTTGAAACTAAGACATAATATAGTTTTCGCCTAATTTAAGAAATCGTGAAGCATATAATTTGTATGAGCCAAAAGTTATGAACTCATTATTCCTAAAATTTTCAAACCGTTAAATGAATATTAAACCGTTAAAACTTTTTTCCCATGACTAAGTTAATAGAATGTTGGATACTAGGTATATTAAAATTATGAAATAAAAAAATCGCTTTAGATCAGATTATTGCTGGATTTTTATGTAAAAATTTTGTTGTTTTGAACAACTATCCTACTATTTTGTAACGCTACTAAAACATAATATTATTTAGTTTATGGCTTTAATTCGTTAAATGGATACTAACAGTTTTTTATAATCCCATTAAAATACATTCAATAAGTTTACAGACTTCTTGCAGATACACTTTTACTGCTTTTTATACAATAAAAATGAAAATGACAGTATATAAAATTTTAAAACAGTTCTCAATTTATACGCTCGTTTCATTAGTTAAAATAGTAAGTAAATGAGTGAGTAAGGACATTTTTCTTTTAACCTTAGGTACATAATGTACTTTTATAAACCATTTAAAACTGAAAAGTAAGAAATAATTAATATTTCGTCTTAGAATTTGAAGACTGTTGGTGCCAAGTTAGGATTCAAAATTAGGTAAACATCTAAGAAGATAAATATCTCTTCAATATTAGCTATGTTTGTACTGATGATCGTAGGTTCCTAATTAATTATTGTATTAGATTAGTCAAATTGGGAACTAATTTGACAACTTGAGCACGTATGTGCACGAGAAAAATACAAAAATTGATAAAAAAGTTTTGGAAGTCCTTCCTAAAAAAATAATACAGCAAAATATAATAAATATAATGACTCGGCCATAGAAGTGAAGGCAGGCGTTTTTGTGCTGACCTCTTGTCGCTGTTTAAAATTTGTATATTGAGATTTCAGATATCAATAATTACCAATACGTCAACCATTTTCACGCCGCCGGTTGACAAGGCGATAATTTATCCGATTTTCATTGAAGAATTTACGCTATCCACAATATCTGTTGGAAATTCTTATGGAAAAAAGAACTTGGCGCTAGACTGAGGCGTGACGTGCGTGGTACTGACAGTGTTGTATACAAACAAACGACAAACAATCACCTACTTTTAAAGTCATTGCATACAAATATGTATACTTATATCATGTTGTATCTATTAAAAATATGGTTTTCTGCTCGACTAATATTATCATTTAAATTATTTTTACTCCTCAAGACTCTGCAAAGATATAGTAGGTAACTGTGTTGACAAAGTTCCAACCGTCTGTCTCACAGATGTGCGTGCTTGAATTGTACACCTTTTGTTGATAAACAACAACAATCTGCAACAGTAAAAGGTATCAACCGTAAGGTTGGAGCGACCGCAGAGGACGCGAAGTATAAAATGACCGAAGAATGAATGGCGGCTGCGAGGCTCAATCGTAAAGACATTTGAGTATTTAGGTGAATGCTCATAGTAGGTACAAAAAATAAAAAAATAGACTTAATTTATACAGCATTAGATATCAAATAACTTTGATCCAGTACATTGACTATTATTAGTTTACTTTAGATAATCAGTTTATTTATTTATTTTTTTAATCTTATGTGTTGATAAAACGTTTTCTACCTTTCTTTACATACGTCTTATAGTAATAATTATTCATTCTTACTTTAATTATATAATAGGTTTAATTTATATTTTGTCATATGATCCTACCTGACTCTCCCGTATCTACGAACAATACCGATATTTTTAATAAATTCCTCTCTGAGATAAAGTTATTGAACTCTAAATGCCAAATACTAAAAAGAATACCCAGGATCATACAACATCGAGGAACATAATAGCTAAAAAACTTTCAGAGATAATTAATAACCGTGTGAACAATAACACGTTACAGTCATGGATCGATTTATGTCTTTTCTCATATAAAGTTTTACGTCTAAAAAATGACGACAAAGGATGTATAATAACAAAAATTAGATCTAACATCAAAAGTTCTATACCCATAGATATTAAATGAAGAACATTTTCACATTCATTTTTTAAATTGGTAGAGTCTAAAGTATATGACGATGACATCAGAGGTGCAGTACGCGTTTTACCGTCTGATGACTAAGATGAATCTATAGCTCCATTCTCTGAAGAAACGTTATCAACGTTAAAATCCAAACACCCCTCTGCTACCTCCCCTGATCCCAAGATTGCAGTAATCATATAAAAGAACTTACTTTAAAGCTTGTATGGATGGAATTTGACCCCAACACCTAAAAGACCTAATCTGTAAATCAAATGGCATCGCGGGAAGGGAACTTTTAGATTCTGTTTGGTGTATGTGTAATCTTATGATTAGTGGTAAAATGAATCCAAACATTCTTCCCTTCTTTTATGGAGCTAGACTTTCTGCTTTTAAAAAAAGACAATAGTTTGAGACATATTGCCATAGGAAACACTTTTAGGAGACTCGTATCGAAAATCATTTGCCGACAAATCAATGAAGAATTGTAATTAAAATGTCAAACAATTCAATTAGGTTTTGGCACTCGATGTGGAGCTGAGACCGCTATTCATGCCACACGTACATACTTACATAATGAAAGTACCGATGCAGAGGTTCTTTTTAAGTTAGATGTCAGGAACGCTTTTAACACCATAGATAGAAATGCAATGCTTAATGCAATTTTAGATAATATTCCATGTGCTTTTAATTATTTAAAACAATGTTAATGCAAGCCCTTCATCCCTTTCCTTTAATAACAATATTATTGAATCTGCTGTAGGATGACTGTAAGGAGACCCTCTTGGACCAGCTATTTTCAGCCTTGCTATTCATAAATATACATATAATTAAAATTCCACATAAACTGAATTTATGGTATCTATATGACGGTCTTCTGGGCGGAAACAGCACATCGGTTTCTAATAACTTGGAAACAATTATTTCAGATTTAAGTGAAATTTTCTTTTTTCCACATGTCAATGATGATCGCAAAAATGACATTTTCAAGATTTTTAATTCAATCACTCCAGGCTGCACGATAATCCCAGAAAATAATTTATATCTTCCTGGGTCACCTATCACACACTCGGCTCTTCGTCCACTTAAGGAAAAAAAGAGATAAACTAATTTTTTTCACAGAGAGACTACAGAAAGTGTCTCCACATGTAGTGTTATTTCTTGTACGCAATTGTTTTTGCATGCCTCGTCTCACATTTATTTCTTACGGTGCTGCACATTTTGGCTTTATTCAGAAATTTTAAACGATATGGATACTGCAACAAAAACCAGTATCTAATCGACCTTAAATGTTCCAATATGTTCAGCTTCTTGGCCTCTGCCAGTTAAATTTGGGGGTATTGGCATAAGACGCGCTTCAGATGTCACTCTCCCAGCGTTCCTTTCATCCGCTCATACTAGTTTTGATCTTGTGGGTAGAATACTTTCCACGTCCTTGGATTTCGAGATCAGCTATATGACTGATGCAAAATTTAATGATGGCGATATATAAGTTACGCGAATCTTCCAATACCCCTAACTTCACAAAAAGGTTGGGACGAACTTTTAATTAATAAAACCTTGAAAAATCTCCAAGAAACCGGTTCAAAGTTCAAAGGCAGAATTTTAGCCGCTTCAGAACCTGCGTCAGGAGCTTGGCTGGAAGCTTAGCTCTCGCCTCATCAAGACACTTTACTAGACCCCACTACATTGAGGATTGCCACCTCGCCGTGTATAGGTGCGAAGGTCTGTCACATACATGTATATGTGGGCAAGAAGATTGGCGAGAAGTAAATTCTTTTGGGCATCATGGCTTGTCATGCCAGGAAAGTGCCGGTCGAATTTCACGACACAGAGCCCTAAATAACGTTATTAAAAGAGCTCTTGCTACGGTACAATACTGAGCAAGCTCGAACTTTGGAAAACTTTTAATCAATGAATCTGGTGATCGCAGATCTACGAACCTATCTTAAAAAATATTTGAAGCGTTATAGTTTGGTTAAGACGTCAACAAGGTGTAAATAAGGTTAGCGCCATTTTTGTAAGACGCGTTGCGCTAGAAATTCAAAGGGGTAACGCAATTAGGGTTCTCGGCACTCTAGGCCCGTCGCCGGAGTTCCTAGAACAAATTAATATTCTATTTATAATTTTAGTGTGTGTGTAGGTGTAGGTAGGTAACAACTTTTAATTTAATTTTATTTAATATTAGTATTATATAAGTTTTAATTATTATTTAGGTACCTATATTATAAATTTAGTGTTTCTGAATAAACAGATCTTTATTTGGCATTAACCGTCTTTAAATTCTACGACGAAATATTAATTATTTCTTACTTTTCAGTGCACAATTTTTGAAGTCATTTTTTAAATGGTCTATTTTTCCCTTTTAAGTAATTTTGCTACCCTAAGAGTCAAATAATTACCCAAAAAAGCCGAGAAATTATTATATCCTTAAAAACCGTCAAAATCAGTAGGTACAAATTTCAAAAGATGTTAAGAAAAGTCAGCTTTTTCAAAATTCCTGAAAAACCTATAAACCAATTTTTATGAGAAATAAATGGGACCAATCCGGAAGATAATAATATAATATATCTGCCGATTAAAAAATAAATAATCAAAATCGGTTCACAACTGGAGGAGTAATCGTGTTCATACAAACATAAAATAAACCTTCTCCTTCTTTTTTCGAAGTCGGTTAAATATTTCAATCAATTCAATTGCCGATTTGCTACAGCGTTCACTTGAAACCGGAAGGTCCCGGGTTCAATTCTCACTGGTGCCAAAAATGCTAAGCACCAATTTTTTTTCCGTGCTTCGGAAGGCACGGGAAGCCGGCGTCCCAACTTCTTCTAAAATAACCAATATTTACGTCTGTGATACAATAGGGCCATTAAATGCAGCAACGGGCATGCCACCTGTTCTGGCAAAAAGTGGACACTGGTTCTGCCATTCCACAATGTCTAGAGGTCGTGAAGATGTGTCTGTGTTTTGTTTAAAATGTTTATTTTCTTGTCGTAGAAAAACGTGTGGAGAGAGCTGAGTTTGTTTGTAATAAGTAAACTCGAAATTAATTAGACAAATAAAAAAAATATTTCACTGTTATTGAACTACATTAGGATTTGGATGAGGCGAAAGAGGTGTACCAGGATCGTAGCACGTTGATATCTTTATTATCTGCCTACTCTAAGGGAATTTAGACGTGAACATTATGTATATAATATTATAGAGGGGCATGAGCAATATTTTAGTACTAAATTAAAATTAGGGTTCATTGACACAGCAATGTTTGTAACTAAAGTCGGAAGGATGTTATTTTTCGCTTGCAAAGTAGTATGTCTCAAGTATATTTCTGTACCTCCTGTGAAAAACGCTATAACTCGAGTTATAGCGCTTTTGATGTTTTTCCATCATTGTAATACGTATTTTTTTCTCGATATTTTGGTCTTATTCCAGTTTTTCTATCTTTTTAAATTCCTGAGATATTTTTGTGACTCATGATTTAAGTAGCATCATTTCAAATATTATATTGTTTTTGTTTGGGGTCTATTGATATTACTTGACTTATATCAAAGCTGTTAAGCCACTTTTTAAATAAAATTTGTGTAAAAAAATATAACTAAAGTTGAATGCTTTTTCACAAAAAAAAATATTACTTCAGAATTTGTGCTTTATGATACATTTAGAGATACATTTTTTGACACAATTTTTAATTTAGTTTTTGATAAGTGCATTTTGATATATCTATAGTTATGGTAAAGGTCCAGATTATCTAATCCTGAGATTTTCGTGTTTTTTCGACTTTATTCAATGACTGCACTGCTTTATTGCATACTTTAACTATTTTCAAGTCTCGGTAAGGTATAAGTTTTTGCAGAAGGTCACAGGTTTTGCAAAATTAAGGTTAGAGTTTTCATGATTTTGAAAGAATCAATCGATTTTTGCATATGTTTATTAACTTATGATAAATGTACTTAAATCAAGTACAGTATCAATTTTCACTAATGCCATAACTTTTGTGTAAAAGAATATGAACTCATTTGAATTAATACACACATAAAAATATTTGGTGTTGATTGATACAATTCAACATTTTTAATTTTTTCAGAAGACCTATTACACTATTGGATTCAAAATATAAGAAAATGTAAACTTTGAATTACACTTAATTTACACAATTAATTTGAAATTTCCAACTTGTGAAATAAAAAAGATATGAATTTTTAAAATATTTTTTTATTTAAAAGTGCTCTTCTGAAAAGTGAGGTTTGCCGAGTTATAGCGTTTTTCACGGGAGGTACAGATTTTTCACCTACTCCACTCGTTGCTCATTTTAAATGCATACAATTTCCACGTGGTGTGATAATATAAAACCTGAGGTTGGTAGCTCGAATAGAAAGTGCTTCTGACTCTTATATTATCAAGAACTTTATGAGTTCAAAGTAGAGGTGGAGAGACCTTAGATACTGCACGGTTTCATATTTTAATACACTTCTGAATATATTTTTTACATTTAAAATCATGCTTTAATTCCTATCAGATAGGCAGATAGCAAAGATATTCACTCTTTCGGCTGCATTTAATTTTCCCTTTTTAGGGTTCCGTAAAAAAGTTGTTGTGTCAACGATCTCTGTCTGTCTGTCACGGGCCTCTAGCTTCTAAAGTAAATAGGATCGGGGACTTCAAAATCACACATAATCTGTATTTACGCGTTTATATTAATACTGTATTTAGAGTAACAACATATTTTCAAAAGTTTATTTAAAATTTGTTTGTGCTTAATGTTCGAAATTAGTACACCATTATCTGTTTTGTTTTTTTGAATGGCAATATTGTACTAAGATAAGTACATTTCTGCCAGTGTCACGTCGTTATTCAGTTACAACTGTCGAAATTTAGAATTGATACTTTCAGGAATCTGAATAAATGTAGAATAGGTACTACTTCTATTTCCAATTAAATTAGTTAAAACTATTTACATGTACATAGATAAAATAAAATACAATGTATCTATATTTTTACAATTAAACTAACTAAACAATTAACTAAATCTTTCTCGACACTTGACATATTAAAAAATAAAAAATTAAAAGAAAAACATAAAAGGAGTTCCCAACATGGGCAATTCGAAAGGGGTCTTAAATTTTTTTTCTAAATACTCTTATGGGTTATCAGTAGTAGATGTTTATGTTTTTTAATTATTTTTTAATTAGGGGGATAGTCAAATGGATTTTAGACTCATTTTTTTACAGATTTAGACACAT
This sequence comes from Nemapogon koenigi, assembly GCA_963924495.1. Lineage (NCBI taxonomy): Eukaryota > Metazoa > Arthropoda > Insecta > Lepidoptera > Tineidae > Nemapogon > Nemapogon koenigi. The sequence continues at coordinate 18,820,918 of OZ004629.1, forward strand.
TTTGTCTGTAAATTATGTACAATATTATTCAAGTTTTTTGTTCAATGAAAAAAAATAGCAATCCAATCAAGAAAAAAATTCGCTCCATGTAATACTTATAGTAGAATTTCAAAGTCTTTTTAGGTTTGCGGTACGTTCCAGGACGAAACGATGTCTCTCTTTCGGTACGTCTGTCCGTCCGCCTGTCTTTTACAGCAGCTAGCTTCTAAATGAAATTATGCAAGGGACTTGAAATTCATATAAAACTAATACGCAGGCTAAAGACTGGAAGAGTAAAAAAAATTTTGAAAAATCGACTTTTGCATGGCTGGCACTTGACTTTGAATTTTCATCTGGGGCGCCCTCGATGAACTCATGTTATATTGTGTTAGTTATAGTTGTCCTTCATTCTTTAAATATTGATCAATTATATTATACATGTATGCATAAGTGAATTAATAATTCCACACAAATCGAATCAATTTATGAGAATGCACTATGTGGCTTGACCAATTGGACAGGTAACAATAACCAGATAGCCAATAAAATTGTCCACATTATTGGTATCTGAGGTCAGATAACTAGAACATATTACTTTCTATTTCTCTTAGGTCATTGAAAATAGGACAAGTAATAAGAATTAGGCCAAGTGCGTGTCGAATGTCGAGCGACGCTAAGAGTGGGGTTCGTACTATGTAAGTTATGCTTACCGATGTTTTAAATCTTTTATTACTCTTTTCGTCTTTGAGCCGCGATAATCTATCCGCGTTCCTATCTCATAATTTAAAATAAACTAATTTTAGTAATAATTAGTAATACTTTATATAACTTTCAGATTCTTACGTAAAGCAATTTTTGCATTAGACCTGGTAACAAAATAAGTCTAAAGTCCATGACTATGACGGTCCTCTAAAGTGTTAATTAAATAAAAAAAACAAATTTATAATCTAATCAGAAAGCCCGATTTTACCGATATCCCACAAGAGTAGATAGACATTTTTATTTTTCAAACCCACTTTTGCATGTATGAGCCCACCCTAAATAAACTTTTTAAATATTTTATTACTCTCTCCGTATTTGGGCTGCAATCATACATCTCATTTCGTTTAGAAGGGCGTGAAAGACGGACAGACATTGTTGGCAAAGTAATAGATTTCCTTTTTTTACGGAACCCTAAAAAGCATGTCACCGTACTTTAATTGACTATCGCTGTAAAGTAACTACTAAAACAGTCGGTGCTTCCACTTTGAGTCGATGCGAGTGCAGAGATCGGAAATCTTATTGGGCCGGGCCCGGCGGACGCTTTCATTTCCGATATCTGTGGGATATAACCCTCAACCCGAATTAAAAGAATCAATTTGAAGCCAATTTGTGATGAAATCCTTGTATACTTTAATTGACAAAATTTCAGAAACGTACAGATTTTGCAATATTTGCATTATGCAATAAAATCTGGGTGGCATTTGCATGCTGTTGTTCTTAGAAATTATTACGTAAAGAAGGTTGGAAATATTTCACAATCAGTTTTGGTTGCCGTTACAGAAAGAAAAAATATGAGATAAAAAAAAGTCTTCATGCGTTGCCTCCGTTGCCGGTCCTAGAAAATATGTTGTCGACAAAATAAATATTAGGCAATAATTATTTTTTTCTTCACGGGTTGCCTTACAGCTCCCGAAACCGAGTCACGGTTCCAGGGTACCCAGCGGAAGACCAAGTCTCCTCCGTTTTAGCCGATGGTATTTGTGAGTGAGGCTATACCTAACGATTGGCTAGTTCTGTTGAGGCGGATTTGGATGGAAAAGCGTGGTTTGTCGGATTATGTACATAAGTTTTTACTCTCGAACTCGTGGTCTGTCTACTTAATACCAGACGTCTTAACCACTCGGCCACCGTTAATAATTAAACGAAACTTTCTTTTTTCTTTCCCCGTTCAATTCCTATTTAGGCCAAAAATGCTAATAATCAATTTTCTTTGAGAATATGCTTTACGTAATGGACTTCTCGTGTTTCTGAGGGTACGTAAAGACGATGGCCGCATTTCTTCTAAAATTAACACATAGATTACGTCTGTTAAAGAAGTGACACATTTAGGTTCATAAGTGCAGCAACAGGCTTGCAATCTGTTCCGTTCAATATTGATAACTGGCAAGAAGTGGATACTGTTACTGACGTCACAACGAAGGCGTGTTCTATTTTGTTTAACAATTTTCGTCGTTTTGAATTACGTAAATGAAACGTGATTCAATAATGTAACTTGAATAAGCGAATTATGGAAGTTGAACAGTCCTTATTTTTGTAAACGTTAGCTAATATGTTCCCGTAAATTTTACACTAATAACATCGCCACGTTAGTCGAGCTACCTATTCAAGCAAACTTTCCTGGAACAGAAAATATTTACCGACACGATAAATTTGTTATTTAAGTTTTAATTGGAGGTCTTGTCAAATAAGCTATTACGTACAAACTTATTCAAATCATATGTGGGTAAAACTTCGGCTTACAACTGAGAAGTCGCGGGTGGATTGCTACATCCGACCATGTACTAATGTGTTTTCATAATAGAAAATCTATGCACATATCCGACAAACCGTACAAGAGGCTTTTCCATCTACATAACTCAAAAGAGCTGGTCACAGATATAGCCTCAAAAAATGTCCGGCTAAATGAGGAATACTCAAACGAGTTGTCAGTATGTTTAGTTTATTTTAAAGTACCCCTACCCCTAACCCTACTTTTTAAGCAGCGGCTTTTTAATTAAATGTTTAAAATAAAAGAACACTTATTGTGACTTAACTATAATAGTTAGACATATGCTATCGCGACACTTTTTGTAGATGATGATGTTTTCTGCAAAATCGTAGTACATTATTTTGTTCTATCATCAATAGTTTTCGCAGCGCACGCGATGTAAGGAATTTCTTAGGTAATTTTTTTACACCTTGGGTTACATTATTGGAGTTTTAGTAAGGATCCCAAATTTAAGAAAAAAAAAAAGAATACAGCCTATCTTACTCAGGGTGAATGTAGCTTTCCAATGATGAAAGAATTTTTGAAATCGGCACAGTAGTTTTTGAGTTTATTCATTACAAACATACAAACATACACACAAACATACAAACATACAAAAATACATATCTTTTCTCTTTATAATATTAGTATAGATTTCTTCGATTCCTTGGGTGTAGGCATCTTCCAATTTCTTCCATGCTTCTATTTTTTCACAGATTCATCCAATTCTTCCCAGTTATTTGTACGATCTCATCAGACCACCGTCTATTCGGCCTACCAACATCCGTTTTGTTTGCTGGTCCCTTCCATCGTGTTGTTTGGATTGTCCATCTGCTATGGGTGTCACGTGAGATGTGACCAGCTCCAGAGCATCAGTAATCTTTGTTTTTCGCCTGATTTTGTCACTTCTTACTTTGTTTAGAATACATCTTTCTATTGCTCTTTGGGTAGTTTTAATCTTCTGTTTCACTTTATTTGTTAGGACACAAGTTTGACAGCTATACAGTAAACAAGGCAAGGGACAAGTATCAATTATAATTTTCTTCAAAATATATTATAAGTTTCCTTTTAGAATTTCTTAAGTGCCCAAAATGTCTTCCAAGTTATGTTATTCTCCTTTCTACCTTTTCTTCGTTGCTTGACTTGTTGAAATTGTGTTTTGTGGCTATTGGTAATTATCTTAGTTTTTCTTGCATTCATCTCCAAATATACTTTACAACTATCTTGGTCGAGTGAGCGTATCATTTCTTTTAGTTATTTAGGTGTTTCGGCTAGCAAAACAATGTCGTCTGCGAATTTACGATCCATATGTACGCCGTTTGAAGTTTTCAGCTGATGTCACTGCCGCACCCTCTCTTGAGGCAGTGCCTTTAATATGAGGTGATGGCAATGTATAAACACAGGTAGCAAGGCTTACCCTATGAACAAGGAACGATCGCCATACCGTTCCATCATCACGTGCTACACCTGAAACATCTAAAGGACGTGGATAGTAGCTAAGGCCCTTCGGATGATGACACTTAGACTTGCGTGGCGAGACATAAAAATACTTACATTATTCCAGATTTCAATTAAAAAGTTAGGGTTGACAATAACAAAAATAGCTAAACAAGAGGTAGTTCTCTAACATGAAAAATTCCACGGACTTTGTAGGTTTCTTCAGAAATTTGAAATCTACTAAAACATGTTACTAATCCTAAATTATTTAATAAATGTAAATGTTTCTTTCTTGTTTAAACAGAGCAACCGATCGATTCGTTTTTTTTTGTGCAGAGATGGACACGTGACACATGACGTTTGAATTTGAATATTTTTTATCCCGGAAATCCTTCGGCATAAATTATTACGTTATGTCATAATATTTCAAAAATGTCCACGGCCAAAGTACTAAAAAGTATAAATAATATAAATTACAGGAATGAAACTAAAGTACCGACCTTTAAAAATATATTTATTTTATAGCAAACTTTTTAGAAACATTTTCTTTAGGAGATGGAAAATAGTGCATGATTTTCATCTCAAAGACAATTTTCAACAAGCTCCTCTCACAGGAAGGATCTTTGTTCAAAGAAACAAAATGAAAATATAGGTATATATGGTATAAAATATTCTAGACAAAAGGGAATGGCAAATTGAATCAGCTTATGTGAAATAGCCGAATACGCCGCGACGTTATGCTATAAAATGTTTTAAAAAATTCGTTACTACAAATAAAAAAAAATTGCTAATTTCGAGTAATTTATTATCCTTGAAATTATTATATCCGTCAAAAAATTAGTCGTAAAAATTGGTAAATGATTCATCGATGTATTGCAAAATTCCTGAAAAACCAGTTTACCAATTTGCATGACAAAAGAATGAGACCAATCCGGAAGAATATTCTGACAAAATAAAGAAATCATCAAAGTCAGTTTACAAACGAATTACTCAATCAATGTACAATGGAGAATGATATTTGGATTCAGACAATTAATTTAGTCACAATTTATTATGCAAAAAAATCTAATATTATTAATAGAAATTACAAAAAATAAAAAATGGCAGGAGTTTTGTATTTACGGTTTTACCCCCAGCCTCTGCCCAAAATCGGGTACCGTACTCGATTTTACCCCACTTAACAATTTTAGCAAACAAACTCGTCTAAATCTTCTTACTACCAGCCTGTGCAACCCTCGTAACTGACATTCCGTACAAGCTGCACCCAAACTTACCATATAAGCATTTTCATCATCTGAACTGTCAACTTTACTTTCCGACGATGAACGAACCATTTTAATTTTCTTCGCGACCGTCTTCAAATTCTATGAAGAAATATTTAATTATTTTTTGCTTTTTTTTTGAATTAGTATGAAATCGTGTCCCCTCGAAGGAACCTCTGAGAAATTTTGAAAAAAACTGATTCTGATTTTTTAAGCACATTAGTGATGAAAGTATGCCGATTTCGATGATTTATTTTTGTAATGATATTAAATTACTTAAAAGGGAAAATAAATATGCCCACCGTAGTATGAAATCGTGCCCCGTCGAAGGAACCTCTGAGACCCGGTTTTTCTTGAAGGGGACGATGTCAGGATATGCCCGAAATTTATTTTAGGGTTGTCACTAATCGGGAACTTAGTCAGAATTGCGTCCAAACCTCCCGGTTTTTTGACCAACTTCCCGGTTAGTGACACCCCTAAAATCTTTTATTTGCATATCCTGGCTGTAACGTTGTGCTCCTAACTTTCGCTCATGTCGATCCCGTGAATAACAAAAAAAAATCTATCCCACTGGAACCATACATTTCCGGGATAAAAAGTAGCATAATATGTACTATTCCAGACTATAATCTATTTCTGTCCCAAATTTCATCCAGATCAGATCCGTTCAGACGTGATTGAGTAACAAATATACACAAACTTTCATGGTAAATTACTTAAATAAAAATAAGAATATCCTTAACTTGACCAAAAGACTACCTTTCCCATTTTGTTTTTCACAATAACAGCAAAGGGCAGTCAAACAAAGAGGTGTTTTTCATGGAATTCAGAATACTAAGAAAACTGAAGGTTAATAATATTAACTACGTAGGTAATTTTTTTTGTTTGTTTTTGTAACAAGATCTACCTGTTGTCCAGACCATGCGAATAAGAAAGAAAATGTTTCTAAAATAGTTTCTATGGCAATATTGTATGTCTAAGATAGATTTTACTCGAGAATTATTGTAACCAATAGTAATTAAATTAATTAATGTAATATAATTATTGGATAAAGTTATCAATCATATCATATTTAAGGCTCCTAAGTCCTAATATATCCATAATTTTTCTGGGATAAACTATTCCAAATTTCTCTATTAATAATCCACCTGTGTCACTGTAATTTAGCATATAGTTACTAAATTAATTATATAAGTGAAATAGCTGTTATTTATTCAATGGGTTTTATTGAATATGACATATTATGTGTGGTTAAGGCGGGGGTCAATTTCGATAAAAAAACTGTATGCACTCCGGTGGGCGGATGCTTATATCGGAATTGCTTTAGTTAATAATAATTAGTTAATAATTCTGGCATAGTACTCTTCATAATAAACATGATCCCAGAGGTCCTATCGTCTTCTAGGGTTTCGCACTTAGGGTTCCTCTCGAGGATTGGACGCAATTTTGACCAACTTCCCGATTAGTGACAACTCTAAAATCAATTTCGGGCATATCCTGGTATCGTCCCCTTTAAGAAAAACCGGGTCTCAGAGGTTCCTTCGACGGGACACGATTTCATACTACGGTGGGCATATTTATTTTCCCTTTTAAGTAATTTAATATCATTACAAAAATAAATCATCGAAATCGGCATACTTTCATCACTAATGTGCTTAAAAAATTAGTTATCAGTTTTTTTTTTCAAAATTTCTAAAAAAAACTACCAAACAAATTTTCTCCAAAACAAAAATGGGACAAATCCGAAAGAATTCTCTGTTGACTAAAAAGAAACCATCTAAATCGACTCATAATTTGATCGAGAAATCGCGTAGTAAAAACATATAAAAAAGTTTTTTAGGTCGGTTAATAAAAATAAAACAAGGTGTGTAAATAGACCGGACTCGTAACTGAGTTAAAACAAAACGGCACGTTAGATCAAAAAACTGAAATCACGTTTCACAGCGTTAAAAGTTTTGCAGTGACTTTTAAAAGACAAATTTATACAGTGGAAGTGCAAATCCTCTTAACTCTAGCCACTGGTTGCGGTAGTAAGTGAGCGGCCGCTATTTGCGGCGCGCTGAGCAGTTTATTTCGTGCACCTAAGCAATTTGCTCTAAAATATCAGGAGATTTATACATTGACATTTCCTAACATTAATTTACTCGAAAGTTGGTTTGATATGGACTAAATAGAGATTTTATTTTTATAGACAACAGCTTTACTATTAAATTAAAGTTACACAATGCATTGTGTGCTATTTTTATAAGACAGTATTTTAGTTTAGTAATGTTTTAATAGTACATTGTGCTATGTTGGTGATCATGGTATTTTCAGCGCGAGCCACTAGGCGAGCTGAGTATGGAATGGCCAATGCACACGCGTTTTATACGACGTTTTTCAACACACTTGCGAGGAAAAAAATAAACTTCATGGGAGTCAAATTTACGTATTCTTCGCCACTTGAAGTCGATATTTTTAATAATTAACCAATTAACCACAACACGGCGAAAATGTTGACAAATATTTATGGAAATGTTTTGTTTTTTTCTGCGTGACAGATAAGGCACGGATAACTTCGCCAAACAGCCAAAAAAAGTCGTGATTAAAAAATAAAAACTGTATTATGCGGTTGAATTAAGAATGCTTCGTGGACACCTGAGGTGGACACATACAATTTGCAATCTTGTACGAATTTAACTTCATTGGGTTATATTATAACTCTTGTGCTGTAATATAAAGAAAAAGCACGCGTGTTTAATATATGGGATTTTGAGTCTAAAATTGAGGTAATAAGACCCACGTTACGAGCAAGTGTGTTGAAAAATTTATTGCACACACAACATATCCAATAATAATACTGTAAGTTTTTTTTTCCAAAAATAATAACTATTCTGCTATCATTTGATTAGTATTATCTTACAAATTAATAATTAAGTGCATTCCTCCAATGCTCGAAACTCAATCACACTCGCCGGCGGGTGTGTATGAGAGGTATAGCGAAAAATGTATGTCAAAATCATAGAGATGGTGCCACAAGTAAGAAATGTCTATCAAGATTTCTAAATTAGTATAAAAGAAATATGTTGGTATATCTGAGATTAATCGAGCATTACTCGGAAACTAGTAGAGCGATCTTGATACTGTTTTTATAATAGATAGACTGATTCACAAGGATGGGTTATGTGTATAAAAGTTGACGATACGTCTTTTGGGAGAGGAACAGTCTGTAACCAATGTCAATGTCAACAAATTGTCTTTTCAAATGTATGATCTGATGACAGAGCCAGGGGCTGGATAGTGGAACTCTATAACGAAACGACATAATGTCATCGAGTTTGGAATCATTTGGCTTGTCTTCACAAGTACTCTGGTCCTAAATGATGTCCAGGGTCCGGATGATGGAGCCGGAAAGTGGCCACAGGAACTATGTAACGAAACGGCCTATTGGTTTGCGGAAGTGTGCGTTACTGACAAAAGCGTTTTATTTAGTTTATTTTATAAAATATTAATTATTGTCCAACTACGTCATAGCAAAAGGGAGTTTGCATAAGCTATTATAAAAGATTTTTATTTCAGCTATAATATATAAAATGTATATGTACTTTTAATATATCTGTTTCGATGATATGTACAAGAATTTCACTATCTATTTTATTAATTTTCACATCTATGAAGCCCCACATTTTAAATGTTCGTGCATTTTGCACTGTAAATATGAAAGTTTGTTTAACTTCGAAAATATTTAACTTGTATTTTTGCTACAGTTAACTTCAGCAGATTTTCATTTTGATATTTTACAATTTATAGGATTTTCAGTACTTTCAATATTGTACAAATATGAGTAAATTAGGCTGTTAAAAACTAATAATTTTAATACACATCTAAAATGCAATGTAGTTAATAAGATCGTTATGAAAATGCTTTAAGGGTTTGTTTCGTAGGCTCCGAAATGCCTGACCCAAAATGTGTCCTACTTAAATTGGTCATTAGTTACGTTTACCATTTTAAATATATACCTACTTAAAAATACTAATAAAATCTTCACGATGGAAAGGTATAAACTTGCGGCCTGGCCAGAGACACCAGTAACAGTGTCCACTTTTGTCTGTTGTCCATATTAAACAGAGCTGCTGGCAAGATTGTTGCCAATCTCTGTACCACTTCTTTAACATACGAAATTAGTAATTTTTTTGAAGCAACACGGACGCCATTTTTCGTTCCCTTCGAAGCACTATATAGTGGTACAGGTTCAATGCATTTATTCCATCTGAAAATAGACTGAATCCAGGTAGCAATTTTGCAGCTAGATTTCAATTCAACTGCAGACCGTTTACATAGACACAAAGCCGACGGAGTAGCTCAATCAAATGCTAATGTATGACAACCGTGTGACTAAAGCTTTAAAAGGGCTATTCATGAAACATTTCAAACATCACGCACGCATACCTTTTGTTTATTTATTTTATTTGTAGAAATTTGTAAAAAAAAAATGTTTTTTCACCTGTCCAGCGCGAAAAGGGCACTTTTGGTGCGTAAAAACTCTTTGCTCAGCTTTTTGCTGTGAGCGTGAGTAAAAGTGATTCAAATTTCGGACACCACCTTTTGATTACTAGGCGCAGAAAGAAATAAAGCAAATAGCAATTTAACTCATAGGCACAATATTATGTATTTATTGAAAAAGTTTATAAATAAATTGTACTATTGCCTTTTTAAGGATGTAATATTTAAAATAGGTACTCATATGTACTAGTAAACATTAATATCGATTATTTAAAAATATCATGTTTGGTTTTCATAAAAATGTCAAGCAGACCAATTTCCGAAATCAACATCTAAATAAAAAAATAACTTGTAAAACGAAATGGCGGGAACATACAACCTATAACACTTTTCTCACTGGTAGAGGTGAAAAATAGTATGTTTCATACGAAACATTTTTTTTATGTCTTGTGCCTTTAAATCACTCACTGTGCTCAGTTGTCTATATTAGAATCACTCGCTACGCTCGTGTATCAATACTAATCTATTAATACTAATCGCTAGTTCCTGATTTAAAGTTGCAACAAAAAATAACTTTGCTCACTTATTGAACAAATGACTATTCTTGGTTTCTAAAGATAAAAGTAGATTATCGCAAACTATTGGAAAAGTTAATTAGTTTCTGAAGAATAAATAGTTTATATAAAAATAGATGTTTATTTACGAAGGTCTTATGACCTATATTATTATTAATCATTATCCAATAAAACCGTCAGTAAGCTGAAGCATATAATAGTGCAGATCAAATTTGTAATATTAAGCAGTATTTTGAATTACATAGACTTTTCTAAATCGGACTTTGAAAGAAAAAGTTTAGTGTTGACTTTTCTACAACTTTTCAGCATTTTTTTACACTAAAACCTTCCGGAGCAAAAAACTTTCACAATTGTGTAAATCGCGGTAAAATCGGTCCACTAGAATTCGAGTCAAGCTATGCAGACATTTATATTTTATAAATTAAAAAATATGCACTAGCGAACCATACCCGGCTTGGTACGGTTACAATATAAGTTTACACTAATTTGATTACCTTTACATAGATACGCTTATAACTACTTATCAATTAAAGATATATATATACACGCTGCCAAGGACTTTTTTATAGACAATTTTATTATATATACAACTTCTAACTTTTTCCGCGAATTGATACACTAATATTATTAATGCTCAACTCAGACAGACAGACGCGGCGGGAAACTTCGTTTTATAATATGTATAGTGATAGAGAATATGATAATAAAACTATTTAAAATTATTTTCTTAGTAATTAGGCCAATACTTTCAGTAGGTATAGCAAACAAGGAATAAAGTCGTTGCTTATTTATGAAAAAATATATAAATTTCAATTTTCCGAAATATTTGATCTATTTTGATCTTGCCAAAATTAGGGTATATGAATGTTATCGCTAATAACAAAATACGTCTTCTCACGGTCGCTGGGCCACGATCGATTTTCACATCCATTCACGCGCTACGACCCCCCCGCCACTCACCCTCTCTACGATAAGACCCCGCAACTCCTACACTTTCAGGCGAGTACCTAAAAATTCTCGTACACACTCCGTATAAAAATACACCAGCCGCATTCATGAATTTGTAGTCTTTCTTTTTCGTTATTTAAATAACTTCTAAAAGGAAGTTGGCTTTTTAGTAACTTAGACGGAAGTCTATTTTTGTTGGGAAATATTGCTTGTCTATTTATATACATTAAAGCATTGATATAAAAAAAATAAAGTTACTATTTCTGTATTTTTTCGTTGATTTACATAAAATATACATATCGTTAGGTTCTGAAAGACCCACATTATGGTTGTTTAACCTCTGTGGGATATAAATGAAACAACGAAATGGATCGCAATGTTGATTAAAAGGTAGATCTAAGGTAGAGTCGACGCCCGATTGTTAAATTGGGTATTCCTCCAATCAACGCTGTTGTACCTTCTATCATCAAGCGAGCTGGTGTCTGGCTTTTGTTCTGGATGCCACTCGTGCAGGGAGAGGTTGGTTATAGTTGTTGTCCGGAGATGCATCTCGATATAGATAGGTAGATGTCCACATCTTCAATTCCCTGTAATTAGCAGGCACTGGCATCAGATACAGATCATGCACATTGCACACACACCTGTATTATCTCTAGACATGAAAATCAGTTCAGTAGTTTTTAAGGTATTTAGTAATTTGCCTTGTTTACAGCTGAAAATTATATATTAGAAAAAACTCATTCGCCCAATCGCCGGCGCGCCGCCATACGGTCCACCGAAATCGACCACAGACTCGTCCAATTCTTGTACGCGCAGCCCATCATCCGTTTTCAAGTCGTTGTATTTGTGGTTGATTTCGATGACCGGAACGATCTGTCACTTACACACATAATTTAGCAACGGTTGACGCGTATTAATGCGAAGTTGTAAATTTTTCGTACGAGTATCGACGGTGGTCTAGTGCAATGATTCTGAAGTCTAGTGGTTATGCGTATGAGCGCAGCGCACAATGTGTAAAGTATGGGTACACATTCATACTATTTGTAGAAAATACTGGCTGTATTTGTTTATACTGGCAAGTAATGTTTTAGGCAGAGATTCAAATATTTGTAAATGATATAGAATCTCTGAAGAATTCGAAACTGAAGGGAGATTTGGACCAGCCATGCTGGAGCTATGTAGATACTTTGAAAAAAATAATATAAAAACGTACTCTTATCATTGAAATCGCCTTAAACCCCGTTATATGGTGGAATGTAAAGTATGGGTACACATTCATACTTTTTGTAGAAAATACTGGCCGTATTTGTTGATACTGGCAAGTAATGTTTTAGACAAAGATTCAAATATTTGTAAATGATATTAGAATCTCTGAAGAATTCGAAACTGCAGGGAGATCTGCACCAGCAATGCTGGAGCTATGTAGATACTTTGAAAAAAAAAAATTAATATAAAAACCTACTCTTATTATTGATACAATGCATATGGTTTAAATTCCACCCACAGCGGTATTTCTTTTCCATGCATTTTTTTATTTCGCGACATTATACTTTGTAGTGTTATCTATCTATGTATCTAACATCACGCCTTTTATCCCAAGAGGGGTAGGCAGAGACAATCGAATGCCATTTGTTACGATCCTGACATACCTCTTTCGATTCTTTTATATTCATCATACCTTTTATACATGCTCGTCAATTGTGTATACTTTATATGGTAAATAAAAGTACACCTAGGTCGTCCTCTGCCAGCATTATTTTTCACTTCAGCCATATAAACCTTTTTAGTCAATCTTGCATCCTTCATTCTTTAACGTGTCCAAACCAGCGTTAACTACTTTTCTTCATTTTAGTCACAACATCATGTTTCACTCCGCATTCTTCTCTAATGACATCGTTCCGGATGCGGCTTGTAGTATTATTATGTAAAATATAAAAAGGTGCTTATTAGTGTGGGTAACACACGCAAGAATGAAGTGAAACATCACTTTATTTTATCACTCTTTTTTTTTAGTGTCAGGGTTCAGAGTACCCAGCGGAAGACCAAGTCTCCTTCGTTTAGCCGATGGTATTTGTGAGGCTATTTTATTTTATTTTATTTATTTTATTAAAAACAACAACAGTTACATTCTTAGAAGCTAAATTAAATAAGTATATAATAATAAAATACTATATAAATGAAACCTATATAATGTTGTTTACTGCTTACTAATAACACACACTATATTATAAAATGGAGACATTGTAAGTTACAAATACAAGTTTATATATAAAACAAATCAAACTTAAATAGTGACCAATTACAAAACCTAAACTTACTTAATAATATCTATATCCATCGATGAGATTATGAATTTGAATTTAGAATTTCCAGAATGGAACCCCTGTACGCTCGCGCAGACATGTTCACAATATCGACATTAAGAAACTGTTCATTATAACAGTGTACCAATCGGCGCAGAGGCACGCGCTCGCCAGCCAGGGTTCGACACCGACCAGTAGCAAACAAGCAACGCGGATTAGCACTACGATGCGACGAGTTGCGTGGCACTACGTAACATAATTTGTTATGAAGTTCTATACAATCGTATTTCTTGTGGCAGATACCATGCAAGATCATCGAATCTAGGAGTTTCCTTCTGGAAACGAGCATCATCATTGAAAACTTTTCCAATAATTTTGAATAAGACAGGTATTGACGATAAAGTCTAAAATTAACGCCTCGGAGAAACTTTCGCTGTACATTTTCAAGCAAATTACTATACTTAGTATAATGAGGATTCCATACTGAAGAAGCATATTCTAGGTGGGGACGTATAAGCGCACAATACAAGTATATGTAGGTCTTAGGACATTTAAATTCTTTACATGCTCTCAACACAAATCCAAACATTTTAAATGCCTTGCCAACTACAAACTCAATGTGAGTGTCAAAATGCAACCTACTGTCAATCATTAGTCCGAGATCTCTTATGGATGTCACTCTATCCAGGATAGTGTTGCACAGTGTATAGTTATTATTAAATACATTATATTTTTTTGTTATAGTAATTACCTTACATTTTGACAAGCTAAGATAAAGTTTGTTATCTGTACAATATTTAGTGAGTCTATTCAAATCATCCTGGAAGAGTCCACAATCATCCACAGAGCAAACCGGGAAGTACATTTTAAGATCATCAGCGTAAAGTTGGAATCTACAGTTAACAAAACAATCACTTATGTCATTAATATACATAATAAATAGTAGAGGGCCGAGAATGGAGCCTTGAGGAACAGCAGAAGTAGCATAAATTAGTTTAGATCTGTATCCCTTGATTACAACCCTCTGAGTTCTATTAGCTATGTAAGATTGAAACCAACGCAACAGACTCCCTTGAATACCGTTGAAGGATATTTTTTTGAGAAGTAGTTCATGATCAACCTTGTCAAAAGCCTTCCGAAAATCCGTGTACACAACATCAACCTGTATGTTGCTATCCATACATTCAAACAAATGCGATGTATACGATAGGAGATTTGTAAGTATCGACCTTCTCCTGACAAACCCGTGCTGTTGTTGTATAATAATGTTATGTAAGGAGGGGTAAATCTGTGTGTGTACCAATCTCTCGAAGAGCTTCGACATGGCAGACAGTATGGAAATCGGTCGATAGTTTTCTACATTATGTTTGGATCCGCCCTTAAACACAGGTACTATATTTGCGTTTTTCCAAATGTCGGGGAAAATACCGGACCTAATGCACACATTATATATCACACACAGTGGCCTGGAAATAGTATTAGCTGTCAGTTTTAAAAAGAAAGGAGGTATGCCGTCTGGCCCTGCACCCTTAGACGCGTCCAGCTCCTCAAGCTCTCTCCGGATACAGTCTATAGAAAAATACAAGTTATTGATATGTACTGTGGACAACGAGTCAGGTGCCAACTGGTCGTGTTTGTAATAGCTACTTGTGGACGGCTCATAAACTGAACCAAAGAAGGCCGCAAACAGATCACAGATTCCTTCAGGCGACTGTGTTCGTTCCTGTTGGTAATGAACATTGGGAGGGATTCCATCTTTGGTTTTTCTATTTGAGATGTAAGACCAGAAATGCTTAACATTTTTTCTAATAGAACTTTCTATAGAATTCATATAGTCGGCATAACATTTATTACATTCAGCTTTGAATCTCTTTCTATATAGAGAAAAGTTTTCGTAGTCTGATATGTTTTTGTATTTTTTCCATGTACTCCAGGCTTTCTTTTTGTTTTTAAATATATGTATTAAGGCAGAGGAAAACCAAGCTGGGTAATGCGAGGAACGAGGTACTTTCATGGGTATGTGTTCTTTAATAATATTATTAATTTTTTGATAGAAAGCACAGACTGCATCGTTCGCCTGTAATTTATCTAAAGTGTTGGCCCAGTCTATAGATTCTATTGCCTTATTTACTGCAACATAATCCGCAAGATGAAAACATGGCTTAGCTACTGCCTTTTTGTTTATTACTTGAAATTTAAATGTGACTGGAATCAAAACAGAGAAGGAAGGATGTATTTTATTTTCTGGCACCAGAGGACTAGATAGTGTAGTGAGAGAACCTGATGGGTCACTTGTAATGCATAAATCCAAAGTCCTATTAGAATTATTTTTTAGACTGTTAATCTGAAATCCCTGTACACTAGCAATGAAATTCACCAGCTGACTAGAGCATCCGTCAAGAAGTTTACTTGTGTCAGTCTCACATAATGATCCGTTGTATAGCCAATCTATTTTAGGTAAGTTAAAATCACCGACCACCATGTAGTTGGTAATATTTTCCATTAAAAGAAGGTTTTGTACGCTGTCACAGAAGGTAGTGTATGTTTGTTGCGGTAGTGAGGGAGGAATATAGGCAGCGCAGAGAACATAACGCAACGACCTTGAAGTGACAGGTGCTACACGAGAAAGTCTACCAGCGGACAGAGCTCCACGGCGAGGAGTGCGGGATGGGCAAGACACACAGCAGACAGCTCGCGCCGCACGGCGACCAGCACTCCCCCCCCGTCCGCCCTCCCGCTCGCCTCGCGGTCCCTGTCCTGGCGGAACACTTCGTAGCGGGAGTCCATAAACTCACCATCATGTACCTCCGGAGTGAGCCATGCCTCAGTCAGGACGATAATATCATAGGAGCAGGACAGTATGTTCATATACAATGTGTGCAACTTGGTACGGATCCCCTGACAGTTTTGATAATATATTGACAAACTATCCATTTTCTATAGGTATTTTCTGATTAAGTCTTACTATCACATACAATGGATTGAGAGTTATTATGTGATATTGAATATACACCCCGAAACAATGCAGCAATAATTGTTCAGGACCCCCACCTATAAACATAAGTCTTTTAATAATTGAAATTTTAATGTAGTAACTACATGCGTATCTAATTTTAGTAAATAAAAGTACATACAACGTCAGCCACCCATGTACCACCCTGCCTATTACTAAAAAAATATTATTATACAAAACAAAACAAAAGTAACAATGAACTACAACAAAACTACTACAACAGAACACCAACAATAAATGTTCAAAAAGTAAGTAAAAAAAAGTATTATATGAAATTGTGTTATTATTACGGCTGTCCCCTGCGAATCCTACGCTGCACGTCGTCCGGAGTACGGATGACAATAGCTGGGGAGGCGTCGGACTCGCGAACCAGAACACTGCCGTGCTTGATCCATACATATTTATAGTTATGCTGCTTAGCTGCATCGCGACACAGACGAAACAACTTCTTATTATAAAGAGTCAGATGCTCGTTCACGTAGACCGGAACAGGAGGGCCCGCCACCGATAACAAGTCCGACTTGAGACCTTTTGCCATACGACACGCTGATACTATGTTGTCACGCTGTGTGCGTGATGTGAGCCTGACCACTACGTTCTTCGGACGTGAGTACTCAGACTGGGGATGCGGAACACGGTGTACCGACACTATGTGACTATTTGACAACCCCGATCAAGATTTTTTTTCAGGAAGGTTAGAAATTTCCAGGTTACACATCCTCGCCTGTTGCTCCATTGTTTCTATTTTGTTTACCAATGTTGTAACTTGTTTTTTTAGGTCAATGACCTCATCCGGTATATTCTTGTAAGGTTTTTGAAACTCATTTTGGCTGTTACTAATAAAATCAACTGACTCACATAATTGTTTTGAAACTAGGGATGTTTCCGCACACTGACTTTCTATAGTCGAGATCTTTAGATTCACAGATGAGAGGCCGTCCTTAATGATTTGCTGTTCTTCTGTAACCTTGACAATTGATTGTGTTATTTCAGCTCTAAATTGCGACACAACAGTGTGCATCTCAGTTTTCATATAATTCATCAATTTGTCCAGTTGTCCAGCAGTGCACTGACCTGTTCCAGAGTAAGTGGACAGACTGAGGTTGAGATAGTAGTATCGGAGGCCGCATGTATGTCGGTATCGTCAAGTGTTATATTGTCGCACGACATATCAGTGTCGTCAGCACCGAGGGTCCGGCGGACAGGTGTATCATTAGTCCTAGCACCACGCGCAGCTGTATTTATGTTACTAACACAGTTCGGACAGCACCATGAATTCATGTACTCGTCTTTATGAGACATGTATCTCGACATACCTATATTGAGACACATGAGGTGGTATAATTCACTACATGTAGTACATCGCAGTCCACAGTCCTTGGCACCCACTCCGCTATTGCACGCTGGGCACTTCACTGTATTTTGATCAGACTCAGCCACCGACGCACACTTATCACTCATTTATGAACATTTTATTTTATAAGTTGCTAAACAATGTTTACTAATTAGTTTCATAAAAATCCATTCTAGCCGTTTCGGAACTCATTCTGGATGTTTACCCGTTTAGCTATACTCATCTATTTTTAGGTATATTCACTTATACACGCGTGACGCTTAATTAGATTTTGAAAGCTTTCGGCCTCGCTCGAACAAATAGATGCCATTCTAAACGATACTATGGATAATCATTCAATGAAAATTCTTGGACCTACGCGACAATGCCCATTACACTAGGTGGCATCGGCGTGAGAAAAATTCTAGTGTTGCTCTACCAGTCTTCTTATCCTCTGTACACAGTGTTAAAGAACTTTCTTTCAAAATTTCTAAAATTAATGAAATGAGCTATGTTTCTGAGGCTATAGAAGCCTGGGAATTAAGTTGTCCTAATGAAGGTGTCCCAATGGAAATAAATAAACAAAAACTTTGGGACACTCCATAATTACAACTAACACACAAACATTTGACGCAAAATCTAACTAGTGATCACGACGGCGCTCGGCTTCTAGTCACCAGAAAAGGAATCTGGTCACTGTTTACATTACACGCCCTTCCATCTCGAAACGTCGGTACATTTTTGGATGAGCACCAGTATGTTGCGAACATAGATGTCCGTGTGGAAAAGAGGTTGATCAATTTGGAACTCACGGACTTTCCTGCATAAAGGCCTACACATTTACAGAGCAGGACACTTTAATACTTTCATTGGGAGAACATGACCATGACCCTACGAAGCTCATGATTGAAGTATCTACAATATTGCATAGTATACAGAAAAATAGAGTATATATCCTGAGTGTTCCTAACAGATATCTTAACGAAAATATACTAAATGGCAAGTTAAAATTGATGTGTAAATATTTTGACAATTGCAGCTTTATAGACTTACATGATGGTAAACAATATGACACAGCTAACATTGGACGTACCTGTACCAGAATAAATATGGCCATCGATCAGAATGACTATGACAAGAAATTTTTAAATCCTAAACTGATGAAAGGTAAGGAAACTGAGTCAACTACATATAAGAAAATATGCAAAAGGGACATACCATATTACTTTAAAAAACAACAAAATAAAGCTTTGAACAAGAAAAATGTTGGTAAACAGAAAAACTCATCAATACTGGACTATTTTCCAATATTAAAAAAACAAGAGACACCACCAAAGAATACAATTCCTTACTATTTCAAAAAAAAATCCGTAAAAGAAAATGAAAACACCTACAATAACAATTTAAAAGAAAAGCTTTTTCGTAAATAATGACAATAATATTGTAATTTTACACCAAAATATAGCAGGAGCGATAAATAAAGCAGAAGAATTAGAATTTGTAATTTATGATTTGATGTTTCATGTTGACTTTATCTGTCTCACAGAAACTTTTATAATTGAAAGTGAAGAGAGCTTTCTAGTCATAAATGGTTACAGACTATCAGCAAGTTTTGCAGAAAAAAATCGAAAAGGGGCGGAACTTGCATACTATGCAAGAAAGATATCAAGTGTATGTCAATTGATACAGTGAATGATTTAGCTGTGGAGAGACACTTTGAGGTTTGTGGAATTGAAATTAAGTCAAAGCAATTGTTTATCATTTGTATATACCGCACACCCGATTCAAATATCAATATATTTTTTGAAAATATGGAGAAAATGCTTTCAATCCTAGAAACTAAAAATAGAAATATAGTAATATGTGGGGATTTTAACATTGACTTTATTAATGAAAATCATATTCTGACCAGAATCAAGGACTTAATTTCAAACTTTGATATCTCAATCCATATAAAGGAACCCACAAGAAAGGATAGATGTATAGACAACATTTTCAGCAATATACCCAATGCAGTTGGAAAAATACATATACTAGGTCTATCTGATCATGACACCGCACAATCTCTACAATTTAGAACAAGTATTGGGAATCAGATCAAACAAAAAAACTATATTATTACATATAGATATGATTTCAGTAAGGACAACATGGAAAAATTTAAACATTATGTAGAAAGTCTAACTTTCAGTGATATATATGCTAGCAGTGTGGTAAATGAGTCGTTCAATAGCTTCCATGAATGGATAGTTTTGTTAATGGATCTGTGTTTCCCAAAAATTAGAATTAGACAAAACTTACAATGTACCAATAAACCAAAATGGCTTACAAAAGGTTTAAAAAAATGTTGTAGAGTAAAAAGAAATCTAAAACTTAAATATTATAGCAATAAAACTGAAAAAAATAAAATAAATTGCAGGCTTTATTCAAAAATTTTGAAAAAATGCATTAATGCCTCTCAAAGGAAGCAAAATTATGAATACTTACTGAAATCAAATAATAAGTGTAAAGCTACGTGGAATGTTGTGAAAAACAGTATTGGCAAGCTGGAGTCTATGGACTATATAAGTGAAATAAATGACGAAGGTATATTGTTAACTTCTGGATGTGACATTGCAAACTCATTTAATGATTTCTTTATTAACACTGTAAAGTTTTCCAGTGTGCTACATGAACCTAACCTAGAACTCGTGAGCAAGTTAAGCAATACAATTTTTATTGAACCAACATACCCACAAGAGGTATACAAGACTATTCTGACACTAAAAAATACAAATGCTGCAGGATGGGACAAAATAACTACATCTATTTGGAAAGCAGTCGCAGATTCTATTGTTTGTCCTTTGACTCACATAATCAATATTTCACTGGAGCAAGGTGTATATCCAGATAAATTGAAACATTCCATTGTCAAACCAATGTATAAAAAGGGCATCAGAACAGATAGAAATAATTATCGACCAATAACGCTGGTACCTATATTGTCTAAGGTATTTGAAAAAATAATGTACAATAGAGTATTAACGTTTCTTGACAAATTTAAAGTATTATCTGCTAGACAATTTGGATTTAGAAAGTACAAATCTACAACACTAGCTTCATATATGCTCATACAAGACATTCTTAGAAATATAGACAATAAGATGTTGACTGTTGCCCTCTTTCTGGACCTGAGCAAGGCCTTTGACTTTGTGAATCACAATATACTACTAAATAAAATGGAGAGAATTGGCATCAGAGGTACACCATTAATATGGTTTAAAAGTTACTTAAGTGACCGTACACAGTTTACCAGGATCACCAAAATGTCCACCACTAGTAGTAGCGTTGAGAGCTATGATTCCCAAATTGTAATAAATGTAAATGGAGTTCCACAAGGCAGCGTCTTGGGGCCCTTGCTTTTCTTGGTGTATATAAATGACCTTCCTAATAGTATGGACCACGAGAGCATACTGTTTGCGGATGACACCACTATTCTAATAAAGGAAAAGAATTATGATAGTATGTGTAATGAGACAAATAATGTATTACAGAAAGTTATAGGTTGGACAAAAGAGAATAAATTGAAGATAAATATGTCAAAAACTAAACTAATGCAGTTCAGAACTTACAAGGGGAAAGTAGTGGAATTAAATATTCTTCAAGATGATACAAAAATAGAGCAGGTAAACAGAGTTTTATTCTTGGGTCTTAATTTAGATGAACATCTAAACTGGAAGGCACAAATTGATAATGTGAGCAACAAGATAAATAAATGTGTATATGCCTTAAAGAAAATTAGACTTACAACTTCCATTGAAACAGCAATAATGGTATACCACAGTTATGTCTGTTCTATATTGCGGTATGGAATATTGATATGGGGAAACTCCACTGACATAATGCGTGTATTCATAGCACAGAAAAAGTGTATACGAGCTATCTGGGGTATCAATTGGAGAGACTCATGTAAACCCATATTTCAAAAATATAAACTACTGACTGTTCCCTGCCTATATATTTTTGAAACTGCAAAATTTGTAAAAAATAATTTTAAATTGTATAATGCCAGAAATAATGTTAATAAAAGAACAGTTACTCACAAACCATTGGAATTGCCTTCAGCAAAATTAACTGTATTTAAAAGGAACTGTCCATATATGTCAGTTAAGATATATAACGCACTACCAAAATCCATGACAGAGCTACCATATAGACCGTTCTGTGCTGCTCTTCATAAGTGGCTAGCAGAGAAATGTTTTTATAGCATTGAAGAATTATTTCATGATGACAAGAGTAAAATTTGTAATTTGACATTTAACCACCTGATCTAATGATAGGCATATATTAATTATTGTACCTATTAGTATCAGCTGCTTGTTTTCTTTTCATTTATTTCATGTTTGTAAATTAATATAATGTAATGTAAGTAATTTAATGGTGTTGACTAAATATTATGTAATATGACATTTAATTTAATTTAATTTATAATGTACTAAAAGAAAGAAATGTAATTGTGTATATTTAAGATTTGACATGATTGATTATAATTATGTCTCTTTTGAAAAAATTTGCATACCAACTATGCTGGTGAAAAAAAAAAAAAAAAAAAGTTTATATTACTGTGAACTATTTTTCTGCAAATAAAGATTTATTATTATTATAAAAAGTGCAGGCAGGCTTTCTTCACACAGCTCCCTAAATGATAGCCTTCAATAGAAGTGCCTGCTCTCCTAGAGCCAACGGCAATAATACGGGAAGACGACAAGAGACCCGATGGAAAGACTGATTCCCTGGGAGCGAGGTCGGGTCCTTGTATGGGATGCTACGTGCTTGGACACATTAGCCCCGTCTCATCTCAGGGAAACAGTAATCAAAGCGGGAGCTGCGGCGGAAATCGGTAGGGGTGGGGGTAGGGATAGGGGTAGGGGTATTGGTAGGGGTAGGGGTAGGACAACGTCTGCCTGGTCCGCTATATATTACTACAAAAAAGTCTGTAGTAGCATATATCTATGTCTAATAGTTAAGTACCCATATTGTACCCGTGCGAAGCCGGGGGCGGATTGCTAGTGTGTAAATAATTAAAATATTGAAAAAAAAAGTTCCATCATATTTACAAAATGCAATAGCTACAAGTAACAAATT
Organism: Nemapogon koenigi; assembly: GCA_963924495.1. Taxonomy (NCBI): domain Eukaryota; kingdom Metazoa; phylum Arthropoda; class Insecta; order Lepidoptera; family Tineidae; genus Nemapogon; species Nemapogon koenigi. Next base: position 18,843,883 of record OZ004629.1, read on the forward strand.
GTGTATTAGAGCTGTGTATTTTGACGTGGTGAAAACAACGAGGTCATTCGTGTGAACTGAAATCCAATTTAGGGTTGTCCGTTTTGTTCACTTTATTCGTTCACTTTAATAAAGAAAAGCGTGAAAAAAGAGAGGTGAAAACAATTTTTATTTTTACCTTTACCTTTAGAAATTTGGTAAAATGCAGATATCTATTTGAAACCCACCAACTAAATGGAAAAATTATCATGTCTTTATAAATAATCATAGTACTAAATTAACTACATGGGTTACGTAATTTGCTTTTCTTTTGTTTATTTGAGATAACAAAATAATAGTTAAATCATCGCTATTATTACTGCCAAACTACTTGTTGTTTGTATTACTTATACATTTAAGCGTGTCAGACTTATCCCATTTCACGCAAAAACTACTGAACGGAACTGGATGAAATTTTGGCAGATAGATATAGTCTGGAATAGCACATAGGCTACTTTTTACCACGGAAAAATCTATGGTTCCCGTAGGATAGATTTGTTTTTGTTTTTCACGGGATCGACATGTTTTTTTTGCATAGTAGTAGTCAGAGAATGACATATTCTACTTTTTATACCGCGAAAGCGGGCAAGGGAGGGGCAAATTACAGCCACAAGATTATTTCTTTTCGATATATTTCCACGCGGGTGAAACCGCGGACAGAATTAAGGGGTCAGAGAATGACATAGACTATTTTTTGTACCATGAAAGCGAGCGGGGGCGGGAAAAAATGCAGCCACGGGATTATTTCTTTTTGGATCTATTTCCACGCAGGTGAAACCGCGGACAGAAGCTAGTATTATACTAAATGTGGCCACACATTCGCCCAATCCCCGGCCGTCGCCGTACGGTCCACCGAAACGAACGGTCCGCCTAGATCATAAAGGTTCAATTTCAAAATAAAACACATCGCGCGCTGATTTTAATAGCACTTTTTAAAAATATTTAAAAAACATTACAAAAATACTATAATTGTAATTTTAATGCTGAAGTTCTAAAGAAGATGTTGTTCTATTATAATAAATAATTATCATTTAAAATGAAGTGAGATTTATAGAGAAAATAACAATTTTATGGGCTATCATTTTTACTTTTTTAATTTGATTGTGATTTTAATTTCTAAAGAAAAGAACCAAAATATTAATATATTTATTGATAACTATTTTCCTGAGGATATTTATAGTATAATAATATTTTTTTATTGTGAGATCGGCAAGTGATTTCAGATACATTAGAAGTTTGAAACTTGATGATGAAAGTGAAATTGAGAAAAGCCGTCTCAATTATCTAATTATAATTCAAAAATTATTTTTTAATTTATTTTTTTTCTTAACTTTTTAGATAACAATATTCTCTATAATATGGCTAAATAACAAGTAATTTCTTCAAGTGCTTCATGGAAATTATTCTGTTCAAGAATTACAGTTTTTGATCCAAAAGTACGATTTACTCTTTAAGGCTCTTAAGTCCGTTACGAATCAAACAAGGTTTATTAAAGTACGTTGCGGAAACGGAGCCCTTAAGTTTGTCATTTCCGAAAAACTAAAATAATGGCTGCAAATTATGAAAAGTTCTGTTTGAAGCTATAATGCTGGTATTTTAAGTACAAAAACAATTATTTACGCCTTATATAGATTGCGGTGTGGTCAAAAACACCAATAACCAGTTTTCACTGTTAGAAAGTTATACATATCAAAATGATTTTCAGAATCAAATAATTATTAGTACAAAATCTATGAAACAATAATTATGAGTGTGTGATAATAAATCGTTGTTGCAATGGCTACTTACTTCGTCAGAATTGAGAAATTTTAAAATAAATTTGTCATACGACTGTATTACAAGCACGTTAGGACCTTGAACAGATAATATGACTAAAAAGGACGGATGTGACTGAAATTGTGATATGGGTACGTTATTCAACCTCTGATCAGCCGCTCGTCCTTAGACGGCCTTACTAATAAATGTAGTTTAACCAATTGTTTAGTTATAATATGTTTTGTCTCCCTCTATCGCTTTGAATGTCACATTTCTTAGAGAGTGATAAAGCTGAAGAGTTTGTATGTTTGTATCATCAACCATTGATATTTAGATTAAAAAATGTCTGCCAACTTTTAAATTAAAACTACAGTATTGCAAATTGCTCGAACTCAGGAGTTTTATTTTGTTTTTGATAAACGTCAACCAATCATGTATTTCCGTTGCCTAAGGCGATGCGGAAAGCTAGTAATTTGAAATAATAATTAAGAGAGGGTGTCGATTTTAAACTGTTAAATGTAGGTATCGTTTAAAAAATAATCTAAGGGAAAAAAAATTTTTTTCATCCAACTACGCAGAAAGTTATTTATTGTTGTCACGTTCTGCTCGGGTCAGTAATCTACTAATATTTTTTAAGAAAAGCACGCACTTGAACAAAAAATAACGTCAATTTTAGTTTCAGAAAAAATAGTTAAACTCTACAAATAATGTATGATCATTATATATCTCATCTGGTAAAGTAGGTTGCCATGGAGTCCCCAGTTAAACTAAAGTTAATGTCAATCTTATAATATATAAAAATAATACTTATATGTTTGTTTGTTTCAATAGACTCAAAAACTACTGTACCGATTTGAAAATTTTGCATTTGATACCTACGCTACATCACGCTGCCTACCCAAGGGGGTGAATTGTAATTCTAATACAACGCGTACGAAGTAGCGGGCAATGAGTTTATACATAATAATATTGGGCATTTGATAATGCGACTGGTAGTTCCAGAGATAAGCGCGTCCAAACAAACAAACAAACAAACAAATTCTTCATTAGAATAGATTAATTAGAACTGCAAATAGACGTCTGTCATAAAATATCGTATTGAATCTAGTTTATTTTTAATCGAAGCTAATATACCACATTAATTACGTGGGTTATTTTACACAGTGTTATGAGTTCGTGTCATTATTCTAAGACATTTAAAAAAAACTTGCGAACAATGTCTCTGTGACTACATACAGCCCCTTAGAAAGCAATTTTAATTTCGAACCCAAGACACACAGTTATCGCGTAATTCATATAAGCCTGCAGCATGTAATTAGAAAGATTTGAACGAGAGTCGCCAATGTATAGTAAGTAATAAAACATATATTTATTTAAGGAGAGCAGCGTCTCAAACCTAGTGGTTCCTAGGATGTAGGGACACCTAGTTTAGGAGCCACAGCCAAAATTTTGTTGAATTATTTTTTGTGAATAAAGTTATAAAAAAAAAAGCTCCCAATAGATGTCATATTTGTTTTTTTTTAATTTTTTACGTGTAATTTAACAAAATATTTTTGGTTACATAAAAACTAGGCAAAATAATAAAAATACAAGAAATATTATGTTACTAACTAATTAAAAAAAATTACATTATTACCTACTAACAGAACGAATAAAACAAGATTAATGAATAAAAAAAATCTCAGGAAACATTATGTATAGGTATATATATATATATTCGGAATCGTCGCGATGATCCTTTCATATGATAGGTTGTTGTGTTCATATTGTGGTGCTTAGATTTTTTTTTGTAATATCAAAATGATATTTTACGGGCGCCATTTTGGTTTTATTAAAACACAACTCCTAACCTATAACGAGTAACACGGTTAAAACGAGTCAATACTTTGACACTCTTATTTATAAACTCGAATTAGGGACGTATTAACTAAACTGTATTTGGAGACGAAATCATAAGGAATTGCAGATTTGTTAGACGGAGACGAAATACAGTTTAGTTAATACGTCACTAATTCGAGTTTATTAATAAGAGTGTGAGGGTATACATAATTCCACATATTAGGCTAATTGGTAGGGAGTTTTGATTGGATTTTTGAGTTTGTAAATTTGCATGCGTAAAACTTAGGGTGTTCAAATACACTCAAACGAATCGATTCCAACAATAATCTCGCCTATAAAAAAATAAATATTTTTTAACATTTTTTCCGATATTAATTAATACATCATAGATACGCATGAAACGCATAACTCCATCTTTGCTGTAGGGCTGGTCGGGTGATAAGCAATTTAAATTACGCATAATGTAGGTACACATTGTAAAACAAAATTGTACCAATACGAACCTTTCAGTTGCTTTATATACATACATACATTATATAGAAAGATCCACCAATTTTATTATACTTAATATTCTAAAATGTTGTACAAAATACCGGTATTTAAGATATCTATTCCATGTCAAGGTGGTTTTTGAATGAACATTTTGAACGGTTTCGAATTTACATTTATGAATACGAGATGTCGGGACGCATCGTATGTCGGAGACAAATTTTATTTATTTAACCTCCAGCGACGCTTATATCTCGGCTCCATAAGATAGTCTGTCATTACTATTTCTCTTTAGAGTTTACATTTGACATTTTGAGCATTTAATAAGCATAATTTTATTAGACTTTAAGGTATCTCATTTTCATTAACTTATTTTATTCTGGTAAATTACAGGTCAAATTGCTAACTGTAACGAAAATCTAGGCAATAATATTCTTTAAACTTCTTCGCACATTCTACTCCTATTAAATGCAGATACCATGTACTTTGTTATCAGTGTTGTTATTTGCGCCTGTTCCACTCTAATTCACCATATCCATATGGAAATAATTTAATGCAAATATACTCACTTTACTCATCATTGTAATAGACTTACACGGTAAAGTGGCAAGGGGTATATGAACAGCATAACCGTTTAAATTGCATCAGACTTTAATATCGACCCTAGGGGATGTGGCACGCGATATGTTCACGCTATCCCACAGAGGGTAGGGTTTTCACCCTTGCAGTTGAGTAGAGATTTGAAATTATTATTTTATGCTAGTTATAAATCCAATTACTAATAACGTTAGAAGTTAGAATAAAATAATTTAGAAGACTACACACCACAAATTCAATCTGAAATGAATAAAAGTTATTAAATAAAACAAAAAACTCGACTCTGCAAATAACTAAAAAGTGAAAAACAAGGTATCTATAGAAAAAGCGTTCGCAAGCGGGATAAACCAACAATCAAAATTTGTCATAATTTGATACCGATTTTATTTTAATTCTGCAACAAACGTATTATGTTGTAACTTTTGTTTATCCTGCTTGCGATACCATTTAATTTAACATTCTAGATTATTTACCTGTTTTGAACGTTGAACGTGAACGAAATGCACAGTCGGATTGATCTATCATCACAGACAGAACTATTGTTGCCAATAAGCCTGCTATTGTGTTGGTAGACCGATCAGCGTGCCCTTCTTGCAATGATAATCGATGTCACTATCGCACATGACGAAAATCTTGTGAAAGCTGAGAAAGATAAACAATCAAAATATCTTGACTTGGCTGACGAGATAGTCGAGACATGTGGGATGGGAAGTCGAGATCATTGTACCGATAGTAGTGACGGTCAATGGTCTGTTTCCCAAAAGTTTTGACCGTTTTGGCGGTTGGGTCAAGGGCCAGATCCAGAAGGCAGTACTCCTCAGCACGGCCCGTATTGTGAGAAGGTTCCTCTCTCTGCAGCCCTAACCACCGGTAGTTATTTTATTTACCTCCTTTTTTATGTTTTTTTATAAAAATATAAATTAAAGAAATGAAATTAATTAAAGAGTATAATTATAACCATCGCACGGTTTACACGCGTCTATAGACGCCTCATTAATTAAAATCCCTCCAGACGCAGGGGTGCTTCGAGGGTATAAAGAATCACACATACATAAATATAAACGGGTAAAAACATAACCTAGTTTTTGCAGGCAGGTCGGGTAATAATAATGAAACACCTGTAATTCCCGCACGAACCAATCAGCAATTATGTAATACGGCACCTCTGAGAAATAATGACGCTTATCAGTTTGAGTGATACGCGTAGGAGTATAGCAACAAGATGCTTAAATTGTCATCTGTTTTCTATAATAAGTGCAATTAGAATTTGTCCTCTGAGACATAAAAAAACAATTATAGACTGTTCGTAACTTCTTTATCTATCTATACTAATAATAAAGCTGGAGCTTTATTTGTTTGTTTGTTTGTTTGAACGCGCTAATCTCTGGAACTACCAGTCGGTTTTGAAAAAGTATTTTTGCATTTGATAGCCCAATTCTTGAGGAAGGTTATAGGCTATATGACATGACGCTACGACTCAAAGGAGCTGAACAGTAACCATAAACGCGGGTGCAAGCGCAAGGCGCAGTTAGTTTTTGCATATACCTCACAAATGTCGGCTAAAAGAAGAAGACGTATTCCACCTGGTACCCTGGGACTGAAACAATTATCCGTATTTTCCTTTCATGCAATTTTTTCCAGCGCCTTATAATGCAAAATCAAGATTATCTGTTTCAAATATTTATCTTTATCCCCAACCTGAGAGGCCAGTATAACTTGAGTCAGGTACGGTCTGCAACGTAAGTCATTGATCACACATTTTTCAAAACACCTACCTGTAACTCTCGGCCAATAATTTTGAGCTCTTTGACACTCGGTGCGCCGTACAAAATTTAAAAAAAATAAGACGAATTTTGTACTTAGTATCTAACTAACGTCAGAACTTCGGAAGACATAATGGGCTCTAGCTTTTTGGCGAGAGTTATACACGTGACTACCTAGTCTTAAAATATTTAACCTTTAAAGTACTTTAGTTTTAAAATATTGCAGGTGTTCAGCGACTTTTATTAAGCTACTATACTTCGATATAAACTTTCCAGACTTGTTAAATGACCTGGGTTTAGTTTTAACAAATTTTTTATCCTTGAATACGACAGATACGTCTTTTACATTTATTTATCGATTTTTTCAAGACTTTTAAAAAACCATTTCTGTTAAGTTTATTTATTAAAAAAATAATCAAGGTGGCATACCCTGCGTCTTTTAAAATCTACATGCGTTACCACTCTACCATCAATAGACACATCGATGTGATACATTTGAATCTTTTTTAATAATAGAGAAATTCGTGAAATCGCTTGCAAGTTGAATTAGGCTATGCATTCAAGCTGCTAAATTCCAGTAGTGAAACTTCTCAAAAGGCTGAGAACACACGTCTCTCTATGTGAACACCAAGTTGTTCAATACTAATAGCTTTACTGACGGCACTTCTCTAGAGCACTTGACATGTTGGTATTAAGTAATATAACATTAACATTTATTTATTGAAAACTACAAATTTGTGCCATTTGGTGTAGAAACTCTAGGACCGTGGGGTTCAAATGCCAAAAAGTTTATTAAACATATACCCTTCATCATCTCTTCTGGTGACAAGAGGGCTGGCTCCTTCTTCGCTCACCGAATCAGCATCGCGATTCAGCGGGGAAATGCATTTTTTGGGTATTCTTGCCACTATTCCACGCGGACCTGGTTTGTTTAGTTATTTTTAATGTTTAGATTAATTTTAAGGTTTTTATATTGTTGTGTAAATAAAAAATAAAAAATTTAACTTTAACTACAATTCGATATAATTATGTAGGTACTGAAACTAGATATGCATTGCAGTATCAACTCGAGATTCATCACTACTGAACGTTTCTGAACTATCAAAATACGTTTAGACGTTTACTTCTTCTTCTTCCGTGCCTTATTTTTCATGCCTCTTTACTTTTTACATTCAGGTGGTTGGTAGCCTAACGCGACCTCTATTAGGGTCTTCTATTCCAATGATAGATCTTGTCGTTATCGTATGATCGCAGGCGGTTTTCTGCAATTTTGTCATAGATTCTGCAACTTTAAATGTTCCCTATATGTGTTCGTTCCTGAGGTTACTCCTTCTAACCATCTGATCATCCTCATCTTAGTCACAATGGAGTTTGTACTTAACAATTTACCGCGTAGGCCAGCATTTGGAGCCATAAAATAATACTGGCCTTACTTCTCTTTTGGATATGTTTCCCATGTATGATCTCATAAGGCATGCATTACAGATAACTCCCGTCAAAGATTTTAATTTTAGTCCTCCAGATTATATCCCATTTTGGATGTTTCTTTCAGCGGATGCTGTGAGGTTGTGAGCTTCTTTTTATACCTCAGTGTTTGCCAAGTTATGATAGAGCATTGGACAAAGCTTGTGTCGATGTCGATTATTTCCAATCTTCGAATCAAATAAAATGAGGCAACGAAACAACCACCATACATCCAAATGATTCTCAAATAATATAATTGAAACCACAAACGATTTAATTTACAACATTTTAGTATCAAAAATATCGCAGCACCATCCTTAAAAACTTCAAATGTGTATAATAATAATTAGGTAACGTCACGTTACAACTACAAGGCGTCTGTATTGCACCCTCTAATTGAATATTCAAGCACGCTGTCGTTGCATCGGTCAATCCGTTTAGTTAGACAAGTTGCTAGTACGACCCGTCCGCAGAGGGGTTAGTTCAATCGAATTAGAACCTCAAAGCTCTGAATCTAAATACATTTACGATCTGCAAACTTGTTGAAATCGTTTGCTGAAAATTGTAGGGACACACACACGCTTTGATCGAATTAGGAACTTATATATAGAACTAGCCACTCGTTAGATATAGCCTCACAAATACCATCGGCTAAACGAGGGAGACTTGGTCTTCCGCTGGGTACCCTGGAACCGTAACACGGTTTTCAGGAGCTGTAAGGCAACCCGTGAAGAGAAGAAAAAAGAAATATCTTGCGGAATATTTAGCTAAATAAAAAAATATTTTAGGTAGGTACTAGCTATTTAATAATATACCACATGATGGGGTATAGGTATGAAAAATCATATTCCAGTTCTATGTATGGTAGAGCCATACCCCTGAATATTTTTTCGGTTCACTAAGACACCTCATTCGGAATTTGTAACATTGATAATTTTCACACAAACAAAACACAAACACACCTTCACGGCTTTTATACCTTGCGGTGTGACCAGAGACAGAAGTAACAGTGTCCATTTTTTGCCAGTTATCCGTCTGTTGCTGTACCTGTAATGCACCTAAATAAGTGAAAATAAATAAATGAAAAAAAAAGTGCGTAAGTATCATGCTCTGCGAAGCTCGAAGTCTATTAAAGCACATATTCTTAAAGAAAATTGGTGCTTAGCATTTTTGGGTATGAGTGGGAATTGTACCCGGGACCTCCCGGTTTCAAGACAACGCTCTACCAATTAGGCTATCGACTCCGAGACTTGATAATTCTGAAATTAAATATTTTATAAAGGTTAGAATTTGGTAAAACATGAATTCGTGAATCCGTAAAATGTGGACACTAAGCCGAACGGACGGATGGACAATGCGAACATAATATGGGCTAAGTTGTTGTCATTTGGCTACAGAATCAAATTACCACCCTCAACCAAAGTACAGAATCTGACGCGACACCAACATTTATTTTATAATTTATGCATTTATTTACACCCAATACCTACCTGTCAAGTTTGGGTATAGTCACGCGTGAATTAAATTCACAATCATTCACGGCCTTTATACCTTGCGGTGTGGCCAGAGATACCAGTAACAGTGTCCACTTTTTGCCAGTCGTCCATATTGAACAGAACAGGTGGCAAGCCTGTTGCTGCACTTAATGGACCTAGACGTGTATGATGACTTCTTTAACAACGTAAATATCTGTTGTTTTTAGAAGAAGTGCGGACGGCGGCTTTAGGAGGGCACCTTCGAAGCACGAGGAGTCGAAAAGCACATATTTTTTGGAACGAGTGGGAATTGAACCCTGGACCTCCCGGTTTCAAGACAATTCTTCACCATTAGGCTATCGACTCCTAATTATGTATATTGAAATGTTTAAAATTTGTACTTTAATTAATTAATACTTGTCTGTCTGTTTGTCCCAAAATTTAAAAATAATTAAAAAAGGCTAATTTAAAGGATTTGATGAATTGCTAAATTAGATTAGTTGTGCTCTTACCTAAATGGTTACAAAATAACACTGATATCAATGAGCAAAGCAGCATTTAGTATTACTTTAATCTTCATTATTGGGATAAATATTGGCAGGTATTTATAAAATTAATTGTAGGAGTTATGAAATATATCGATGGCGCGAGAATTGGCTACTAACGAACTGTTAACCAAATAGAGGCTGAAATTTTAATTACATATCACATTTTTTGATTTGAAAGCGCGTGTAATCCTTCCCTACGATGTAAATAGTTTTTTGACATTTAATGGCGGCATGTGATTGACAGTAAAATAAAAGAGAAACGAATTCAATTTAATTTTGAAAGTAAATAAAATGTCATAACTGAACACTTCGGATCTGTGGTTACTCTGGTGGAACTAAATCACAATTTACTAAGTACCTAATACAGATCCTATGTTCTAGATATAGCCCCATTCCAATACACTTAGATATATTGAAATTCATGTGAGCGTATGCATGCCCCTTCTGGCCGTTCTGACAATCTTAATTGCTCTAAGATAGTCTGATATTAAGGCCATGTACTATTTATTATGAAATATTTACACGTCTTCAAAAAAATCGTAATAGGCAATACCTACAACTATTTAAACATTGTATAAAAGAGAATTTAGAATAACTTTTTAAAATTAAATTAAAAAATAATTGGCTAAGCTGAGGGGTACCGTACAATTTTTTTCGTTTAGGTTTTCCTGTGTCGTATTTAAAACTATTAAACTATCTCGTGAGTCAGATGCCAATTTGATGTCTTATACGTTTTCTATTTGTCATAAACTGTATCTTTATTTTAAACTAATTAAAGCCAATTTTACTCTTGGTTTTGACAAAGAAAGAACATGTCAAAAATTTAGAACGTTTTATGAATGCTGTTTCTAAATATAAATTAACTCTAAATAAGAGTAAATGTTTATTTAGTGCTACTACAGTAAATCTCTTAGGATATACTATAGATAATAATACTATCAAACCTGATAAAACAAGACTTCAACCTTTACTGGATCTTCCAATTCCTACAGACATGGCTACTTTAAGAAGAACTTTAGGAATATTTGCACGTTAAAAAATATTCCGAAAAACTACACAGTCTAGTAAAACCCATAGTTTTTCCATTGTCAGAATAGGCTGATCTAGCTTTTAAATATATGAAGCAAGATATAGCGAAAGCATCTTTAACTGCGATCGATCATAAGGAAATATTTACAGTTGAAACTGACGCTTCTGATCACGCTGTAGCAGCCACTTTGTCGTAAAATGGGTGTCCTGTTGCTTTTTCTCTCGCTCGCTGTCAAATACGGAAAAACGGCATCCGTCAATAGAAAAAGAAGCATCAGCGATAGTAGAATCCCTCAACAAGTGGCGTTATTATTTGATTGGTAGACCATCTCTACTAATTATTGACCAACAGTCAGTTTCTTTTATGTTTAATCAAAAGCATACTAGCAAGATTAAAAATGAAAAAATCGAGAGATTGCGGCTGGATCTTTCATGATATTATATATAGACCTGGTAAAGAAAATGCCGCTGCTGATGTTTTATCTCGAGTTTGTGCTACTAATACTTTACAGAATAAACTTGCAATCATTCATGATGGACTTTGTCATCCCGGTATAACAAAAATGTTTCACTGGGTGCGTTCTAAGAATTTACCATATACAATTAACCAAGTAAAAGAAATGACTGCATCTTGCCCTGTATGTGCAGAAGTAAAGACTCGTTTTGCCCGTTGTAGAGGTGAATTAATTAAGGCTACGAGGCCATTTGAAAGATTAAATATCGACTTTAAGGGACCATTACCCTCTAATTCTCATAATAAGTATATGCTAACAATAATAGATGAATATTCAAGATTCCCTTTTGCTTATGCATGCAAAGATATGACAGCCACTACAGTTATAAACTGTCTTAAAGATTTATTTTTCACTTTTGGAACTCCTGCATATATACATTCCGATCGTGGAGCATCTTTTATGTCTCACGAATAAAAGGATTTTTTACTTCGTAATGAAGTTGCTACTAGCAGGACTACACCTTATAATCCTGAAGGAAACAGACAGACAGGTGGAGAGACTGAATGGAACTTTATGGAAGACTGTTCAATTATCTTTACGTTCCAAAGGGCTTAACATAGAAAACTGGGAAAAGGTTCTTCCAGATGCCTTACATTCCATTCGCTCATTATTAAATACAGCTATTAAAACAACTCCACATGAAATAATATTTTCTCATAATAGACGGACTGTTCATGGTCAATCTTTACCTTCGTGTCTAATGACTCCTGGACCTGTACTTATGAAAAATAATTTACGAAAAAGTAAATATGACTCATTGGTTGATGAAGTAGAACTTCTAGAAGCTAATCCTTTTTATTCATATGTTAGATTCCCTGATGGAAGAGAGACCACAATATCTAACAGGCTGTTGGCTCCTATTGGTGAAAATGATAATGATGATTTTCAAGACGCGCCTGACGGAGTAATTCAAGAGTCCGAAAATAATGAAGATATTGAACAAGTGATACACCATGAGACCTATAGTTCAAAGTCCACTCAGAGCAAGATGATTACCTGTTCATCTAAATGATTACCAATTAGATTGATTTTAAACATTGGGGTGAATGTCGTATTTAAAACTATTAAGTCTCGTTTACTATCTCGTGAGTCAGATGCCAATTTGATGTCTTATACGTTTTCTATTTGTCATAAACTGTATCTTTATTTTAAACTAATTAAAGCCAATTTTAATGTATTTTTTTATTTTAGACTGTAGTTTCGGAGATAGGGGGGGGGGGGACGGTCAATGTTCGTATTAAACTATGTATTTTATAATTAAAAAATAATAATTTTGCATTGGTTATGATAAGCCCTTTCATTTTATATGTCACATGATGCACTAAAAAACCTTTTTTATTTTTAATTAGGTCATGTAACTCTATATGTAACAAGTTGCAAGTTGCATGTCTTTTTAACGACTTAAAAAAGGCGTTTCTCATTTCGACCATATATATTTTTATTTTTTTTATGTGTGTTCGTGGATACCTTCGTCGAACCGATGTTGATGATTTTTTTTAATCCACAGATAATTCTTCAGGATTGGTCCCATTTTTATCTCATAAAAATTGGTTAATTAGTTTTTCAGTAATTTGAAAAAAACTGACTTTATAAGTCAATTATCAGTATCTCGATGAAATATGTACCGATTTAGACGACTTATTTTTTTAAGGATATAATAATTTTTCGACTCTATCTCACAAATATATGACGAAAATCGGTTAAGTATTTTTTCAGAAATTCAGTAATTTGCCTCTGTTTACGGCTGAAAGTTATATCAGAGAAAAGCCTTAGCAACGGTTAAAATTGACACGAAGTCGTCAATTTTCGTATCATGGCCTAGCGGCTAAAGGTATGGAGTGCAGGGCAGGATGCACATGGTTCAAATCCCATCCAATGCAGTATTTTTTTTATTTTTCCATAATTTTTTTTTATTTGCGTTATTATTTGTCTCTCAGGGAAGCAAAATCAAAATTAACTTTTAAAAAAGTGACCGACTTCAAAAATTTGCACTGAAAAGTAAGAAATAATAAATATTTCGTCGTAGAATTCAAAGACGGTTGGTGCCAAATTAGGAAATAAGTGCATCATTTTTTAAGTCGGTCCACTTTTTTTTAAGTTAATTTATTATTGTAAATTTTTAAATAAGTGTTTAACAAATATTGTTATTAATTCTGCAAATAAATGTAAAATAGGTGAAAAATGTTTATTAACGATGGTCCGGCCAACCGAACTATCACAACTGTACCACGGGCAAATCACGAAATTGGCAACTTATTTAAAAAAAAATGCAAAGTTTGTTTACCAAATAAGACAAGTAAAAAAAACACTTTTAATATGAATTTTATTGTCTACTAGATTTCCGCCCCGGCTTCGTCCGTGTAGCCCATGTTAACTTTCATCCTCTATTATGGTCTTGAGCTCATATAAAAGTTCCATAGAAAAAAGCACTTTCAATTATTGTTCCGGAATTTTCCAATTTTTCCGGTGACTATTCCAATTTTTCTTTCCCTAAATACCTGATTCGAACTATTACGAACATTAAAAAAAAACAAATCGGTCCAGCCAAAGTCAAGTGATTTCATTCATTTTCATTCTTATTTATAAGATAGAAGATTATTGAAATGTATATAATAATATTATATGTAGAGGTAAAGTTTGTGAGGTTGTAGGGGGTAATCTCTGGATCTACTGAACCTATTTTGAAAATTCTTTCAGGAAGCTACTTTATCCCCGAGCGCTATAGGCTATATATTTTATTTTGTTTGAAAATATCCACGGGCGAAGCCGGGGGCGGAAAACTAGTCGAATATATTTTTGATAATTATATTCGGCCACCAAAACGGTATGTGCGGGTGTTATTCATCATTTAAATCACGTGTCTATATTGTATTAGGTTTCCGTCCCGGCTTTGCCCATTTCTCCGCTTAGGGGTTCAATTTTGAAAAACAACGAAATACTCGTATATGTTTGATTAATTGTGTCGAAGGGTATTAATGCCAAGTTTCAAGTGTTGACCAGAAAAATATTATTTCATACAAAATTAACCCCTTTTTAAACCCTAATGGGATTGATTTCGAAAATTACCGTCTTGGTACGAGTCTACGTCATAAAAATCGGGGTGGATAGAAGTCGAGCTACTACCGCTTTTCTTTAATTCGATGACTTTAGCAACGAAGAGGACAACTATCTGACTTACGATAAATTAGCGCAATTGAAAAGTGACAAAATATTCTGCAACTAAAGTTACATGCAAAGGTTTATTGAATGCTATATGAATGAAATGGTAGACGTCACAATTTTTAAAAGTCTTGGCTCTGATTTAAGGGGAGGAACGAATAATTTCGGTTGATTGCTGAACTGAAGTTCCCGAATTTTACGAATGCAATGAACATACAATTTGGGCATCGAAAACTAGAGGATTTTATCTAGTATTGTGTAGGATAAAAAATTTATTTTCAAAAACACCTTTTTAGTCATACGACCATACTATGAAGGGATTTACGTTTAAATTTTATACGAATCTGTAGGTAATTTCAGTACCTAGTATTGACTAAGAAGATGTTTCCCTGCATGTGATGGTTTTTAAATAAAATATTTATTTATAATGTGCCGCTTACGTCATTTATTCCGAGAGGCGATACATTATGCCCTTCTCACTTCTGCAGCAAGAACGGACAAAGCGCCGTCGTTGTCTTGCATGACGTGATCGTTGCGCCCGAACCAATCATGCGCCCGAACCACGAGTTTAGGGCGTGGCTTACGATTAGAAATCTTTTAGTCGTTCCTCGTCTTAACATTCATATTTTTTGAGATATCACTACTTTTTGTAAGAACTTTTTAAAATTATTTTCATCTATTTTAAGTGTATTGAAATTTTTAAGACTATAATCACAGCACGCACACAAATTTTCATCTTTCTGGGACTGATTTGTACTACTACTACTTTGAAGGGATGGAGGGAGAAATTAACAGATTTTTGCTCGTTAATTTGACGGTATCCAAGTCCGCATACAAAATTTCAGCTTTCTTGGACTACTGGAAGTATTCAAACATTTAAGTGGTCGGTCAGTGAGTGATTGACGAAAATGACAAATGAATTTGAATAATTGGAAAATGATTTGATGTCATATATTTATGCGACAAAATCAATATTTTTTTAAACAAAATGTAGTTTGCGATTTAATATTTAAAGTACAGTTTACCTCGTTAAAATCCACCGAGTAAGAGTAATTACGACGCTAGCTCGCTTAAAATTGAGAGGCAGCCGCGCATCATCTCATTTTATTGCTAATTTTCGCAACCATTACCTCATCAGAGGGAGCCGAGGTGTGATCAAACATATGAAGAAAGCTATTTTTTTCGATATGTTTACATAGCTTTTGTCTAGAATTTAATAAACTTGAATGTATTAATGACTTTCATTACTCTAAAGTCGAAAGTTTTCAGAAATCATTCAAAAATCTGATAAAGGGGTTATAATTTCCAAGATGGCGGCGGTTCGTACGTAGGTATGTAAACCAATTTTCAGAACTACCCGTTCTATTCCGACCTCCAGCTTTATTAACCTAGGATGACTGAGTGTTAAACGTTCCAATTCAGAAAGGAAATTAAAACATAATTGCTTCATGAACTTTAAATCCGGAGCAATATCAGAGAGTCAACTGTGATAATTAGTACCTACATTTCTTACTGGTACGCCTGTATTCCAATAAAATTACATCTCTTTTGTATACTTTTTGTCCAAAGCAGCTAAATAATGGTTTCAATATTATCTTGTTCATATTTCTAATCTATTTCTGTAATACAACTCATATCTGTAAGCGTATCTTTTTTCTAAGAATTCTTATTTTTCATTTTATTTTATCAAACCTTATATTGCGGTATTTACAATAAACAACACATTTATACCTAGTTTACATACATATATACATGACTAGTATGTTGTGTAGTGCGCGAGTTGCAAGCAACTCGCGTGTTTGCTGTAAGGGAACAACTGCTGCCCACACCAAAGAAGACATGCTACAAGTCAGCGATAAGCCCGCCACCTATCACTAATTCCCTACTCCTACCACAACTACTCCCACTACCCCTACCCCTACTCCAACTCCTACCACTACCTCTACTCCAAACCCTACCACTACCTCTACCCCTACCCCAACCCCTACCCCTACCCCTACCCCTACCCCTACCCCTACCCCTACCCCAACCCCTACTCCTACCCCTACCCCTACCCCTACCCCTACCCCTACCCCTACCCCAACCCCTACCCCTACCCCTACCCCAACCCCTACTCCTACCCCTACCCCTACCACTACCCCTACCCTACTCTACTCCTACCCCTACCCCTACCCCAACCCGTACCCCTACCCCAACCCCTACCCCAACTCCTACCCCTACCCCTACCCCTACCCCAACTCCTACCCCTACCCCTACCCCTACTCCTACCACTAAAATCGCAATAAAAAAATAGAGGGTAGGAGGGTAAAAAATAGTATACGACCGATTGTCGGTCCTACCGAATATAAATATAAAATTTCATAAAAATCGGGAAATGTATGGGAGTTTTTTTTTGTATGGGAGAACATTTTTTTTAACGGATTCGCCAATAGGAACAGATCCTGAACATTATTAGTTTCGGCAGTTTCTCCCTCTGATTTATAGTTTCCGAGATAAAAAACAAAAAAAAGGGGGGCAAAAAAGGGGGGTTTCAGATTTTCTGGTACTAACTGGCGCTTCTCCGGCCGCTCCCGCGGCATCGCTCGCTTCGCTCGCGCTTTTATTAGGGAAAAGAAAAAATGTATGAAAATTTGTATGGGAGTTTTTTTTTGTATGGGAGAATATTTTTTTTAATGGATTCACTAATAGAAACAGATCCTGAACATTATTAGTTTCGGCACTTTCCCCCTCTGATTTGTAGTTTCCGAGATAAAAAACAAAAAAAATGAATGGGAGTTTTTTTTTTGTATGGGAGAACATTTTTTTTTAATGGATTCGCTAATAGAAACAGATCCTGAACAGTATTAGTTTCGACACCTACCCCATCCGATTTATACTTCTCGAGATAAAAAACAAAAAAAATAAGGGGGGCGAAAAAGGGGGGTTTCGGATTTTTTTGGTACTCACTGGGACCCCCTCTATACGATGCCACCAATGATGACTGACAATGATGTCAGTCAGTCAGTGAGTCAGTGGTAATCGAGCTTTATATAGTATAACTAGTATGTTGTGTAGTGCGCGAGTTGCAAGCAACTCGCGTGTTTGCTGTGAGGGAACAACTGCTGCCCACACCAAAGAAGACATGCTACAAGTCAGCGATAAGCCCGCCACCTATAAACTATTCCTACTCGTACCACAACTACTCCCACTACCCCTACCCCTACTCCAACCCCTACCACTACCCCTACTCCAACCCCTACCACTACCTCTACCCCTACTGCAACCCCTACCCCTACTCCAACCCCTACCCTTACTCCAACCCCTACCCCTACTCCAACCCCTACCCCTACTCCTAACCCTACTCCTACTCCTACCCCTACTCCTACTCCTACTCCTATCCCTACCCCTACTCCAACCCCTACCACTACCTCTACTCCAAACCCTACCACTACCCCAACCCCTACTCCAACCCCTACCACTACCTCTACCCCTACCACTACCTCTATCCCTACTCCTACCACTACCACTACCCCTACCCCTACTCCCTACTACAACCCCTACCACTACCTCTACTCCAAACCCTACCACTACCCCAACCCCTACTCCAACCCCTACCACTACCTCCACCCCTACCACTACCACTATCTCTACTCCTACCACTACCACTACCCCTACCCCTACTCCAACTCCTACCACTACCTCTACCACTACCACTATCCCTACTCCTACCACTACCACTAAAACTACCCCTACTCCAACACCTACCACTACCACTACCGCTGTTCGATTGCAAAAAATAAAAATTGTATGGGAGAATTTTTTTTTAACAGATTCGCTAATAGGAATAGATCCTGAACAATATTAGTTACGGCACTTACCCCCTCCGATTTGTAGTTTCCGAGATAAAAACAAAAAAACAAGGGGGGCGAAAAATGGGGGTTTCGGTTTTTTGATAACTGACGCTTCTCCGGCCGCTGCGGCATCGCTCGCTTCGCTCGCGAGTTTAAAAAATATTGTATGGGAGACGGGGGGGGGGGGTACGGGGAAAGTGGAAAGGGGTAGAAATCAAATCCCAGTCCATAGGAAAAAAAAAGAAAAAATGTATGAAAATTTGTATGGGAGTTTTTTTTGTATGGGAGAATTTTTTTTTAATGGATTCACTAATAGAAACAGATCCTGAACATTATTAGTTTCGGCACCTACCCCCTCCGATTTGTAGTTTCTGAGATAAAAAACAACAAAAATAAGGGGGCGAAAAAGGGGGTTTCGGATTTTTCTGGTTTTCACTGGGACCCCCTCTATACGATCTTACCAAAAGTTTCCCCCCATCACAACTCTTTCTGGGGAAACAAAAAAAAAAATGTATGAAAATTTGTATGGGAGTTTTTTTTTGTATGGGAGAACATTTTTTTTAATGGATTCACTAATATAAACAGATCCTGAACATTATTAGTTTCGGCACCTACCCCCTCCGATGTGTAGTTTCCGAGTTAAAAAACAAAAAAAAATGTATGGGAGTTTTTTTTTTGTATGGGAGATTTTTTTTTTAATGGATTCACTAATAGGAACAGATCCTAAACATTATTAGTTTCGGCACCTACCCACTCCGATTTGTAGTTTCTGAGATAAAAAACAACAAAAATAAGGGGGCGAAAAAGGGGGTTTCGGATTTTTCTGGTTTTCACTGGGACCCCCTCTATACGATCTTACCAAAAGTTTCCCCCCATCACAACTCTTTCTGGGGAAACAAAAAAAAAGAAAAAATGTATGAAAATTTGTATGGGAGTTTTTTTTTGTATGGGAGAACATTTTTTTTAATGGATTCACTAATAGAAACAGATCCTGAACATTATTAGTTTCGGCACCTACCCCCTCCGATGTGTAGTTTCCGAGTTAAAAAACAAAAAAAAATGTATGGGAGTTTTTTTTTTGTATGGGAGAATATTTTTTTTTAATGGATTCACTAATAGGAACAGATCCTAAACATTATTAGTTTCGGCACCTACCCCCTCCGATGTGTAGTTTCCGAGTTAAAAAACAAAAAAAAATGTATGGGAGTTTTTTTTTTGTATGGGAGAATATTTTTTTTTAATGGATTCACTAATAGGAACAGATCCTAAACATTATTAGTTTCGGCACTTTCCCCCTCTGATTTGTAGTTTCCGAGATATAAAACAAAAAAAAATAAGGGGGGCGAAAAAGGGGGGGTTTCGTATTTTTCTGGTACTCACCGGGACCCCCTCTATACGATCCCACCAAAAGTTTCCCCCCATCACAACTCTTTCTGGGAGAACAATGATGTCAGTGAGTGAGTGAGTGAGTCAGTGGTAATCGAGCTTTATATAGTATAATTTGTGTGTATATTCCATATAGACATCTAAATCACTAAAATTCTTTTGTTAGGTAGACATTGAATAAGTTATTCAAAACATTGTCAATCAGAAGATTTAGTACTGTATGGTTATTATGTTATCGGACGTCGACATCCTCTCTTTGCGGTGTTTATGACACGCACTAAGGGCGTGCTTGTACATTCTAAGACATATTTTTCAGCGATTCTGAACTAACATTCCTAAATATAGCAGTATTTGAAACGAAATAGCATATAAAACAATTTTCTATGTGTTTTCCCTTCTATAATTTCTATAAATTTCGGCACAAGTTAATTATCTTGCAAAGTACTACTTAAGCAATTAGAAAATCTTGTAGGGCAGTTTTAACTTGTTACATACCTGAATAATATAGTATACGTCTGAAATTCAGGAATAAGGCACTGTTCACTTCTTTACTTGTTAGTAGAGGCAGCACCGTAGACCTTTTCCAGTTTAGTTAGTAGTTGATAATACTGTTTGCATTATAAGTAATAATGCAACCAAATTCTTTCATTTTAAATTAGTGATCAGATGATTGCTTTCGGTTCCCTACTCTTTCGGTTGACATAATCTAATATGTAAAAATCAATAATTTGTTTGTTTCTTTGCTTGTTTGTATTTATAGAATCTAAGAACTCAAAAACTACTGGACCGATTTTATTACTGTTGTTACCATTAGATAGAGTGGTTCACGGGTAAGGTTATAGTCTATATAACATCACGCTACGTCCTTTCTGAGCAGAGTAGTAATCAATAAAATTGAAACGAAAGTTAATATCATCTTCGTTCATACCAAATTTACTGTCTGTTATTCTCAATTTTATAGTGTTTGTTTTAGTTTAAATATTATTTAATTATCTCATATTATATTAAAATCAACATTTGTTTGTTTGTTTATTTTTTTGTTCGTATTCTATAGACTCAAAAACTATTGGATCTATTTGAAAAATCCTTTTTGCATTTAATGACCCGATTCTTGGGGAAGATTACATGTTATTTAACATCACGCTACCTACCCGAAGGGGTGAATTGTATTCCTAATACAACGCGTACGAAGTAGTGGGCAATGAGCAAAAATGAGCAAAATGTTGTAAAGAAAATTATCAAAAATTACGCAAATGTATTACTATAAACAAAACCATTGCAATGATAACTTTCTTAGAAATACAGTGTAAACTCTTTATAACGTCGTTCGTTATAATGAAAAACTCACTATAACGTAGAAATTAGTTCAATTTGGTTTGTTTACCACAAAACCCATACATTGATTCACTCTTTATAACGCAACAGCATTCTCTATTACGAAGAAATATTTTCCTATTTAGACATCAACAACATACATATTTAACAGTGTAATTGTTTTTCTTACAAAACTAATCTTTTGAGGTGCCTAAATTTCTGAGAAAGATACCTGAGGTCATAAACAACTGTCTCGCTTTTGTTATTGTTAATTGCCTTAAGGAGGCTATCCTGTAATCGTATGGGCTAAACTAGGCCGTATTTCTCTGTAAATAATCCACCTGTGTCACTGTAATTTAGCATATAGTTACTTATTGAATATATCTAAGTGACAACGTCTTTATTTTTTTAATTGGTTTTATTGAATAGGAAATATGGGTGGTAAAATAAAGGATTATTTTGCCCCTGTTTTCTTTTACATAATCTATCAAGAAGCTCTTAAATTTTATTTAAGGGCTGTTATACCATTACCCTTCAATTCAACGTCTTGCGTTTTTTGGTAGCTTATTGAAATATCAAAATAATAATTACGTAAATCAAGTTAGACCAAAAATTCAGGAGTTTCAAGTTTAAAATTACAACGTTGTCAACTATCATCTAGGCAAATTTGAATATGAACATAGAATCTATATCTTTTGTCTTTCTCTGTGACGCTTGCATTAACGCATGCGTCATACCATCTGTAAATCGTATATGAAACGAGAGTTGAATTGCGTTTGTTTACTTTTTTGACATTTTGTGACGTTTGCATCTTTGCAGATTATTTTTATGGTTATTTATTTATTACATACATAAACATTTGTAACAACAACCACATTTTTGATACTGGAAAATACTTCTATATGCTTCAATAAAGTAAGTACTTACCTAAATCATAATTAATACTAAAAGTGTAAAGATATTATATTGGTAACTATCATAAACATTTTTCCACAAAGAGGTGCTAAGTAATCTGCATGTATGTGATGGTGGAGATGGTGGACTAGCCATGTTTTTAAAGATACCTTGTGTGGTCTATTGCTGTAACTCAAACACTCATTTTATTTAGGCCTCCAAAAGTAGGTATGACTTAGCCACTTCTGTCATCCGGATCCTAGTAGGTACCCCAAAATGACTTTTGTGCAATTCTTGCAATACATGACATTTTAAATTTTCTGGCATTATTATTTTGTGACCCCAAAATATACAATTTCTATCAACACTTATTTCATTTCTCCTCATAAAATATGGTTTCATTTCTTTATTTAAATTGTTTGTCTGGCCACCCATCATAGCTATACCTACCTATCTTCTTTTACTATTTAAATCATTTCCCAATTTATAATTTCAATATTACTTTTGTCAATTTAATTTGTACATTATTTCATAGATAGGTATAGTTTGAAAGAATGAAGGATGAAAGATTGACTAAAAAGGTGTATATGGTTGAAGTGAAAGGATATGCTGGCAGAGGACGACCTAAGTGTACTTCTATTGAACATATTAAAAATGTATT
This sequence comes from Nemapogon koenigi, assembly GCA_963924495.1. Lineage (NCBI taxonomy): Eukaryota > Metazoa > Arthropoda > Insecta > Lepidoptera > Tineidae > Nemapogon > Nemapogon koenigi. The sequence goes on from OZ004629.1 coordinate 18,866,619, forward strand.
GATCGAAGGCAATATTACAAAGTACACACAATCGCCGAGCATGAATGAAAGGTATAATGAATATAAAAGAAGCGAAAGAGGTATGTCAGGACCGTAGCAAATGGCATTTGATTGTCTCTGCCTACCCCTCTTGTGATGATAGTTAAATAGTTATTCATCATAATTATCATTATTATATTATATAATTATTATAATGTGGGTGATCCAGAGACAGTCTGCCGGATTTCTATCAGTTTGTATGTGTCTTATAGTGTACATATAAAAGAAGAGAGAAATATAGCATAATGGGTCAGAGTGGAAGAAACGGGGCACTAAGAAAAAAAGACTTGGAATATTTTTTAACCATTATATGGATAAACTTAGACAAAGCTCGAAAGTGCAAAAAGATTTTTCATGATTTTCATAAAGACTTTTTTACTCCATATAACACCCATTTCCTATGGTGCCATAGAATGAAAGGCATCACAAGGAGCAACTTTTGTCACATAAACTTTCTACTTAGACTACTCCCCGCGCCGCTATAATGAAAAATAAGCGGGGCACTGAAAAAAATAAAATTTTCGATCGTTTTTTTTTCTATGTAACACCCATTTTTTATGATTCCATATGATGAAAGGCATCAAAAGGAGAATTTTTTATCCCAGAAACTAGACTAGTCCCCGCGCCGCTATAATGAAAAATTTCAACCAAGTAGAGCAAGTGGGGCACTATTACCTACTCAATATTACACTATTTTTTTATGATGCCATAGGATGAAAGGCATCACAAGGAGAATCTTTTATCCCAGAAACTTTCTACCTAGACTACTCCCCGCGCCGCTATAATGAAAAATTTCAACCAAGTGGAGCAAGTGGGGCACTATTACCTACTCAATATTACACAATTTTTTTATGGTGCCATAGGATGAAAGGCATCACAAGGAGAATCTTTTATCTCAGAAACTTTCTACCTAGACTACTCCCCGCGCCGCTATAATGAAAAATTTCAACCAAGTGGAGCAAGTGGGGCACTATTACCTACTCAATATTACACTAATTTTTATGATGCCATAGGATGAAAGGCATCACAAGGAGAATCTTTTATCCCAGAAACTTTCTACCTAGACTACTCCCCGCGCCGCTATAATGAAAAATTTCAACCAAGTAGAGCAAGTGGGGCACTATTACCTACTCAATATTACACTATTTTTTTATGATGCCATAGGATGAAAGGCATCACAAGGAGAATCTTTTATCCCAGAAACTTTCTACCTAGACTACTCCCCGCGCCGCTATAATGAAAAATTTCAACCAAGTGGAGCAAGTGGGGCACTATTACCTACTCAATATTACACAATTTTTTTATGGTGCCATAGGATGAAAGGCATCACAAGGAGAATCTTTTATCTCAGAAACTTTCTACCTAGACTACTCCCCGCGCCGCTATAATGAAAAATTTCAACCAAGTGGAGCAAGTGGGGCACTATTACCTACTCAATATTACACTATTTTTTTATGATGCCATAGGATGAAAGGCATCACAAGGAGAATCTTTTATCCCAGAAACTTTCTACCTAGACTACTCCCCGCGCCGCTATAATGAAAAATTTCAACCAAGTGGAGCAAGTGGGGCACTATTACCTACTCAATATTACACAATTTTTTTATGGTGCCATAGGATGAAAGGCATCACAAGGAGAATCTTTTATCTCAGAAACTTTCTACCTAGACTACTCCCCGCGCCGCTATAATGAAAAATTTCAACCAAGTGGAGCAAGTGGGGCACTATTACCTACTCAATATTACACTAATTTTTATGATGCCATAGGATGAAAGGCATCACAAGGAGAATCTTTTATCCCAGAAACTTTCTACCTAGACTACTCCCCGCGCCGCTATAATGAAAAATTTCAACCAAGTAGAGCAAGTGGGGCACTATTACCTACTCAATATTACACTAATTTTTATGATGCCATAGGATGAAAGGCATCACAAGGAGAATCTTTTATCCCAGAAACTTTCTACCTAGACTACTCCCCGCGCCGCTATAATGAAAAATTTCAACCAAGTAGAGCAAGTGGGGCACTATTACCTACTCAATATTACACTATTTTTTTATGATGCCATAGGATGAAAGGCATCACAAGGAGAATCTTTTATCCCAGAAACTTTCTACCTAGACTACTCCCCGCGCCGCTATAATGAAAAATTTCAACCAAGTGGAGCAAGTGGGGCACTATTACCTACTCAATATTACACAATTTTTTTATGGTGCCATAGGATGAAAGGCATCACAAGGAGAATCTTTTATCTCAGAAACTTTCTACCTAGACTACTCCCCGCGCCGCTATAATGAAAAATTTCAACCAAGTGGAGCAAGTGGGGCACTATTACCTACTCAATATTACACTATTTTTTTATGATGCCATAGGATGAAAGGCATCACAAGGAGAATCTTTTATCCCAGAAACTTTCTACCTAGACTACTCCCCGCGCCGCTATAATGAAAAATTTCAACCAAGTGGAGCAAGTGGGGCACTATTACCTACTCAATATTACACAATTTTTTTATGGTGCCATAGGATGAAAGGCATCACAAGGAGAATCTTTTATCTCAGAAACTTTCTACCTAGACTACTCCCCGCGCCGCTATAATGAAAAATTTCAACCAAGTGGAGCAAGTGGGGCACTATTACCTACTCAATATTACACTAATTTTTATGATGCCATAGGATGAAAGGCATCACAAGGAGAATCTTTTATCCCAGAAACTTTCTACCTAGACTACTCCCCGCGCCGCTATAATGAAAAATTTCAACCAAGTAGAGCAAGTGGGGCACTATTACCTACTCAATATTACACTATTTTTTTATGATGCCATAGGATGAAAGGCATCACAAGGAGAATCTTTTATCCCAGAAACTTTCTACCTAGACTACTCCCCGCGCCGCTATAATGAAAAATTTCAACCAAGTGGAGCAAGTGGGGCACTATTACCTACTCAATATTACACAATTTTTTTATGGTGCCATAGGATGAAAGGCATCACAAGGAGAATCTTTTATCTCAGAAACTTTCTACCTAGACTACTCCCCGCGCCGCTATAATGAAAAATTTCAACCAAGTGGAGCAAGTGGGGCACTATTACCTACTCAATATTACACTAATTTTTATGATGCCATAGGATGAAAGGCATCACAAGGAGAATCTTTTATCCCAGAAACTTTCTACCTAGACTACTCCCCGCGCCGCTATAATGAAAAATGTCAACCAAGTGGAGCAAGTGGGGCACTATTACCTACTCAATATTACACGATTTTTTTATGGTGCCATAGGATGTAAGATATATATTTTTGCATTTTCGAGCTTCGGTCGCTGATTCATATATAAAATCTTTTTTCTTAGTGCCACGTTTCCTCCTTCCTTTTTTATATATATTTTCAGATGCCAAAACCAAAAAGTGGTGCCAAGCTAAGACGTCATTTGAGACAATTAAATTTTTGTGCAAAAAATAGGTAAGTAAATATAAATTTTATTGATTTTGGTATTTTGTGAAACAAGGTAGGGAGGGGCAAGGTAGTAATTCGGGTAAGATGAACCTATTCTTAGAGAGAAAAAGAAATTATTTCTATAAACCATTTTTAGGGATTACAAGGGCGACACTGGGGAATTAACTTATTGTAGGTAGTAAGTTTCAGGTTCGATTCCCAGCTAACAGGTAATTTTTTTTTCTAGAGTACCTTTTGCTGTGTTAACTAATAATCGACGAACAGTGGTAAGTATGATACATTAATAATAAAAAGCCCCACGGACAAGATATATAAGGTATGTGAGTGGCAGCGGTCATTTACCTAGTTCATATGGTATTAGTCTATGATATGGTACTACATAATAGTACATATTTATCTTCCTACTAACTAAAAAAGGAAGGTTGATCTTATCCCCTAGTATGTATATTTGTATGTACGCGATTTTTTTAGAAACTACAGGATCGACTTTTATGATTATTTCTTTTCAGCTTTCAAGCGTTTTAGCTTGGTAACCTGTTAATTGGTGCCTCTGGCCATAAGATGTGCTTTGTTGTTTAGTAATATTGTTCGAATTGGTACCGATGCGCGATATTTCTAACCACAGGCGTCCAAAGAAAACGAGTCCAGTACGGAGGGCGGGCAAGATGTAGTGGACGTCCCCACCCCCCGCCTCATGGAGAACATACCGTTGCCCGCGACCGCTTTGCCCGACTTACCGCCGCACGTGAACAACGGACACGAGCTCACGGATCCAGTGGTGAGTAATATATACTAATATAATGTGGAAGTGTGTTTGTTTGTCCTTCACGCCAAACAGACGGTAAGTTAGTGTGTTATATGTGTATACTAGCTGTCATGGCCTTTATACAGATACTTTTTAAAGATTCATACTTTTCGGGGGGGTATTATTTTTTAACAGTTATTTTATTTTTGTTTAGGATGATTCTTCGCTACAAATCTCCGTCGAAGAACTTTCCACTGGTGTAGAAGTTGGAAGAAGGATAGCCAATATAGGTTATCTATTTAGGCAATTTCAAAGTATAAGTGATCATGGTTCGATATTCGGATGTAATTTTAGTTGTCTTGAAATTATATCCGAATTAGTAAATGGGCTGGATTCTAAAATTACTATTAAATGCAGAATGTGTGCGGAAATTTTTACTGTAAGATTAGATGATAAAAAAGATGATCGAATGAATATTAATCATCAAGCTGTTTCGGCTATCATGTCATGTGGGTCGGGTCAGACACATCTTGAAACTTTAACGGCATCATTAGATTTACCCAGAATTTCACCAAATTTGTATATTACATTACATAACCAAGTTTGCGATTGGTGGGAAGCGGCAGCAGCACACTCTATGTCCACAGCGGCTACGGAGGAAGCAGATTATGCAATATCAATAGGAAATGTTAACGAAGATGGAGTACCACTAGTTGCTGTTGCTCTTGATGGATGCTGGTCAAAACGATCATATGGCAAAAATTATTCGGCTCTATCGGGTGCAGGAGCAATAGTTGGTTTGAAGTTTAATAAAGTGCTATATTTAGGTGTTAGAAATAAATATTGCACGGTCTGCGCACGAGCTGCTAGTAAGAAACAACTGCCTCGGGAGCACAAGTGCTTCAAGAACTATTCAGGTTCATCTTCCGGGATGGAATCGTCTATTATTGTAGAGGGGTTTAAAAATTCCGTGGCCGACCACGGAATCATATATCATCAATTTGTTGCAGACGGCGATTCTAGTACATATAAACGCATTTTAGATTCGCGACCGTATGGAAATTTAACTGTTCAAAAAATTGAATGTAAAAATCATCTTTTACGTAACTTTTGTAACGCTTTGGTAAAATTGTCACAAGACACATCTTACCCAAGCAATCTACGAAAACACCTAAAAGATAGGTATTTACGTTTAAGAAAGGGTGTAACTTCCGCGATTAAACACTGGGGTGTACAAAACATAAATTTCGAAGAAAAGGTTTCAAATCTTAAAAAAGATATCCTAAATGGTCCACAACACGTATTTGGCAATCATCAAAATTGTAGTATTTATTTTTGTTTACCAGAAACTCGACGTATAGAATCAGTGGCTGTTATGTCAGATTTGATTACTTCTGGGTTGATGGTAGCAATTGAGGGTATATGTAGGAAGTTGTCCTATCATTCACGAAGTTTAGTTCATAATCATACGAGTAATATAGTTGAAAGTTTTAATGCACAGATTGCCAAGTATGTTGGAGGCAAGCGAATCAATTACTCGCTGCGTGGTTCTTATGCAGGCCGTTGTGCTGCTGCTGTTATATCTTTCAATACGGGTACGCTTCATACTTTTACTCATGAATTTATTTTAGGTTCTAAACCAAATTTGATCGCGAAGGTGGAGCATCGTAGAAGACAATTTGTCCTTAATTCGGTATCGCATCCAAAAAGACTCCATCATTCTGTATCGAAAGATGCCCACTATGGTTTAAACAGTCAGCAACCCGATATGAGTCCAGAAGTGTTTGAAGAAGCCAAGGCCCATTTTCTAGATAATTTGAAAATGTCTTGTGCTGAATGCGAGGAACTTGAAAGACAAACAGTACAACAGAGAAACAGCGCAGAGTGGATGACCAGGAGGAGGAAGTTACTAACATCTTCGATTTTTGGTGAAGTTTGCAAGAGGAGAATTGCTACCAGTTGCGCTTCTCTTGTAAAAAAAATCGTATATGGTAGTAATATCTCCACAATTCCTGCTGTACGTTATGGTATAGATAACGAAGAAGTTGCAATTAAGCAACTGGAAAAACAAGAAAATGTAACTATAATAGATTGCGGTTTGTTCGTTGATAAAGAGCTTAATTTCCTTGGAACCACACCAGATGGCAAGTATACAGATGGTATAGTCGAAATTAAGTGCCCGTCTTCTTTAGCAACTCTTGCCTTAGAAGATGCTTTAAAAAAACATCCCTTTTGGAAGTTTAGTAGTAGCCAAAATGATTACATTATTAATGTAAATCATAATTGGTATTATCAAATACAAGGCCAGTTACATATTACCCGCGAAAACACATGTATGCTTGGAATCTGGTTTGGTAAAGATAGGCCCATGAAAGTCCATCTTATTTTCCGAGATGACCAATTTTGGGAGTCGAAAATGAAGAATAAGTTAGTAAAATTTTATTATGATTGTTTGCTCCCAGAATTGGTAGATCCCCGTGTCTCTCGTTCGATGGATATCAGGGATCCTGTGTACATAACACAAGCTATAGAAGAGAAGAAAAAAATAAAGACAAGCGCTTTGAATGCAGCTGCTATTTGATTGAAAGGTCGTAAAAGGCAAAGACTGTCATTTCATATGTCATTTATATATATGTCTATAACAAAGTCAAATTTGGTTTTTGCGCCACGCATTATTTTGTTTATGAGACATTATGGTAATACGTTTTTCTTATGTTTCAATATATTATATCTAATAGCTTAAAATATAGAATATTATACGAAACATGCTCACGGCTTTCATGCCTTGCGGTGTGGCCAAAGACAGTATTCAGTTGTCCATCTTATACAGAACAGGTGGCAAGCTACACTCACTTCTTATAGCTGAGTAATTATCTGTTATTTTTAGAAGAAGTGCCCGGCTTTACGTGCCGTCATACGAAGCACGAAAAGTCGATTTTTTGTAAAATTATAATAAATTGTAAAGACAGTCTTTTGAATGAATGAAGGTCACTTATATTTAGGTCTGTCCCTTCCTTCGTATTTAGCTGAGACTAATGAGTTTGCTATTATGTTCTTTAGATATTATGAGCTATTTTATACTTGTACATTACATGTGATATTTTATTCTATAATTATTCTAAAATTAACCGTCAGAAAAAATATGTACCTACTTGAATTTTTATATTTCAATAAATAAATTTGTGACTAAAATATAAATTTTAAGACAACCGTAGTATGTGCCCTGTATATCAGTTTGCCCCACCTCCCTCTGCCTAAGATAAGCTTGTATTTTTATGTAAAATATAATTATGTTATTCACTAAGCTTTGTTTTATTTTGTAGTCCGTATTATTGTGTAGGTACTAGAGGCGAAGTGCCGATACAAGCCGATTCCATTCGGCTTCCCTTTTAGGAATTTGTCAACCTACGGATCAACGACATTTCATACTATTTTATCAATCCAAACATACCTACCTACTCCATAATCCCACTTTCTTCAAACTAAACAAACGCATACATACTGATTTTCAATAAGTATAGAAATTATAAAGCTAAAAAATAAAATATACCCTAGCACTACCCCCTCTATCATCAATAGTTTTCGCAGCGCACGCGATGTAAGGAATTTATTAGGTAATTTTTTTACACCTTGGGTTACATTATTGGAATTTTAGACAGGATCCCTATTTTTTTTTTAAATAGAATATAGGTAGCCTATGTCACTCAGGGTGAATTCGGCACAGTAATTTTTGAGTTTATTCATTGCAAACATACACTCACAAAAATACAAATCTTTTCTCTTTATAATATTAGTATAGATAAACATCTGTCTCTTTCATTTGTATTAAAAAAGTTTACTCTCCGTTTCGTTTTAGCATGCGCCGATCGCTCAAGACGGCTTCTGACATGACAGAGTAAGATAATTGAACTGTAAACGAGATGAAACGAGAGAGGTAGATCGGTATAATGCTTCATAAGTGAAGAGTGTTGTCGCTGGAAAGTCAAATACAGCGAGCGTGTAACATCTTTTATTTTGAAGGACAATAAGTATTTATTTCTTATCAGTTCCTGATTGCTTGAGAAATAAAAAGTTTTTGATTTTATGATAGCAGACCGATTTCTTACTTCGCATTGAATTTTTTTTTCGTAGGTATAAAATTAAAAAATGTCAGTGTTTCCTTGTATGATGAAGGTGGAATTGGTGCATTTTTGACCTTGCAGCATTTTGTTGAGTGAGGGTTTTTGGAACAGCTTCAATTGTTGTAAATCGACACTTACTCGTCCGAAACCGGGGGACAGTTACGTTATTACTTATTACTAGCTGTTGCCCACGACTTTGTACGTGTGGAATTCGGATAACATTTTTGTTTGTGAACTGATTGGAATAAACAAACACACGGGAAGCTTGCTACAATACATCAGTGAAAACAGCATGCCGTTTCTGAGATTGGCCTGCACAAACGCAGACAAAAATTCTAAAAACTATTTTTTTGACCTCGGTAACATAAGTACCACGTGTGCAAATTGTTTTGTGAAATGTGAATTTTTTATTATTAGTTATAATTACATAGGTAGGTAACTAACCTATGTACCTACTGATAAAGTTTCAAGTAGACCCGGTCAAAAAATTTTCCCCCATACAAATTTTAACACTCCCTTGTTAGGGGTTGTTTTGAATTATTCTGAAATACGTGTAAAAATAAAAAGGATAAATAAAAAAATATTTGTGTGACATAGGAATCGAACCTAGCACCTTCCATTATAAGAGCAGACACTTTCCCGCTCCGCCACGTTAACTCTAGCGTTGGTTGTCAAAATTACAAATAGTTTTGACAGATAGCAAAGTCTTGTATTTTTGATAGGTACCAAATTCTAAAACTTGAATATTTCGAACGTTCATTTGCGACGTTGCCAACTTTCGTGCGAATTTTGACAGATTGTAAATTGATCACGTGGTCAATAGGCCCCTTAACACGTGTGCCATTATTCTTAGATTACATTGTCTGTAGGAAATTTTGGCTCAGTTACTAAACGCACAATCGTCACCAAATCCCAAGACATGCACAAAATACTTTAAAAAAATACAAAACAAATATTGGCATAGCAAAACACGTCATGCAAAGTTAACAGAATATATGTGTTTAGAATTGATAGTAATAAAATTAGAAATTATTTTAATTGGTTATTTTCTCTTCCCTCCGTATAACGAAAACTCTTTATAACGAAAAAAAATGTTCGGTCCCTTGAAATTCGTTATAAAGAGTTTACACAAATGTCATATGTTACATGATTTTATTTTGACACGTATTAACACTTATATGAATATTGTAACGAATAGGTACTTAAATCGCACAAATAAATACCTAAACACATCAAGGTCGATAGACGTCTCTAGAAACATCCAGAGAGAATCAAGTACAAACGAAAATGGACCGTATGTGCCTAGCCATAGGTACCAAAATCGGGCGCGGTCGGTGTGTAGGTATTTGGCACCGAGCCGCATCGAGACGCATCTACAACTCTGTACAACAATCTCGGCGTTTCTCGAATGTTCGGAGGGCAATATAAACAGAGGATCGTCGCCGGGAGAACACAGTGCGAGACACAGTGCGAATCAGAGCGATCAAAGCGAAACAGTGAAGTGGAATTTAGTGCGACTAAGTGATATACAAGTGTTTTCATTTATTTAACTGTATTTTTTGTGGTGTTAAAGTAAAGTTTGTCTATTTAATCGGTATTTTAAATCTCTTCGAACCCTAGCTCGTAACAAATTGGTGTCAGAAGTGGGATTCAAAAATGCCGATTACACCACGTGACTCGTCGTCATCACGGCGACCCAAAACACGACAAACTACTGCTGGACATCACGGCGAGGAGGTCGACGAGGCTGCTGCTGCTGGAGCCGCTGCTGGTGCTGCTGGGAATGCTGCTGGTGGTGCCGGAGCTGCTGCTGCTGCTGCTGGGACTGCTGCTGGTGGTGCTGGAGCTGCTGCTGGAGTTGATTCGGGTGCTGCGGGTTCTGCGGGTGCTCCCCAGGCAACCGACATGGGAATGCTGGTTCGGCTGATGGAGGAGCAGGCCAGACGTCAGGAGGAACAGACTCGACGGCTGATGGAGGAGCAGGCCCGACGTCAGGAGGAGCAGGCTCGACGACAGGAGGAGCAGGCCCGACGACAGGAGGAGCAGACTCGGCAGCTATTGGAGGAGCAGGCCCGACGTCAGGAGGAGCAGGCCCGACGTCAGGAGGAGCAGGCCCGACGTCAGGAGGAGCAGGCCAGACGACAAGAGGAGGAGGCCAGACTTCGGGAGGAGCAGACTTGCCGGCTGTTAAAGGAGCAGTCTGCTAGCCTTAAGGAGCTGCTTTCAGAATCACTGGGAAAGGTGACTATGGAGGTGAAGCAGCTACAGAGGGTTACAGACATGCACGAGGAGAGAATCGAAGACCTTGACATCCGTTACGAAGACCTCCAACAGCACTATAAGGATCTCCATATGGAAATACAGACAAGGATGAGCGGAGAACAGGATGCAAGACTTAACGACCGCTACGGAGAGTTGGACAGCCGATGCGAGAGGCTCCAGAATGAAGTAAGGAAACTGAAGCTGTCCGCTCCTGTTTCTGGAGGCGTCGTCGTCTCCGGCCCCCGAGTCAAGGTGCCGCCGTACGACGGGACTACGTCCTGGACAGCGTACAAATTGCAGTTCCAAACGGTCGCCTCTGCCAACGGCTGGACAGACGAGCAATCTCTGACCGCCTTGACAGTGGCTTTAAGGGGCCGTGCACTATCGGTTCTGGAGGCCTCTCCAGACAGCTGCACCACGTACGGGAACCTGATCGAGGCAATGGACTCCAGGTACGGCGACAAACACCTGGAGCACGTCTACCGAGCGCAGCTGAGGGACAGGACGCAACATGCTGGTGAGAATCTGCAACAATGGGCTCTGGAGATCGAGAAGATCGTGAGGAAGGCGTACCCATCTGCCGGACAAGAGTTCATTGCTGCAAACCTCGTTCAAGCATTTATCGACGGCATCCGCAGCATGGAGGTCAGAGCTGCAGTTCGTCTGGGCCACCACAGCGCCCTGAAAGATGCACTGGCCCATGCTCTAGAGGTGGAAGCCGTGAGACAGGAGCCTCGTTCTCAGCGATTGCGACAAGTGGCGGAGGAGGCTACTCCAACAACGACACCTGTAGCAGAGAGGCGTAGCTACTTACCCCGCTGCTTCTACTGCCACAAGCTGGGGCACCTTAAAGCAAGCTGCCCGGCGCTTAAACGACAAGGCGCGGATCAACGAGTGCCGAAACGGGACGTCGAAGCTGATGTCCGTGCAGTAACTACGGAGCTTCCGGGAAACGAGTAACAGCCAGAGCCGCGGGGCAGGTACTGGCTGCTCGTGACACAGCCCCCAAAGTTACCATCCAACAAGTTTTCGACGGGAACAGTCTGGTGATCGCCGGCGAGGTCAACGGGACGCCATGTGAGATGACGATCGACACAGGAGCAACGCGTACGGTTGTGAGACCTCAGTTGTTGGGACGATCTACGAGCAGAACCAGACGTCCATCTTCCTGTCTAAAACTCTTCACGGCAACCGGTCAGCCAATACCCGCATACGACGAGCTGCCGGTGACACTCAAGGTGGGTGACGGGGAGTACCCACACACCGTCATCGTGGCCGACATTATAGACGACTGCATTCTCGGACTCGACTTTATGAAGCGGTTCCAGTTTGGCATCGACTTGCGCAACGGTGTACTGCAGTGCGGCCAGGAACAGGTATTTTTGAAAGGTGGTTATGCTGGCTATGTGCGCTGTGCCAAGGACGTCAAACTGAACCCATATTCGGAGACGCTTGTCGATGTGGAGTTACCAACTAATGGGGACCCCTCCAATACGAGGTGCTCTATCATCGACCACCTGGAACGTTCTAAACATAAAGGCTGGTTACTCACTCCAACTTTAGTAAACAGCCAGAGTGGACGAGCTGTAGTAAGGGTGACCAACTTCAATGGCGCTCCTGTCACTCTCAATAAGGATCAAGTCGTGGCGAAGTGCGACGAGGCGAATTGGATGCGGAGCTGTACCCAGGGGAAGCTGTCGGCGATGAAAAATAACAGTGCAAACCCCTTGGAACTCGTCGACATTTCGAAGAAGGACTTGTCAATCTCCGAGTACAAACGAGCGAAGGAGATGCTCACTCGTTACATTGACATCTTTAGTGACAGAGATGGGCATCTCGGCAGGACGTCATTGGTGAAACACACCATCAACACAGGAAACGAGTTACCTATACGTCAACGTGCTCGACGAATCCCAGTTGGAAGAGAAGCAGAAGTACAGTGCATGCTGGAAGACATGAAGAAGGCTAATGTCATCGAACCTTCTTTGAGCCCATGGTGTTCTCCGGTTGTGCTAGTTAAGAAGAAGGATGGCAGCACTCGCTTCTGTGTGGATTATCGTCGACTGAACGACGTAACCAGAAAGGACAGCTACCCTCTACCCCGGATTGACGACACCTTGGACAAGTTGAGTGGGAACCAGTGGTTCTCAACACTGGATTTGAAGAGTGGATACTGGCAAGTGGAGATCGATCCCAAGGACAAGGAAAAGACTGCTTTCTCGACCGGAAATGGACTGTGGCAGTTCAACGTCATGCCTTTCGGGTTATGCAATGCTCCCGCAACGTTCGAAAGGCTGATGGAAGTTGTGCTTGCGGATCTCGTGGGAAAAGCTTGCCTAGTCTACCTGGATGACGTCATCATCATGGGACGCGACTTCGACGAGCATGTGACGAATTTAGAAAGAGTGTTTGCCAAGTTGAAGCTCGCGAACCTGAAATTGCATGCCAAGAAGTGTAGTTTCTTCAAGAAACGTGTGAATTACCTCGGGCATGTAATTACTAAGGATGGCGTAGAAACCGACCCTGACAAGACAATAGCTGTACGAGAATGGCCCACCCCGAAAAACAAAACGGATGTTCGGGCGTTTCTTGGTCTGTGCTCATACTACCGCCGCTTCGTATACGACTTCGCGGGAGTAGCCAAGCCCCTACATCGGCTGACGGAGGACAAGCGTTCGTTTCAGTGGACTGAGGACTGCGCGGAGTCGTTCCAGGAACTGAAACAACGGCTGTGTAAAACACCTGTATTAGGCTACCCGGACCAAGTCGGCGAGTTTGTGGTGGACACAGACGCAAGCAACATCGCCATTGGAGGTGTGCTGTCACAACGGAAGGGGGACAAGGAAGTTGTGATAGCGTATTTCAGCAAGGCTCTGTCGAAACCAGAAAGGAACTACTGTGTAACCAGACGCGAACTTCTGGCCGTAGTGAAGACGTTACGACACTTCAACAAGTATCTCATCGGAAGGAAGTTCAAGCTACGGACAGACCATGCGGCGTTGAAATGGTTACTTCAATTCAAGGATCCTGAAGGACAAGTCGCTCGATGGATCGAGCAGTTACAAGAATTCGATTTCACGATCGAACATCGACGAGGACGGATGCATGGCAACGCTGACGCACTGTCACGCAGGCCGTGCCCTGAAGATTGTAAACACTGCTCGAGGCGTGAAATCAGTGATTCTGTCATCAAAGTGATTACGACTAACAACCTTAGTGACGAATGGGCGAACGAAAGGACGAGAGACGAGCAACTCAAGGATAACAACTTGGCGCCGATAATGGAATGGAAGACGCAGAATGTTCCAAGGCCCGGCTGGAATATTGTATCAGCAATGAGTTCCACCACGAAAAGCTACTGGGCTCAGTGGGAAAGTCTAGTGCTGCACAACGGGTTGCTGTACCGCAAGTGGGAGTCGCCAAGTGGACAGGAGACATTGATGCAGCTGGTCGTGCCTAGGTCAAAGGTGCGCACAGTGCTTGAGTCCGTGCACGATGGATCCTCGGGAGGACATCTGGGCATGAATCGAACCCTGGCGAAAATCAGGAAACGATTTTATTGGGTTCATTGCCGGCAAGATGTCGAGGATTGGTGTCGTAAGTGCACAGTATGTGCGGCCGTGAAAGGACCTACGACACGTACGAGGGGACGTATGCAGCTGTACAATGTTGGCGCTCCATGGGAACGAATTGCGGTGGACGTTGCTGGACCGTTCCCGGCCACTGAAGACGGGAACAAGTACTTCATGGTCGTGATGGACTACTTCACGAAGTGGCCGGAGGTCTTCGCAATTCCCAACCAGGAAGCGACAACAGTGGCGACTAAGTTGGTCAACGACGTATTCTGCAGGTTCGGGCTACCATTGGAGATACATTCTGATCAAGGGCGTAACTTTGAGTCGCAGTTGTTCCAGGAAGTATGCCGTCTCCTGGGAATAAATAAAACGAGGACTACGGCGTATCACCCACAGTCCGACGGAATGGTTGAAAGGTTCAACCGCACTTTGGAGACTCATTTAGCGAAACTGGTTGAGGATCACCAGAGGGACTGGGACCGATATATTCCCTTGTTCTTGCTCTCATATCGATCCGCAGAGCATGAAAGCATAAAGGTGACTCCTGCTTATGCCAACTTTGGGAGAGAACTCCGACTACCAGTTGATCTCCTGACCGGCGGACCTCCGGATGCGCCGCAACCTGTAAGTGACTACGTATCGAACCTGAAAAACAAGATGTGCGACATACATGACCAGATTCGTCAGAGCAGTCTTGTGGCCAGTACAAAGATGAAGACCAGGTACGATAGAAACTTCAATAGTAACGGTTTTGACGAGGGATCGTTGGTGTGGCTGCACAACCCGAAACGCCGAAAAGGCAAATCTCCCAAGCTGCAGAACCGCTGGGAAGGCCCGTATAAGGTCATCACGAGGATCAATGACGTGACCTATCGGATCCAACGATGCCCGCGTGGACAGTTAAAGGTTGTCCATATTGATCGACTGGCTCCTTACAAAGGCTCGAATATTGCTCGGGACGAGCAAGTCTAAGCGGGGGGCAGTGTAACGAATAGGTACTTAAATCGCACAAATAAATACCTAAACACATCAAGGTCGATAGACGTCTCTAGAAACATCCAGAGAGAATCAAGTACAAACGAAAATGGACCGTATGTGCCTAGCCATAGGTACCAAAATCGGGCGCGGTCGGTGTGTAGGTATTTGGCACCGAGCCGCATCGAGACGCATCTACAACTCTGTACAACAATCTCGGCGTTTCTCGAATGTTCGGAGGGCAATATAAACAGAGGATCGTCGCCGGGAGAACACAGTGCGAGACACAGTGCGAATCAGAGCGATCAAAGCGAAACAGTGAAGTGGAATTTAGTGCGACTAAGTGATATACAAGTGTTTTCATTTATTTAACTGTATTTTTTGTGGTGTTAAAGTAAAGTTTGTCTATTTAATCGGTATTTTAAATCTCTTCGAACCCTAGCTCGTAACAATATTTAACATTGCTCACTCAATTTGTACATCTATTAACTATTAATTCAGATAACATAGGACAGTTCTCAATTCGAAATATTTAGTATGTATTTGTAATATTTTAGTTAAATTAGCATAAACAACTGGGTGTTCAATGCTCTTGAGTAGGTACATATCGCTGCGGCAATAATCCTATACAAGTAAGCGAGATAATATGCGGATTGCGGGTCTCAAGCGCGCACTATATCAAATGAGAATTGTTCATGCGAATGACGGAGCGCACACGGTGAATAGCATAAAGGCATAAAGGTAAGTGCTCGGCACTATAATTATGATGTTTTGAACTCAAGCATAAATGTAATTTAGGTAAATAACATGCAGTATGCATTTACATGCAAGTAGATATTCGTACTTATTATTTTTTAGATAGATAGAGATTAACTAGGCAGACCACGGGTTCGATCCTGGATCCTGGCCATGTACCAAGGAGTTTTTTATAATTAAAAACTTATGTACATAATCCGACAAACTTTACAGAGTTTTTTCCATCTAAATATACCTCAACAGAACTGGCCACCGTTAAGTAGGTATAGCTTCACAAATACCATCGGCTAAAAGAGGGAGACTTGGTCTTCCGCTGGGCACCTTGGGACCGTAACACGGTTTCGGGAGCTGTATAGCAACCCGTGAAGAAAGAAAAAAAACTTATAACAATTAAACTACGACGAATTTAACAATAATTGTTGCTAAAAATGCAACTATGTACATATTTCCAAAGTCGGGTTCTATCGTTTGCTTATCATTTGCCTACTCAAAAACTAAGAAATTAAAAAACCGTCCAACGAAGGCTTCCGTACCTACCACCGTAAAATATTTAACAATTAATATTAAAAAAAATTGTTTAGTAAATAAATTATCGTGAGTCCGACTCATACTTGGCCAGTTTTTATTTTTTGCTGTTTTTCTGAGTATGTATTCCCTTTAATTTTTAACAATATTTTATTTTTATTATTAATTTTGTTATCGCGGTTATAGTAAATGTTATGGTTACGTTTACGTTAGCTACGTTTTGACGGAGCCAGGGTTTTTAGAAATAAAACCACATGTATAAGTAAGCTCGATTAATACACAGTCTGTAAACATTTATAGTGTCTACCTTCCGTTGGCAACCTTTAGGTACGGAACCCTAAAATTACATTTAAAATAAAACTGTTTGATGACATTGGCACATTTTTTCATACCTACTAGCAATGTCATTTATTTGCGAGCGACTAAAATACAACTGGGAAATTGGCCATGCTAACTTTTTGAACAGAAACGAAGATCTCGAAACCGTTTCGAGATATAAGCTTTCAGTACAATTTCTATTTATCAGATTTTAAATTAAGTCTATACTTTTTAAGATATTCAATAACAAACAATAACCTTAATTTGACCGATGTATGACGTCATCTTAAGCAGTATGAAAAAAAATACCTTTGCCTACAAAAAAGGGCAATCGTCAATCTTTGAATGACATCTTTATAAATTATATTTTACGTGTAATTATTTTCTTTGTTATTAGGACATGACGGGATAAAACACTATTTACTTGCCATTGTAAAAAACTATTCAATTTAAATAAATATAAACACAAGTATATAAACAAGAGTAATTTTTAGGTTAGTCGACCTTGACTGACGTTTGCTTGACGTTAATTTGATTGACTGTCACTTTTTATGTGTAGTGGCCAAGATTATAATCCTGTTCTAAATTCTTGTGACGTCACGTTTACTTTTCGCGGGTAAAATTTGTAAAATATATTAAAAATAGACGCAATGGATAAAAAACAAATATATCGAAATTAGTTTCTTAAAATGGGCTATATTTTCAAAACAAATTATAAAAAAAGTATATTATAAATATGTAGCATGGCCAATTGAGGACCGATTACTAAAGCGACCGAATTGCCTTCGCACGACTGGTTTTTGTTCCAAATTTTTAATTGATTAAATAAAAGGAAGCGTTTCTCCATTCGGGCCGATATCTCCTCCGCCAGTCGTTATCCGATTTTGTTGATTTCTTCTTTATTCGACAGAATAGAACCACCATTCTTTTTACATGAAAATTGGTTCACTAGTTTTTCAGGAATTTTGAATTTATTAGATTTGGTGAAATCTTGATGAAATATCGACAATTTTTTTAAATCTCATAGACAATGAAAATAATTTTGCAATTTATCAGGAATTTAGTAATTTGTGCTCCAAAACATGTTCGTTATCACAGATGAACTTAGAAAACACAAAAAAATACTTCAATTATATTTAATGATTTATTTTAATACAAAATATCACACGAATTTTCAATAACGAACGTTTCGCATTCAGCGGTCACATTATCCAATATGTGGTCGCATGCTATGATACATCGTAATTAATTTGTTCTGCCTGTGTCGCAACTAACTAACACAGATCACCCCACTCGTGTTTCAGTCATGCCTGTAAATGACTGATATTCAGCCTCAGCCGTGTAATTTTATCGCACAAAGGATGTACAGGGTTCTGTGGACAATTAATTATAATGTATTATTGATGCGACACTGGCCTAGTGGCTAAATTCAGAAACGATGCAGGTTGCCTCGAGATCTAATTCTAAAATATTGATTGTTAATTTGTCTGTAATTTAGTTACTAGATGCTGCCTACGGTTTGACCCGTATAATTTTGATATAACGGCTCACCCTATCCCATCAACACAGTCATAATAATATTCTTTAAATAAACACATCTTCAACATGGACTCATTTTTAGGATCTGAGCACTAATAGCATAAGTGAATCGTGTCTGTAAAAAGTGCCATGTATAGTATCTAATCTGTCAGAGATATAACAAAGTAATGTAGAAATAGTGTAGAATAAAATAATTTACAAACTAGGTAATTAGATAAGTAGTTATAATCGCTACTCAAAATAATAAAGAAAACGAAAATAAAGTACCTACACATTGTAGAAAATGAAAAATAAATAAATTATAGAACAACAGCGTGTAAATATGAATAAGGTGTTTTAGAAAAGGTAGGGGTGTAGACAAAACCTTACAAATTAGTCCAAATTAATTTATGAATAATTAAGAATTTGAATACAATAAACACATCTTGAATCGGTAGCCTATTTTACCAACAATCACTATAATAAAATCTAATAAATCTCTATTGTTGATGCAAACTCATTATTCGTACGTTTATCCAATCATAGGCAACCATCAATCTATGTCGCGTTCCAAAATGCGATCATCACTAATGAAATTAAAACGCAATATTATCGAATGAAATCCGTCAATATATTTTATATATTTATTATTATAAGTAGGTACACATAGCATTTTTCAAAAGTTTATTATTGACTTAGGATTCTATAAGATTACATATAGTTTTTGACGTAAAAACGACTCGTATGCCGTGACGGAAAACGGCATGCCGTCATTCCCCCTCTCCGCCGCTCCCTTGTGTGTGCTATAATACTTCGTTGCTTCACCGTGTGAGTGTGTCTGCTTGTGTTTATCTATTCGAATACACAGTATACTTAACGCGTCAATTTTGATGTTTCACATCTGCCGGGCGTCCTGTGACGACCATATTTTTTAAAACAATTTGCAGTCATACCTGCACATGAAATCGCACTAGCACAAACTTTTTACTTTAAATAGGGGAAGGCAAAGTGAAACCACATTCTTCGACCCTTACATACTTAACAGAAGAGTACTTTTAGGGGTAACCGTCTTATGCAATTTGTAGACTGAATACTATTTTTAAGATTCCATAGCCAAATAACGGAATAAGTGTAACTCATTAGGTATGTATATGGGATATTATTGTATAGCTCTCTCAATGTGTAAAAATTAAAAATATTTTGTATAACGTAGGGTAGTAACTCAATAAGTAGTCTCAATTTTAAGTATCCAACATACTTAAGTTTGCCGTTCGTAAATTTAATTATAATACACTTGAGTACAGAATATTCTAGAGCTCCCGATTCGATGGAACGGGAACCTATATTCGCGCAAGTCCTACTTGGAAATTCTCTTACAATCTCTTGTGGACAGAAACTAATTTTTCCTCAAAGAACGTACCCGGTCTCATCAAAGACACCGACGATATATGTAGATAGTTCGTATCGGTCGGGGAATGTTATTACGAATAATAAATCGAAATAAAATAAAATAAATATTTAAAAATAATTTCTAAAATTCGTTCGACATTGTAAAATTGAACGTAAAATTTCAACTTTAAATTTTTCGAAAGTGAAATCGAGCGCAACTTAATTACTCTATGGACGTAACATACACAAAATCACCGTCCGCGAAATTTCCGGTTCGTGCAGTCGCTTTTTGTATGAATAAAGCGCTCATGCTTCCTGAAACACTGTAAAGCCATTTCCATCTATACTAATAATAATTTGTAAGTTCGAAAATATCCACAGGCGAAGCCGGGGGCGGATAGCTGATTTTAAATAAATATATAAAATCTATCAATACTGTCAATAGCAAATTTTGTTATTTTATTGAAACTATTAATTACACATAATTATAAAGAAGTTTGCAGATATGTTGTCCATTCGAAATTTTTATTTCTTAATTATATTACTTTCTTGAACCGTACTAAATTTTAAAATAAATACCTAATCTTTTTATAATATAATTTATAAGTGTCAAAAAGCTCTAGTAATTTTCCGGTAATAATAACCAAAGAAATTTGATATTATAACAGCACGTGTAATACGTGAATTGAAACAATTTGGAAAAAGTCGTCGTTGAGCTTACGAACTACGCTCATAATTTAGCTTTCAGTAAATTCAGGATATTTTATAAATCAGTTCCGGTCCGTCCGAACACGAACAAAGCTAAGCGAATGTATAATTTTATTAATAGTAACAACAAAACTGTTTTAAAAAACTGTTGTCTGTTGATTTGGGAACTGAGAAGATTTAACTTACAATTTAATAAAAATTCTAAGCTCTTAAAAAACAAACCACCCCAAATTTATTAATATATTTTTCTTTTTCCTCATTGTGTGATAATAATTAGGCAAAAAAACTGAAGAAGAAAACGTAGGAACATTATTACTAATAGTTTCTTTTAATGTCATTAAATACTTTCTTGGTTTTAATATGTAAGCTTTATTTATCGTTTACATTTGGGAAAAGTTGAAATTAAAGCCTCCTTTGAATTAAGAATGTTTCTAGTATCATTTTAAAGGAGTTATACAAGACACTTAAAATAGACTACAAGCTACAAGTCTGTGAAAGTTCGTAATTAGCATCTTGTTTCATTCATTTCTAATTTGTTCACGCCGCTTGGTATCTACTTAATTTAACTGTCTGCAAATGAGAGTACGATCTTGTGAAAATTATTATAATTATATTATAAGAACTTTTTTTATGATACTCGTAATAATATATAATAAATAATTTTGAAGCTACGTTATTCTAGCTTCGTGGATATTATATTATAGCATATAATTATATAGTTATACAAGACACTTGTATATTTATTAAAGGTACATTATAATATATATATAAATATATTATATACGTAATATTATTAATAATATAAGCATGTGACAAAACGTAATCGACTAAATGAGGTATACTGTCTCTTCCGCTGCTCTGTTGGGTACCCTGGGGTCAGGAACACGAGGCAACCCGTAAAGTTATGAGATCAGCAACTGTCTAAACCCATACAACCTTTCGACTCAAATAAAAAATACCATACAATATTATTATGAACTTCTGAAAACCCAGTATTTTTGTAAATATTTACTAACTCAATCACTCGCCCACATAAAAAAAGACTGTAAATAAAAAAGTTTATTTTATTTTATCTTAGCTTTGATAAACAATTCTCACAACTTTGAGAAAATATCTTCGTTTTTCTTCGATGTTCCATTTTAAATACAGTAGCATAACTTGATAACTTTGTCAATATCGTCTGATATTATTTTTCACGTTTTATGCCATGTTCAAAATAAATCGTATAAAAGTGTTATTGTCATTTTTCGCGTTTGATACAAAGTTGAACCACAAAAGTTTTAACGGAATAGATAGAAGGATACAATTTTCACGTGTTATGAAATATGTGAAAGTAAAAAGTTTTCTCAGTTTAGCTATTTAGCCTTCGTTCTTTTCTCCTTTATTCTTACCTTATTCATAAGGATGAAATCTCAAAGTCTCTGAACTGAAACATGACTATATTTCTCCTTTTCATCCTTGATTTTTTTAGATTCCAGAAATTTGAAACTAAGCAACTGATCAACGTAATGTAGCAAGAATATAGTTAGACGGCTGGAGAGTGACAAAGGCTACTTACTTTATATCCAGGGAAATTATCTAATACTTTCGGGAAAATTCTAGTACATAGCCAGTCTTTGCTTTTCACGAATTTTATATTTTGCTATCACTGAGGTGCTTGGTAACACTTCCAATGATTTTATGTCAGACAACCACTATACAGTTTTATTATCTAATTTCTGATCCATCAATTTAAGGAATAATATTTGCTCCACCGGCAGGTTTTGTAACAGGTGTATTTAAAATACCTATCTGTAATATAAAAATTGCGTACTGTAAACGGCGATCTCAAAGCTATAGGAGAGTGGTTCACTTTGTGGAAGGTGGAGGTGAATCCCGGGAAAAGTGCAGCAATGCTCTTCACCGAGAAGACCCAACCCCCCCCCCCCAAAAGTGGCCACCCTCTCTTTGTATAACCAACCCATCAAATGGGAAAAGTTAGTTAAATAATAAATACCTAAGGGTTACCTTAGATCAGCGGCTCACTTTCGGACCTCACATTAAAAGGGTCACAAATAGGGCTAGTTTTTACTTCAGTAGACTTTACCCGATGATAGGCCACGCGAGTAAACTCTCCCTCAGAAACAAACTCAGAATCTACAAAACCTGCATCAGTCCAGTTTTATCATATGCAAGCCCATTGTTTGCAAATGCCAATCCTAACCTAATCAAAAAGTTGAAAATTAGGCAGAACAAGGCGTTGCGAGCAGTTACGGCTAGTCCGTGGTTCGTTCGCAATGCTAATCTTCACCACGATCTGCAACTCCATTCCATCACCAGGTGGATGTAGAATGCTTCTCGAAGCTTCTTTATCACCTGCCTCGCACATTCAAACCCTCTCGTAGTGGCAGCAGCCAACTACGAACTTAAAAGGTACTGGATCAGATGTAGAATTGTAGGCCGCGCAGCATCCTCAACGACCCAGACGATAAATTAACGATCGACACCAATAACCTTCTTATTGCCTCCAACAAGGCTTGCCCTATTGACACTCTCAGTACACCTTCAACAAATCAATCTATCACGTGCACACTCACCAACACCAAATAAAATACTGACTGGTAAGGCCTCGAGGCTAATTGCACTACAATATTGTGTTCGGTCTGTGTAAAATGAAACTACAGCACTGAAGCGGATATTGAATTTCTCTTATTCAATTTATTCTACAATAAATTGTAAGAGTTCATTTGAATCAGTTGTTTTAGAAGCACCACACATCCACAGAGCACAATTTTACAGGATGGACAAAAAACTGTTTATTTTAATTAATTGCTATTATTTTTTTCTAATTTTTTTATATGTGCAAGATTATTATATAATACATGTGTTTTAACTTTAATTTTTATTTTAAATTCCATATTTTATTAAAAAAATCATCTCAAACTTGGTGGATATGTGGGATTTTTAAAACATATGTGGACATGTGGAGTTTCTTAAATAAAGTGTTGGATACGTGGGGTTTCTGTGACATATATATGACCTCATTTAAGAATAAAAACACTAATAATATTTTTATTGTTCATATTTATATATTAGAATAAGAACAATTAAAATTTATAATCTTAAAGTTCTTCAAAATCATCATTGCCCACAATGGTTGGCCAATTACATAAGTCATTATAAAATTCAGATATTTCTTCTTCGTCTGGAATGCATTTTGATATTTTTTTCAAGTCTACCATTTTTTAAATATTTATTAGGCGTTGCCCACAGGATATAGTAGGTTAACTGGGAAATTGGGCACTTCATTCAGTTTTAAATTTAAATGTCAACTGTGAGCCAACCATCTATAAACTCTTTGGCTGTTAAAACCTAGTAATCTCCTCTCAAATGTAAAATGCCGATATTTGGATATTTGAAAGGACACTTTATTTTCCTTCCTCACATTTTTGCCAAAAGAGCAAAGAGACAAAGTGCTTTTTTTGTAAAATTTGGGTCACCAATCCTACAAATTTAATATAATTTCCTTCTGTGGAACAACAACAGTAAAATTTGTTATACTAGAAGTAATAATGAGCTCAATATATTGCTTTAGAGTGTATATTCGGTCTACAGTTTTTATTTTACGCTTCAAGATGGGCAAAATCTAGGTCACATGACATGAATGAGTGCCCCCTAATTGGAAAATTCATATTAATTTTATCAAATTTCTTCTGCTCAATATATGCTAGCAACATCCAAAATATGTAACTCTTTAATGTCCTTGCATAGAAACTGATCAATATATTTTTTATGAAGCTACATACTTCATCGGGTCCCTTTCCACCCATACCCTCATGGTAAACATAAAATGTGGACATATTTGTACCAAAATCATGGCTACAAAAAGTATTGACTGTGATTGTGAGACCAAAAAGTTGACTGATCACAGACCATCTATATTCTCTGGTCTTGCCAATGGTGTTTCTAAAAATAATATGACTTGGTTTTAAACAGAAACCCCGCTTGACTTGGATATGTGGGATTACTGTAACAAACGTAATTTTCGACAGTAGAGAAATAAGGTATTTTAGTATGAATTTGTGGTGTTTCTGTTAAAAGCCATTTGAGGCTATATCAAAAGATCAAAATTAAGCAATAAAATAAAAAACCAAAAACTGGCACTTGTGGGGTTTCTAAAACAACTGATTCATTTGTACCTACAAATTTTATGGGCCAGTTAATCAAAAAGTCTATAATTTTAGTAGATGATTAAAATAATATTTCGACATAATTATTTTTTCACGGGTTATCCTAAAGCTCTCGAAATCGTGTTACGGTCCTAGGGTACCCAGCGGAACATTATACAATTTGTTAATAATGAAGTGTTTGTGAATTAAAATGTAACAATTGCATTTTCATTTTACTGCTATTTTATTAGTTGCAATATTAATAAAAGAGAGTGTCCGCGATTCTGTCATCTATTGTCTTGTATTATTTCAATTTTCTGGTCACGATTCATGTGGACTTTTTATTTATTGTTTATTGTTTAACATAATAACTGTGGGGTGTAGCCTACAGGACGAGTTATTTTTATTATTGTCTGTTCGGTTCTCAGAAATAATGTAGGAGCCAAACATACAATTTCTCACGGTTTAGTAAATAATATGATTACTCCTGCAATGAACATTTTGTAATTTTATTTTATGTTATACCAGCTGTTCGCCTACGGGGCCCATACTAAATTTCATTCCCCCTTATACCCCCTTAAGGAAAGGGAGATTTAAAGAAAGTATGCTATATCCTTCCCAAGGGTTCAAGCTCTCTCCTTATCAAATTTCATTAAAATCGGTTCAGTGGTCTAGTCATGAAAACCAGACAGATAGAGTAACTTTCCATTTATAATATTAGTATGGATTAGATGCTGCTTATGGCTTGGACAGCATTATATTGATTTCAGGATAATCGAGAAAAAAAATCAGAGACAGACACATAAAAGTTCTAAAAATCGTCATATAGTATATATAGTGATAATTTCGAAATCACAGGCAAACAGTTCAATTCTATTTGTTAGCCAGTATTTATTTTTATTATAATAGCAGTTGAGTTTTAGATTTTTGGGTAGAGAACATGCTGTAACAAAGTGAAACGGACAATGAGCTTACACAAGCTTTTAAACTAGAAACCACATTTAAACCCGTTTAAGCTTTCTGAAAGACAAAAGGATTATAATATTATCTCATTTAAAGTAAATTTAAAAATATTTTTATGTTTGTTTGTAGCAAATTGAATCATATTAATCGTAAATGCATTGAAATATAATTATTATTAAATATATTTAGTAAATGCATTTTTAATTTAAAAAGATAACCAAAATTATGTAAACTAAGTAGCCTAAGTCGGTGTATTAATTTCAGTAACTAATTTTATCAAAGTTTGAAAGCTATTTCAATCAATAATTCAAGGATAATGGATACGAGAGATGCAAACTTTTCTTCTAGAATACTTTTACAGGATTTTATAAGATAATGCCTTTCCTTTTATTTTACAAAATTATAAGTATTTCTTAAGATTTTTCTAGTATATTTAACTTTTGTTATTACACGCTTTATATTAGTTTCACCTGTAATTAGTTAGCTAGGTATGCATGTAAACAAATACCTATTGGAAGTGGAATTTAACCAACTTCTATTGTCGTATCGATTTGATACTTTCAAATGTATGTAATTCGGATGACAATACAATAATATGTTACCATATCTTTAATGGCCACTAGTGGACTCATCGAGTTTGGGCTCTTTTTATTTTTTTTAGCTATTGACTTATTATAATAAATCTTTAATCTATTATTTATTTAAACATGTATAAAATATAATATGCAATGACATTGTAATATTTCAGCTATCCTTCTACAAGGAACCTGGAACAAACATTGAAAACTTTTGAAAATAAAGTTACCTTAAACGCTATAAAATGCAGAACTTCAAGACGCTCAACGCAACTGAATAGTATTTTATATGCTTCACAGATTTAACAATGTATTCACAAGTCTTTCTTACAATATACATATGAAAGCGTAAAGGAATGAAGTCTTATTGTACTCCAAGAATATGAATGCACTCCAAAGGAACGTAATATAATATTGTACTACCTTTGGTATTGAGGGTGCTTCAAAGCCGATCTGTTGCCGACAATCGATATTGTTATTGTAAGGTTTCCTTACGTTCCGGTATACTTTTAGCGTTCTAGTGCATTATTTCACGAGCAGATGCAACTAAAATATTTTACTATCTTTACATAAGCGTCAAAAGTCTCATAAAAATAATCGCTTCAAGCAAACTTGCGAAATTAATCTATTTTCTACTTTTGGTTTTTTTATTTTATTAATGAACATATTATTAAACAAAGTCTGTACCGCCCGATTCAAAGCTACTGAACGGTTTTAGTTGAGATTTTTGGGATTAGATATATTGAGTCAAGAGGTGGTTAAGAGTATCACGTTTAGGAGCTTGTGAATCCAGTCGAGGGCAAAGGTTTGTGCCAGCTGTATGTTGTATGCTGCCTCATCCGTGAAAGATATCTATAACAAAATGGCGTTGGAAATAATTATTATGTAGAATAAAATTTTGTAGGTATTCAAATTGTTGTAAATTGATATTGTACCTATGCGAAGCCGGGGCTTGGTTTGTAGTCTCTTTCAAATAAATCACAGTCCGCGTTATCATTTTTATATAAAAAAAATTGTTAGAAATATTAGTTTTTGAAAATATCTTCTATGAAATTCTATCGTGTTGAAAATATTTCCATATCTTTGAAAATATTCCCAACGTATGAGTAACATATTGAAAATGCACCGGATAAAATCGGAAACACTTAGAGGCTTTTCCATCTAAATATAATCTCAACAGAACTAGCCACTCGTTAGATATAGCCTCACAAATACCATCGGCTAAACGAGGGAGACTAGGTCTTCCGCTGGGTACCCTGGAACCGTGACACGGTTTCGGGAGCTGTAAAGCAACCCGTGAAGAAAAAAAAAAAAAAAAAAAAATTGTTAGAAATATTAGTTTTTGAAAATATCTTCTATGAAATTCTATCGTGTTGAAAATATTTCCATATCTTTGAAAATATTCCCAACGTATGAGTAACATATTGAAAATGCACCGGATAAAATCGGAAAAGGGATATTCCGTTCAGGTGTAGAGTTTCCGATCGTATGCGTCTGCGTAGATCCGATGCTCTGTTATGACGTGAAAGAAGGACAAACAAACAAACAAATACGCTTCCCTATTTAATAAATTAGTTAGGATATGGTTAGGATGGAATTCATGCGTCGGTGGTCGAGCGGTTAAGACATCTGGTATTTAACTAGGCAGTCCACGGGTTCGATCCCGGATCCCGGCCACGTACCAATGGGTTTTTTTATTAAAAACTTATGTACATAATCCGACAAACCACACTTTTCCATCTAAATATACCTCAACAGAACTGGCCACTAGTTCAGATATATCCTCACAAATACCATCGGATAAACGAGGGAGACTTGGTCTTCCGCTGGGTACCCTGGAAGCTGTAAGCCGTGAAGAGAGATAAGATAAAATAAGATTCATGCATATTTATTGAATCTAGATATAGATAACTAGCATTCCGCCCCCGGCTTCGCCCGTGGATATTTGCGAACAAAATAAAATATACCCTACAGCACTCATAGATAATGGCTTGCCTGCACTACCCCTACCCCTACCCCGATCCCTACCCCTAGCCCTACCCCTAGCCCTTTCCCTGTCCCTGCCCCTACCCCTACCACTTTAACTTTTTAAAATCTATTGTTACTTTTTCGCTGTAAAATTTGCACTGAAAAGTAAGAAATAATAAAAATTTCGTCGTAGAATTTGAAGACGGTTGGTGCCAAATTAGGATACAAAGTTAAGTAAACATCTAGGGACATAAAGATCTGTTCAATATTATCTGTGTTTGTACTGATGATCGTAGGTTCCTAATGAATTATCTAGATTAGTGAATTTGGGTACTAAATTATTTCTAATTTGGCACCAACCGTCTTCAAATTCTACGACGAAATTTTTATTATTTCTTACTTTTCAGTGCAAATTTTTGAAGTCGGTACACTTTTTTTTAAAAGGTTTATTTTTCCCTTTTAAGTGATTTTGTTGCCCTGAGAAATAAATAATAACGCAACTAAAAAAAATGATGGAAAATTAAAAAAAATACTGCGGTGGATGGGATTTGAACCTCGAGCAATGTGCATCCTGCGCTGCATCCCATACCTTTAGCCGCTAGACCACCGTCGATACGAAAATTTACAACTTCGTGTCAATAGCAACCGTTGCTAAGGCTTTTCTCTGATATAATTTTCGGGTCTCCTACAATATCTCTAAAATGTTTTGATATAATTTTAGAATATATAGGTACATAAGATATAACATTACATTCTATAATTATTCATTTGCTATAATTTTTTTTACCCTAAAATCGATTTCTGTAATTTTCAAAATCACTATTATAAAAATATATAAAATTACATTCAATAATTATTTATTTGCTATAATTTTTCTTTTGTCTAAAATCGATATCCGTAATTTTCAAAATCACTATTATCAAAATATATAACATTAAATGATCTAATTTATAATTTGCTATAATTTTCGTTTTATCTAAAATTGTTTTCTATAATTTTCAAGATGTCTAAATTATCAAAAGGTACAACATTTAATTATGTAATGATTAATTTGCTATATTTTTTCCAGTTTATTTGCGAAATATTTATTAATATATAAAAATCTTCCTTACTTATTATAAATAATATATATATAGGTATCATATCCGTTATCAATAAGTGATGGTTGTTTAGGTATTTATGAGTTTCTGGCGCTTCGCCGTCCGCTGCCGCGGAACGCTCGCTTCGCTCGCTCGTCTCGCGCTCTGTTTTAGCACTATTCGAACCACGCTCGTCGCTTCGCTCCTCGCTAACCTATTTTTATTTACAAATTAGGGGAATAGGAATCGAAAATTACTGCAAAAGACATTAACAAAATCTACTGTAAATTTTAATAATAGTACTTATTTAAATTGATTACATTATAGAAAATTATTTTTTATGATTATATATTTGTAAATGTAAATAGAATGAAGTTATACGTTTAATAATATAGTGAGTACACTTATTTTAACAATCCATTAGAGCAAATGATATTATAGATGAATAAATTTATAGAAATTGAATTTATATATTTAGAAAATTATAATAACTGCAATTATAGAAAAGTAACCATTAGTGCAACTGAAATTAGATATTATAAAAATTATAAGACATGAGATTATATATTTTCAAAAATATAGTAACAGCAATTATAGAAAAGTAGCCATTAGTGCAATTGAAAATAGACATTATAAAAATTATAGGACTTGAAATTATATATTTTGAAAATTATGGCAACTGCAATTATAGAAAACAATACGTTATAGGAATTAATATTATAGATTTAAAAAAATATATCAAACAAATTTATAGATTATTAAAATTACAGGAGCTAAATTTATAGAAAATGAATATTTATAGCAACTAAAATTATAGCTTCTGAAATTATATATTTTATTTTAGAGCATTTGAGAGGATACCATAATTTTCAGCAGTAAACAGAGACAAATTACGGAATTTCTGAAAAATTACTGAACCGATTTTCGTCATATGACTGTGAGATAATGTCAAGAAATGATTATATCCTTAAAAAAATAAGTCGTCAAAATCGGTACATATTTCATCGAGATATTACGAAAAATTGACTTATGAGGTCAGTTTTTTCAAAATTTCTGAAAAACTAAAGAACCAATTTTTATGAGATAAAAATGGGACCAATCCGGAAGAATTATCTGACGATTAAAAAAGAAACCATCAAAATCGGTTCACAACTGGCGGAGTAATCGATGTACATACATACAAAAAAAATACGGGCCGAATTGAGAACCTTCTCCTTCTTTTTTTTTCGAAGTCGGTTAAAAACATATTAGGTGTGAATATGAATTACCGCACCAGCTATAAGCAACTTGCATATGAGAAGTCTTGTGCTAAACATACTCATGAAATTAAGTAGTAGACGCCGTAGACGGACTGTTCTGGAGATGATGTTCCTGCATGATGTGTGTAATGGGAGGATTGACTGTGCCGAGCTTACACGGTTACTAGGTAAATTGTGGGCTCCGAACACTTAATTTTAGGGCATAGGTACGTCTATGTTTCCCGTTACACGGGTAGATACATACTAATTATGCTTGGAACTCTGTCGTCTCCAGGATTCATAGATCGTATAATAGTGTACATGCGTCGGCTGACCTCTTTGGCCTAAGTAAACCAAGTTTCAGACGTGTTCTAGGGAAGTTTTTGTTTTCTGAATGAGGATTATTTATTTTTATATTAACTCATTCTATTATAAAAATAAACCTTTTAAAAAAAGTGCACCGACTTCAAAAATTTGCACTGAAAAGTAAGAAATAATAAATATTTCGTCGTAGCATTTGAAGACGGTTGGTGCCAAATTAGGATACAAAACTAAGTAAATATCTAAGAAGATAAAGATCTGTTCAATATTATCTATGATGATCGTAGGTTCCTAATGAATTGTCTATATTAGTGAATTTGGGAACTAAGTTGTTTCTAATTTGGCACCAACCGTCTTCAAATGCTACGACGAAATATTTATTATTTCTTACTTTTCAGTGCAAATTTTTGAAGTCGGTGCACTTTTTTTTAAAAGGTTTATTTTACCCTTTTAAGTGATTTTGTTGCCTTGAGAGACAAATAATAACGCAACTAAAAAAATATTGATGGAAAATTAAAAAAAAATACCCCTGTGGATGTGATTTGAACCATGTAATGTGCTTGTGCATCCTATGCACCCCAATTACATTTAACCGCTAGACCATTGTCACGAAAATTGACAACTTCGTGTCAATAGCAACCGTTGCTAAGGCTTTTTCTGATACATAATTTTAGAAATTAATTACTGAATTTCTGAAAAACTACTTTTTCGTCATATGTCTGTGAGATAATGTCGAGAAATTATAATGTCTTAAAAAAAATAAGTTGTCAAAAACGGTACATATTTTATCGAGATATCAAGAAAAATGTACTTATAAAGTCAGTTTTTTCAAAATTTCTGAAAAACTAATAAACCAATTTTTATGAGATAAAAATGGGACCAATCCGGAAGAATTATCTGTCGATTAAAAAAGAAACCATCAAAATCGGTTTACAATTGGCGGAGTTATCGATGTACATACATACATAAAAAAAAAAAAAAAAAAAAAATACGGTCCGAATTGAGAACCTTCTCCTTCTTTTTTTGGAAGTCAGTTAATGAATCTCTATTTCCCTTGGTCATCGCATCACGCGTGAACGGATGGAACAATTTCGCAAATTTTTTTGTTGTTGTATTTATTATTGTCAGGAGAAGGTTCGTATGTAAGAAAAAATTATGTAAGTTGAGCGGAACATTAGAAAATTTGAGAAAACTTCGCGTGTTTGACAGTTCGAGCTGTAAGTAATTTGTAAGGAATGGTTGCTATGCGACAACGTCGTTATTAAGAAGACATTATTTTGTTGTCCCATCTATATACTGTATATCAAAATCATATCAAAATTAATCCCTATTTAATTTGGTCTCGCCATAACTTAGCCGACTTGAATAATCCTTTTTTGTTTTGTTCCTTATAATATATACAGGGGTGGTTTAGAAGAAAAAAAAGCCGGAAAAACCTTAAAGTTAAGCTGGAAAATCGAAAAATAATAGGTAATTTTGTATGGGAATTGCTACTTAATCTCGCTAAAAGTAGTGGTAATCTTAGTGGTAGTGGTAAGAGTAGGAGTAGAGGTAGTAGTATGAGTAGTGGTAGTGATAGGAGTACGGGTAGTGGTAGTGATAGGGGTAAGAGTAGAGGTAGGGGTAGTGATAGTTGTAGTTGTTTTCTAAGGACGAAGGAAAGCAAAAAGCAAGCAAACTAACGTTTGGGCAAGACAACGTCTGCCGGGCACGCTAGTTAATCAATATATATTCTTAATTTTAGGTGTTTGGTCCATGCTAGGGATTTACATTTTATTTTTTACTTTTTTTTGCACTTCTTATATACTCACACAGCAAACCTGGTCCGCGTGTAATTGTAGCAAGGAAACAGGCTGCATGTCCCCGCTAAATCGCGATGCTAATTCATTGAGCGAGGAAAGAGCCAGCCTTCCTGTCACCAAAGGAGATGATCAATCGTGGGGATATTTCTTACATACAATTTTTGGTATTTGAACCCTAGTGTTTCTACAACAAACGGCACAAAGTAGTTTTCTATAAATGAACTGCGCCGTTTGTTAGACTGTAATTTCCGCTGCAGTTCCCGCTTTGATTACTGTTTCCCTGAGATGAGACAGTGTTAATTTGTCCACACACGTTCAGAGCATCCCGCATTTCGCATTTCGCTTCCAGGAATTCAAAGTTATTCCATCGGGTGTTTTGCCATCGTCCCGAATAATTTCCGTAATGTAAAAATATATATAATATGAATATCATGAAACTTCACCCTTGTGTTCCCACGTCATGGGGTTTATTTGACAGTTCAGTTTAAATTATCCTTGCTCTAGGCATTGTGAAATTAATCCTAATTTATTTAAGAGAAATAGCAAAACCATTGTATAGGTACTTCACAATGATATTATTCTAGTTGGGTTTACGTCCCTAGAGGCACACTCGACTTTGCAATCGTGATCTATTTGTATATGTGAAAATACAGAACGAATATGCGATTGCACTGTACCCTGATTTGCAGGTCTGCATTGTGAAACAAACTGGATCATGGATATACTTCAGTTATACAATTTTGTCATTTTTGAATTGTGCTTCGAAAAATATTCGAGTGTTCCGCTATATTTTGGAGGTGAAAAATGCCACAAAAACAAACTCCATTAAAGTTTTATATCTTGCGACGTGGTCAGATCCTCTAGTAGGTAACAATGTCCACATTTAAGTGAATTTTACAGTCTTTACGATCCTTCCATTTTTTTCTTTCTTGATGGGTTGCCTTACAGCTCCCAAAACCGTGTAACGGTTGCAGGGTGCCCAACGGCAGACAAAGTCTCCCTTGTTTAGCCGATGGTATTTGTGAGGCTATATCTACGAGTGGTAAGATATTTTCCTTATTATAATAAGAAAAAATGGTACATTGGTATATGATAGTTATCCACACTTTATTAATATTTCATGTTATATTAAAATAAACAACTAGGTACCAACAGTTCATTCTAACTTTTAAACTAGTATAACAACCGGCAATGCAACTAGTAATTTGCATTTTCAACATCAAGGGAACGTTTAAAACTTCTCCCAGCTACCACTTTTTTCTCCAGCGTATTATGAATACAATTTGTCTCAGTAAATTGCCTTTTATCTTTTTATACTAGTACCAGCGACCCCGCCCCCGGATTCGCACGGGTACAATATGACTTTACAACAATTTGAATACACACGTAAAGACGCTGATAACTACTTATAATTAGAGATAAAGATATCTTACCACAGATGTTTTTGTAGATCAATTTATTCTACACAGTTCTTTCCTATACTATATTGTTGTATCTCTGACGGATTAGACAGTATACGCCATGAAAACTCGCTGGGGCGAACTTTTTACCCAAGTCGATATACTCCTAAACGTATGATATCCCATGTATCAACTTATCTAATTTTGAAAACCGACTACAAACAGACAGACGCGGCGGGGATTGTTTTATAATACCTATGTAGGTAGTGATAATAAAAACATAAGTGAAAATTAAATTATAGCTTATATAAATTTGTATCAAGTATGTAGGTAGTAAAATAGTATAGTTGTTAGTTTTCAATAAAAAATATTAAATAAATGGTGGAAGAAGCCTTTAGATATTTTAGCTTGGAGGAGTTGGTGGTCAAATCCCCGGTCAGCACAAATGCATTCGTTTCTCAAGCTTCTTTGTGTAATAGGAGAATTCAAAACTCGAGATTCAATGCGAAATACACAAAGAAAAATTGCAAGGGACATTAACATGAATTCATAAAATTCCTACTATTGCCTACATGGGTATAATACTTAAATTATTTTCTATAAACATTGACAGGTAAATATTTACTTTATATTAATATAGCAGGTTGCTTTTTCGGTCTTAAAAAATAATTTTCACCTTGTCAATGAATCCCTTTGTTGGATAGAATCTCCAGTAAAAAGTAAAGGAAAAATGCACCCGCAGATTGCTCGTGAATTTTTTCATGAGATTTTTCGCACATTTTGCTTTTCGGTTTCGAACGAATCCACAATTTAGAATGTATATTGAAAAATTGTTTCCAAGTAAAAGTTGCTAAGAAAGGAAACGTAGACTTTGTAACTAGTAATAGTTATTTCCGACAAATCTTCTTCTCATTCGTTATTATCATTGCTGAAGTTTGTGTCCATCATGAAGAGGTAGAGTTCATTACTTTCTGGACAATACGCCTCCATGTGCTTCGGTCATGGGCAGTTAAACAGCGGCAGACTGGTCAGCGTCTTTATTTGGTTTGCCCATCGTATGGGCGATCGACCGCGTGGTCTTTTTCTGTCGACCTTTCCTATCACGAAGTTTTTATAGATTGCTAGGATTTCTGCCAGCAGCATGGACGCTACTTGAGGATGCTTAGGAGTAGATAGATGACAGCCTTGTCGTTATGCGGATTTCGCTGAGGATAGAGACAATCGTTCTGCGAGCATGCGTCCCCTACACCACAGGAAGTATCTATATATAAAACAAAGTCGGGTTTGTTCGAACACTTATAACTCGAAAACAGCTGTACCGATTTTCATGGGTTTTGATTTGTTGTATTTGTCTCCGTTCCGAATAGCAATAAAAAAAAAGTAAAAACATTGGAAAAATGGACGAAAACAAAATTATAAAGAAAAAATATTTTCTCATACATTTTCTATAGAACGACTTTTTTGATATCAGAACTGATTGATGACAGAAAAAAAAATTCAACTGTCAAATCGGTTTAAGGGTTTTTTAATCATTTCAGATCATTCGGTCAATCTGGCATGATGTCTCCTCGCGCAATGGAAAAGTAAGAAAATAAAAAAAAAAAGTTTTGTTCGTTACCTATTTAGAAGAAAAAAAATTCGGAAAAACATTTCGTATGAGAAATGTTACATAATCTCGCTAAAAAGTGGTGGTAGGGGTTGGAGTAAAGGTAGTGGTAGGGGTTGGAGTAGGGGTAGGGGTAGTGGTAGTGGTAGTGGTAGGGGTTGGAGTAGGGGTAGTGGTAGGGGTTGGAGTAGAGGTAGTGGTAGGGGTAGGGGTAGTGGTAGTTGTTTTTCACAGACGAAGGAAATAGCAAGCAAGCCAACGTTTGGGCAGGAAAACGTCTGCCGGGTCCGCTAGTGTTTTATATTTTATCAAAGCGAAAATTGATTTTAGCTCATTATTTTTTTTATAATATTACCTTTTTTTTATTGAAACCAACGACTTATTCTATTTGGAAAAACTTTCCATTTATCCAATAGATTTTATAAATATTATTATACCGCTACGCCTCCTCAACATCATCAAATTCCCACCAGATATGTGACATGTGAACTTGTTTTTTATTTATAATAAATAAACCAACTAAATAAAAGAGTACCAAAAATTGTGTACTTGTGGGTTGCAGCATGTAATTAATAGTATGGGACAAACGTTATGGGGAGAGCTGTTAATTGATTTTGATACATTATTAATATTGCCCTGAGTGTCAAATAATTTCGCTAAATAAAATAATGCATGGAAACATATTACTTAAAATAATACCGCTGTGGGTATCGGATTCAAACCATATGCCTTTACGCTTAACGGCTAGAGCACGGTCAATAAGTCTATATCAGTAGGTACATATTTCAGACTTATAAAGTAGGTTTTTTCAAAATTACTGAATGACCAAAAA
The DNA here is from genome assembly GCA_963924495.1 of Nemapogon koenigi. Lineage (NCBI taxonomy): Eukaryota > Metazoa > Arthropoda > Insecta > Lepidoptera > Tineidae > Nemapogon > Nemapogon koenigi. The sequence continues at coordinate 18,902,930 of OZ004629.1, forward strand.
TCCAATTTACATGTCAAAAATATGAAAATGAAAAATACTCTAACGAAATATAAAAAAGAAATTATCAAAATCGGTTCACAACTGGCGGTGTACATACATACAAAAAATACGGTTTGAATTTAGAAACTTATTCTTTTTTTTCGAGTTGGTTAAAAATAAATTAAACATGGCATGACCTAGGCTGTTGCAGTTCTTCTAGCACCGCTTACTGCAGTGCGTTTAGCCAATCTTAAAAGTTATATAGTAGATTTGATAACTTAAACTCATTACGCAGTTTAAATATCTACTCCTAACTCTAAAATAATATATACTAACTACCTACTATTATAAAGATAGATCATTTTTCGACGTCCCATCTAAATATACACTATTTCGCTGGAGTTATAGTCATCTAAATATTTTTATACATACATATATATGAATTTGATAATAAAAATCTCCTAATTTCCGTTTTGCGTCCATACTCCGAAATTGACAATTTCCACAATCACTGTTACTACCATAAAGCATAAATAAACTATTACTTCATCATTACAGTTAAAGAGAAACATATGTATTTATAAAGATGTATTGAATTTACATACCATTGCAAAAATAAATATTATTTATAAAAATCAATTTAACACGAAATTTTATAAGTATTCTAAAAAATTATGTAAAGTTAAGGCAGCTCCATCGTCGAGGCCAAATGATTTAGATATGCCATCTTATTATTTTTTATTTTTTTATTTATTTTATTAAGAATCTGCGTCTTGTACCACGAATTGTACTTGTAGCTCGTATTATTGAGATATTGATTCTTGATCTTAGCCATCACATCACTTCTTATAGATGTGCCCCAACAGTCAGCAAAGTACTGTGGTGCAAAGACTCCATCAACAGACGTCACAAGTCGCATGTCGCTTCTCGCAAGCCGAAGAATATTTTCTTTTCTTTTCTTCTTCAGCCGATTTTAATACGGAGGCAACAGGGCGTGAGATGTGAGAAGGAGCGTCAGTGTCAACAACACGAATATCAAATAACGCCTCCCTCTGAGCTATCCAAACACCACGGCAAGAAAAATCTCCGCGTAGTCCGCAAGTACGAAGGTGATAATAGGTTCTTTGATTACATTTCCCCATGCAAGTTGACATAAATCACAAAAAAGATTACGAATTTCGTTGTGACGACGTGTTACTAGACCACCTGTTTTGCAGCAGAGGGCATGATCCACATCAAATTCATCGCTGCCGCAACCACCACAAGATATTGGCATAGAAACTGGTATTCTTTTGTATCGTAGTGCTAAAGCATCCCTGAATTCCAAAGCATTCCTGATCTTTCTTAGTCGGTATATTTGATAGCCAGTTCGAAGATTTTGTTTTCATTTTAGTTGAGATCGATCGTTCAATTGCTCTTCTCCTGCCGGGAAGTAAATTAGTCAGAATGGTGTCTAATAATTCGTCATCAAGTGTTTCTTTAATTTTGTGGCATTCTTTTCGTGCCTCATCATTTACATAATAATACCTTCAATATTATGTTATTTTTATTTTGACATACATTAGCTTCGATGAACGTCATACATTTGCTTCGGGGCGACAGAAAAAAACATGTACTTTTGAACGCTTCGTACTAAGTTTACAAGTTACAAAAATGTTAGTTAGGTATATAATTGTGAAGACTCATCTGACGGATACAGAAAAACACCTTCGATCTCACCTCAGCTCCCTCTGATAAGATAATAGGCCGCGGAAGTGAGCACTGAAATCAGTTTGAAATGAAACTGTACTTTTTTAAATAACTTTGTCACATAAATAAAAAAACACGCTTTACACCGACCAAAACCACTCTCGGGGGCATTTTCATCACTCTTCATCGTTTGAGGAAGAAAAAGCGTAGAAAAATGATACCAGCTCGAACTAGGTTACCGAAAAAGCCGAGCGCGAAAATTGACAATTTCAACTTCGCACCATTCTACAACAACTAAACTGCTTCAAACCGATCGAATGTAACTCCAATAGAAGTGGATGTCCCAGAGGAATCTGAAAACATTTAAAGTATCAATAGCGGTGGCAATATCGGGACTTCTATAACGGCAAGCTCGTCGACACAGGGGGCGCTAGAAATCAAAAATACAAAAATACTAGCGGTAGTAACCCGACTTCTACCCACCCTGATTTTTTAATGCTTTTATTAATAACTGTTCGCCCGTGGGGTCCATACTTTCATCACCTATTACACCCCCTTATGGGTAATATACAGCCTGTCAAACCTGAAGGTCCATTTTAAATATAAGTGAAAGAAGTATTGAAATCGGATGAGTAGTTAGTAGAGTAGAGTAGATCATATAAAAAATGTTCGCCGAGCATGTATGAAAATTATGATAAACATAAATGAAGCTAAAGAGCTATGTCAGGATAGTAGCAAATGTCATTAGATTGTATCTACCTAACCCTCTTGGGATAAAAGGCGTGATGGTAGATAGATAGGATGAATAGTTTCGGATATTACCTCCTACATCCAAACTTACAAATTTAACCTCTTTATAATATTAGTCTAGATATGAAGCTTAAATCTATCATGTATCTAGTTATACTAAATTATTGAATCATGTAGTTACTTCATCTGAAATATACTTTTCATAAATGCAAATAGCTCTCAATCAAGATAAATTTAAAATATGTTGATGGCACTAACGCATTAAAAATTACCTACGCTCTATTTGCCGTAAAAAGGGAAGGTAATTTAATCTACTCAATATTAAATATTCTGACATGAAAGCTCGTTTTAATTTAAATAAAATTGGAATGCGGTGCAGTAAAATACTATGAAGCAATTCACAGTAAAGTGAGACAGATGTCTATTTTAATAAAAAATGTAAAGTGCGAATGGACAGTAAAATGCAGGTATTTTTCTCGACCACGGTTGTCAAGTAATTTCATGTTAATCGGGTTTCATGAAATAGAGCAATGTCAATTAATGTGCGGAACTGCGGATAACTTCATTTTCTTCCTACTACCAAGTAATTCTATAATTGTTAATCTAAAACGGAAGCACAAAACGGCATTTTTAAGCTCTTCTAAAAACAGTGCAATAATGATCACATTGTATCCTGGCTTCCTTCTAATAACAATGTAACAATGATCACATTTCTGAACTGTTTTTTTTTTAATTAGTCACTGGTTATTTTTTCTCTAGTCTTTTCTGTGTAGATTTTGTTCTATTAGGTACTTTTTCTGTAGTGAAAATTGCGCGCGTATTTTTTGTTAAAACTAATATACCTATTTTATAACTTTTATTTTAAAAACAATGCAGGATTATTATGTAAAAATCAATTGTATCCCGGTTTTAATTCTCTTTTTTCTATTCAAACTTCTACTTCTATAAAAACTAAATTTTATTCAAAATATTTATTCATTTCAGAATCCGTTCAATACAAAGAGATTTATAAATTTAATAAATTTTGTATTCGGGAACTAAACGAATTGTCGCAGTTTGTATGCATACCGTCAAAATGGAGAAGAATAACAAAAAAAAACCAATGAAATATCAAAGTGAAATAAATCTAAATCTTTATTTTTTGATTAATTTATTTTTATTTATAACTTAATAAATAAAAAAATCTCAAAACTACAAATTAAAAATTTCTTCCAGAGAGTCCGAATCCGCTGCCATAGTGCCTAGAACACAAAGCGCGTTACCCTTTTGAATTTCTAGCGCTATGCGTTGTATGAAAATTTTTATTTTGTTGTACCTAGTTGAAAGATAAACATTTAAAAAAAAAGTGCACCGACTTCAAAAATTTGCACTGAAAAGTAAGAAATAATAAATATTTCGTCGTAGAATTTGAAGACGGTTGGTGCCAAATTAGGATACAAAACTAAGTAAATATCTAAGAAGACAATATTATCTATGTTTGTATGTACTGATGATCGTAGGTTCCTAATGAATTGTCTAGATTAGTGAATTTGGGAACTAAGTTGTTTCTAATTTGGCACCAACCGTCTTCAAATTCTACGACGAAATATTTATTATTTCTTACTTTTCATTGCAAATTTTTGAAGTCGGTGCACTTTTTTTTAAAAGGTTTATTTTACCCTTTTAAGTGATTTTGCTGCCTTGAGAGACAAATATTAACGCAACTAAAAAAATATTGATTGAAAATTTAAAAAAATACCGCTGTGGATGTGATTTAAACCTAACCATGTGCTTTTGACCATCGTCACAAAAATTGACAACTTCGTCTCAATAGCAACCGTTGCTAAGGCTTTTTCTGATACATAATTTTCAGCCGTAAACAGAAATTAATTTCTGAAAAACTACTATACATACATATCGAGAAATAATTATGTCTTAAAAAAAATAAGTCGTCAAAATCGGTATTTATTTTATCGAAATATCAAGAAAAATGTACTTATAAAGTCAGTTTTTTCAAAATTTCTAAAAAACTATTGAACCAATTTTTATGAGATAAAAATGAGACGAATCCGGAAGAATTATCTGTCGATTAAAAAAGAAACCATCAAAATCGGTTTACAACTGGCGGAGTTATCGATGTACATACATACATAAAAAAAAATACGGTCCGAATTGAGAACCTTCTCGTTCTTTTTTTGGAAGTCGGTTAAAAAGCAGATTGCACAACTCGCTGAGAGTGACTTATTGAATCTACTATTTGTTATTTAAACCACATACCAAGGTAGGTAGGTAGGTAGGTAGGTACATAGAAGCATATTAACGATTGCAGATCATTTTAGAAGAACGGAACTAGACATTATAATTTCCAAGATGTTTTTGTCATACATAATTACTCGTACAAACTACACTTAGAGGCTTTTCCATCTAAATATACCTCAACAGAACTGGCCACTCGTTAGCTACCATCGGCTATTATAGGGAGACTTGGTGTTCTGCTTGGTACCCTAGGATAAACGGTAAAATTTGAATGGATTAGAGAGCATGTGAGTACACTGCCGAAAAGCGTTTTTCCCTGAGTTTAATCACTAACATCATTTGCTTCTGCCCTCCTATAGATAACTACGATAGGGCCATATTAATACACATACATTTTCTGCAAATCGTACCTATTGCTTAGTGAAAACCTTAGAGATAAGGTGAAAACCGTATCTTTGAGATTAGCGCAGTCATAGACCCACCTGTCGCACGCCGAGGTGTCTAGTTGCTTTAAGTAAACTTAACTTTGATCTTGGAAGAAAAACGTGTAGTAGAATTGATTTTATTCGCTCTATCGGCTTACTACATTTTTCAAGGAATGTTACTACGATCCGATTATTTGGCTATTAAAATTCCTTTGTCATTTTTACAGTCTTTCTATTACTAAGTACTTTGTCGAAAGTATAAATAACTACCTAGTTTAAAGAAAAGTAAGTTAGTTCGCGTCCTTGTTCTGAGAAAAGAACTGGTATCACTGAATGTCATTATTTTTGTGCAGTCTGTTTTATATGTTGATTTTTGTAGATTATTAAAAGACATAAGCTTTGATTAAACTTGATTTTTATTTCATGACCATGCATGCTAGTTCTAACAAGACGACAGTAATTGCCAATAATGGCTGTCGCAGACGCAGTGAGTGCTGCCGCCCTCTAGTGACACTAATTAGTAACTTATATGGACTGTTTACATAGACATGTTTTATGACCTGTTTGCATACATATAACATCCCCTTTGTTGAGTTTTAATTAAAATTAAACATATATAACAATTTTAATTAAATGTTACTTAAAGAAAATCTTCTACTTGTAAATGACAATTCATAACTTGACAAGTAAACAGAAATGTTGAATTATGTAAGTACTTTCTAAATTTTAAAATTGACTTATTATGGACAATAGACATTTAAGTTGAAATAAACTCTTATGACTAAAAAAATATTAAACATAAATGTAAATTATTAACTAAGAAATAAAAAATATATAAGTAGACAAACTTTAAGTAAACTTATTTAACTAAGACAAAAAAATTTACTTATAATTAATAATCTTAACAACATCTATATATATAAAAATGAAACCCGTTTTCCGTTGTCACGACATAACATGAAAACGGCTGAACCGATTTGGCTGATTTTAGTCTTAAAATATTCCTAGATATGCAGGGAAGGTTTTAAAGGTGATTCGAATAATTGCCGAAAAACCCCTAAAAACAGCCCTTTTCTTTTTCCCATAATAACAGAGTCAATTTGAACCTTATTGCTATTCAATAAAGTTAATTTTAAATTAAAAGCACTCATTGTTGTCTATGCAATGTAGATGTGTTCCTAATGTCACCGCACAAATTTAAAATTCGCGTGCGTGTTGGAGAATCTAATGTCGCGTTCCGACACTCAACAAAAGTGATAATATCGCGAACGCGACCAAATTGAATAGTCACAAAATGTAATTTAAGTAATTTAATAGATCATTAGTAGTACTGATTTTCAGTTTGGTCGGCTTCGCGAAACTTAATTTGCCTAGGAGTAGGGGTAGGAGTAGAGGTAGGAGTAGGGGTAGGTGTAGTGGTAGGGTGTTGTGTTGTTTGTAAATAAATATAACTGTTTTAGTAAAACCATTTATTTCTAGTCACCATGTTCAAGTCTGTACATTTAGTTGTCTATCTTCTTAGGCCAAAGCCTCACTACATTCAGCCACAGGTTGGCTCTAAGATAATATACAACATCCTTCCTCTTTTAAAGTAAAACAATATAGGAAAACAAATTAATAACATAAAGTAGGCAACTCATCCTTAAAATTAATACATAAAGAAAAAACTTAATTTATTTTAAATATTTAGGCTTTCTTACAATTCTACCTGATCTAGTTGTATAGTAGGTATTTTTATTAATAGGTATATTTGGAACTTTAGGTACAGAGTCAGAAGTATCTCTTACATTTTGATTACAGTTATTTTCATTACAAACACTATCATCAAGTGAATCATTTATATAATTATAGTTTTGAATAAATTTGCCACCTTTAATTAAACTCTTCCTATTTCTTATTATATTATTACCATCTTCTGTTTTAACTATATATGACCTTACATTTTCTCCCTTTCCAACAACTATACCACTTCTATGAGGAACTGGAGAATTTTCCTCTGTAATTTTTACTGATTCACCTTTTTCTAAAACAGGTAAAGTTCTACAACCCCTATTATAATAATGACTCTGTCTTATCTGCCTATCTTTTAACACTTTTTTATAACTTTTATGATTTACAATGTTATTTCCTTTTTTAAAATAAGGTAAAATGTTTTTAACACTTCTGTTAAATAACAACTCTGTAGGAGTCCTACCTTCACTATCAATGGGTGTATTTCTATACAATAATAACCCTAGATACATGTCTTTATTTTCATATGATAATTTCTTTAATATTCTTTTAACTGTCTGTATATATCTTTCTGCTAGACCATTACTTTGGTGGTGTTGTGGACTAGTGATTTTATGAACAAAATTCCAGTTATCAGTAAACTTTTTGAATTCTACACTTGTAAATTGAGTTCCTGAATCTGAATATAAACATTCTGGTATTCCATACCGTGCAAAAATTTCTTTCAAGCTTTGAATAGTACAATTAGCTGATAAATTTCTTAATTCTGCCAACTCAACATATTTACTATATGAATCTACTACAATAAGATACGGTTTTCCAAATAAGAAAAATATGTCTGTTGACACAATTTGCCAAGGTAAGTCCGGTATTTCTTTGTTTACAATTGTTTCTTTCCTATTATTATTTTGAAATTCTTTACATGTATTACAATTAGATATTAAGTCTTCAATTTGTTTGTTCATAGATGGCCAATAAAGAGATTTGCGAGCTAACATTTTACATTTTTCAATCCCTAAATGAGCATAATGTATTCTTTGTAACATATCTTGTCTTAAACTCTTAGGTATCACTAATTGTGACCCTTTGAAAATTAAATTATCACATTCACTTAACTCATCTTTGTAGCTATAATAAATTTTAGCTAAACTATCCACATTATATTTATTATCAGGCCATCCCTCTTTTATATATTTCAACACTTTTTGTAACTCACTATCTTTAATTGTCTCCTCTTTTATTAAATTTAATTTCTTATCTGTAACAATAAATCCGTCTAATATCATTGCAACATGAGCTTGAATATCAACCTCACTTGACTTACATTTATCATTTATATAGGAGCGACTCAAATGATCAGCTACTATCAACTGTTTTCCTGGCTTATACATTAATTCAAAATCAAAACCTTGTAATGATATTCTTATTCTTTGTAATCTAATTGGACTTTTATTTAATGGCTTTTTAAATATCGAGACCAATGGTTTATGGTCAGTTTCCACTATGAACTCTTGACCATATAAATATTGATAAAATTTGGTACATCCAAATAGTATTGCTAGACTCTCTTTTTCAATTTGACTATAATTTTGCTCTGTAACTGTCAATGCTCTAGAAGCATATGCAACTGGTTTATTTTCTTGTAACATTACTGCACCTAATCCGCTTTTTAATGCGTCTACACTCAAAATTATTTGTTTATTTATATCAAAATATGCTAAAACCGGAGAGCTACTTAGAAATTCCTTTAACTTATTGTAACAATCTTTTTGTTCACTACCCCAAATAAAAGGAATGTCTTTCTTTGTTAATTGTCTCAAAGGAGCCGTTATTTCTGAAACATTTGGTATAAATTTTGATACATAGTTAATCATGCCAAGATATCTCAATAATTCAACTTGTGTTACTGGCTCTTGCATATTTCTAATAGCTTTTACTCTATCACTATCTATGTGTATACCTTCTGATGAAATTATATGTCCTAAATACTTTACTTTAGAAACCTTTATTTGACACTTATTAATATTAAATTTTACACCAGTCTCCTGTGCTTTTTTAAGTACCTTTTCTAATATCCTATCATGTTCCTGTATGTTTTTTGCATAAATTAAAATGTCATCTATATATATTTCCACTCCATTGATGTTTTTAAAAATATCGGAGAATACTCTGTGAAAAATTTCAGCACTACAATTCAAACCATATGGCAGCCTATTGAACATATATCTTCCATAAGGTGTGTTGAAGGTTGTGAGTTCTTTTGACACATCCTTCAAACTAATTTGCCAAAAACCTTTATTCGCATCGAGTACACTATATATTTTTCTACCATTTAATTTAGATGTAATCTCATTTAGAGTAGGTATCATAAATTGTTCTCTCTGTATTTGTTTATTGAGATACTGTGGATCTAAACAAACCCGGATTGACCCATCTGGTTTTTTAGTCATAACCAAAGAATTAACAAATTGTGTGGGTTTTTCTATTTTAGATATTATACCCAAACTTTCCATTTTATCTAATTCTGATTTTAATTGTGACATTAATTTAAAAGGTACATTGCGACATGGTTCTATCTTACCTTGTATGTTTTGTTTCAACTTTATTTCATATTCATAATTGTTGATTTTACCAATCCCATTAAACAATTGACTATAACTTTTCAAAATCTGACTTTTATTTAATATATCCAAGTTATTTACCTCCATGACATCTATATTTCTTTTAATCAATTCACACTCAATTAATGTTGGTAAGCCTAAGATAGGTGAAAAATTTCCTTTTGTAACCTGAAATTCAATTAAACTTATTTTATTATTTATTTTACAATTTAACATTACTTTGCCCAGAGTATCAATTGGTTGTTCATTATAATTTGTCAACTTTACAGTAGAATGCATGATTTTTAAGTGTAAATTACTACAAATATATTTAGGTATGACATTACATTGTGCTCCAGTATCAATCTTAAATTTCAACAAATAGTTATTATAATCTGTCTGATAAACTGATTCAAACCATGTTTTCAAATTATTCAGACTAACAAGTCCTAAACTTACATTGTTATTACAAATTTCAGAGGTTATTTTATTATCTTGAAATACCTGTACACTTTTAATACGACCTGTCTTACACATCGATGCATAATGACCAATTTTATAACACTTCATACACTTTTTGTTGTAGGCCGGACACTTGTTCTTCTGATGAGTGTATCCACACCGTTGACATTTCCACTCTGGCTTCTGTGATGATATATGATTATTATTTCTCCATGATGTATATTTCTTACTATTCCAATTGTTTTCAGTATTAAATGTTGAGTTATTATTTGAAGAATTTTCTTGTTTTGAATAAAATCTTTGTTTTGGCTTAATTTGTGTATAATTTTTGTTCCTAACCGCAGACACACTGGGGTCACTTGGTTGATTTTCTATTACTTTTAGATGCTCACTGGCTAACTCTGCAGCCTTACATATTTTTATAGCCTTTGTCAATGTTAAACTGGATTCTGAGGGTAATCTTTCCTTCATTCTAGTGTCATAAATTCCTGCTACAATTCTGTCTCTGATCATCTTGTCCTGTAATCTTCCAAACTCACATTCTTTGCTCAATTTTCTCAATTCTGTTAAATAGTTGTCAAAATTTTCTTGCCTTTTCTGATTTCTTGTGACAAATATGTGTGATGCAACGCTTTCATTCTTTATGGGTACAAAATATTCTTGAAATTCATTTATTACTGTTTCATAATTCTTTGTGTCATTCTCTGATATGGAAAATGTGTTATAAATGTCTATACAAGACTCACCGATGCAGTGTAACAGCAAGGCTACCTGCACCTCACCCGGTTTTTTCATAACTCCGAATGCGATTCTGTATAAGTCGAATCGTTGTTTCCATTTTTTAAAACCTTCTGATGATAGATCAGTTAGATTTTCTGGGGGTTTTAATCCCATGATGCCATATGACGACATCGCGTCATTTAATCCAAGCACATCAGCCGACACTTTTTTCTATTCCGCCATAATTGATGAATTTTCTTATTACTTATTTAATTTCACATCGGTTGCCGTCTTTATTTATTAATACGCAGCGCCATGTTGTGTTGTTTGTAAATAAATATAACTGTTTTAGTAAAACCATTTATTTCTAGTCACCATGTTCAAGTCTGTACATTTAGTTGTCTATCTTCTTAGGCCAAAGCCTCACTACATTCAGCCACAGGTTGGCTCTAAGATAATATACAACATAGGGTAGGGTAGGGTAGGGTAGGGGTAGGGGTAGGGGTAGGGGTAGGGGTAGGGGTAGGGGTAGGGTAGGGGTAGGGGTAGGAGTAGGAGTAGGAGTAGGGGTAGGTGTAGGGGTAGGGTAGGGTAGGGTAGGGGTAGGGGTAGGGGTAGGCGGTAGGGTAGGGGTAGGGTAGGGTAGGGGTAGGGTAGGGGTAGGGTAGGGGTAGGGGTAGGGTAGGGGTAGGGGTAGTGCAGGCAAGCCAACGTTTGGGCAGGACAACGTCTGCCGAGTCCGCAAGTATTTTTTAAATTATTAACATTATTATTATTTATTATCAAATCTCTTTGGTCTTTTAACTTCACGACCTGATTTTGTTACATTTTTATTATCTTGTAAAGCGACACACTTCATCAGACTCACATACACTACGAAATGAATCAGTATCTGAATCAGACTGATGTTCAGATGTCGAGACCACAGGTTCAATGTAAGACTGAGATTGTGACAATATTTCTTGTTGTTGACTTGACTGAGACAATTCTACATCAGACAACTGACTTTTTAATTCATATTTTTCAATTTGAGTGACTGAACCTGTTTCCTTCTGAATAATTGAACCAATTTTTGGCTCTAATGTTTGACTGCTTTGACTGTCTGATAATTGATTCCTGTCTGAGTGTGTTACAGTGCTAGGTTTAGAAATATACAGACTTAGTAATCCATTTGAAATAGAATTTGTTGGTACTAGACATGTATAAGTTTGATTATAATTTTTCTGATTTAGCTTTTTATTATTTGAGTGACTAACGTTTTGTTGAGTTGGAGGACTAAAATTTGTATTACTAGACTTATTTAAAATTAAATGTTGACGATTTCTCCTATATATACTATCATCTTTTGATTTAATCAGATATGACCTTGAACAATTTTTTACAAAATCTATGACTATACCTGGTAACCAGTGACTATTTGGGGTTTTCTTATATAAAATATTATCACCTATCTTTAATGAACTTTTAAGTCTTTTATATATCTGTCATAATACTTTTTATATGTTTCTTTATATTTTCTTAAATTTTCTACTTCATCATGACACTGCAAGACATTATTATTTGACAGAGTGTTTGTAAACATTCTTTTTACAACACCAATCTGTGTACGTACTTACTTTTTGCTTTTTGTAGAAACGTGTCGAAAAATTTTTTCCTCTTTTTTGAAGACTAGACTTGGAATTATATTATTGACGAACCGACCGCTGCCACCATGTTTTATATGTTGATTTTTGTAGGTTATTAAAAGACATAAGCTTTGATTAAACTTGATTTTTATTTCATGACCATGCATGCTAGTTCTAACAAGACGACAGTAATTGACAATAATGGCTGTCGCAGACGCAGTGAGTGCTGCCGCCCTCTAGTGACACTAATTAGTAACTTATATGGACTGTTTACATAGACATGTTTTATGACCTGTTTGCATACATATAACACAGTCGACTGGCGCTATATAAGAACAAAATATCTTAAAACTACAAATAGAATTGTAAAATGGATTATTAAAATAATCCATACTAATATTATAAATGCGAAAATAACTATGTCTGTCTGTCTGTTACGCTTTCACGCCTAAACCACTTAACCGATTACAATGAAATTTCACACGGAGAGAGCTTGAAGCCTATGGAAATACACATGATATATTTTTTTTAATCCACCCCTCTAGAGGTGATCAAAGGCCCCAAGGGCGAATAGCTAGTATTTGTATAAATTAGGATTTAAACTACGATATTAATTTAATTTATATGATTGTTTGATATATGGACAACTCGCTTAATGTAGGTGTTGTTACCAGACCGTGGTTAATGTGGAGATATTTTTTTAATTTATCGCCAATCACCCCCAACGACGAAACTACGACCAAATAATAGACTTTTCAGCGCATGTATTTTAGAGTTTTGTTGCCGATGCGGTCTAAGTAAAGCTTATATTATGGTATTGCATACAGTGCGTAGGTATATTTGAAATTAATTCAATGCATTGAAACAGTCCTGATTGTTAGGACAAATCGCATGTTTATTTGTCCAAATAGTACAAAATGGAATAAAGGCTGTATTCAACACATTAATTAGACAAGAATAGAATATGCTATATTATAAATTATTGTTTCGTATTTTATAATTACAAAGGTTCTATAGAAACTTATAATGGGTATTTGCTGTTGTTTCATCATTTTCATTTTACAGTCTACAGGTATCACAATTACAGTACTTGTGGATGCTAATTGGTGTCAAATTTGCGAATTTCCCTGGCGGGAGCGGCCAATTAAGGATCGGAAAGCACTTGATATGAACAATTGGCTTTATAAAATACTAGCTGTTCGCCTCAACTTCGCCCGCGGGGCCATTCTAACTTCCATCCTATATTATAATCTTTTAGAGGGGTGGATTTAAAATCAGTCATCTATGTCCTTCTCTAGGATTTAAGCTTTATCCGTATCAAATTTTATCAAAATCAGTTCAGTGGTTTAGCCGTGGAAGCGTACAACAAAATTGCAGTAAAATATAATGGAACCTCAGTTGATAGAAATAACCTATGTTATTTCGTGAATTCCTTATACATACAGTATACTATACAGTGTCCGCACTTCTAAAAAAAAAATAACTTGGCCAAGTTCCGAGTACGACTTTTCCTTTAGGGTTTCCTGTAATTGAACTGTCAATTATCGTGTACTAGCGGGCCCGGCAGATGTTGTCCTGCCCAAACGTTGGCTTGCCTGCTATTTACTTTCCTTCGTCCGTGGAAAACAACTACCACTAAAATCACCAAGTCACCAGATAGGTAGAAACAAGTGGAGCTCTACCTCTTGAGTAACACCTGCAGAGGTATCTCACACATTTTGGTTATAAATAGTGTAACTAACACGACTTTCTTTTATATATATAGATTTTCTTAATATATTTTTTCAAATTCAAATTTATTTATTTAAAAATGTAAAAAGGTAAAAGTATAACATACCTATCTATACCTACCCTTAATATATTATTAAATTACAATTAAATCTATCAAAAGATCACATACAAAAAATCAAAACATGGAAATCAATGAAAATTAAACAAACTCGAATAATGAACATGACGCAACGAAAATTTAACAAAATAATATTTAACACTATTAAAATTTTGTTCAATATTACACGGAGCAAGCAACTACAATATGGATGTGGTATATTTACTATGTTTATTATTTGATTCAATCTCATCGTAAAGGTGGCCACACATTAGTGCAATCCGCGGCGCGTCGCCGTACGGTTCACCGAAACCGACCACAGACTCGTCCAATTCTTGTAACGAATGGTCCGCCTAGACCTAGATCGTCCGGCGGCCGGAATGGGAAATTTTCGGTGCGACGCCGGACCAATGTGTGGCCTGTTTAAATTATAAACGACAAGAAATTGGAAATTAGCACTTTTCCTCGTAGGACAGATTGGACTAAAATCGAAATTCGATTATTTACTGTATAAGTCTATGATTTGGTCATGAAACTCTATATACGTAAAAAAGTTTCAACATTTTGCTGCCAGTAGATTCGGAGAAAATAAGCTGTGACAAACGATCAGACAGACACATGAGTGTTCCTATAAGGGTTTCGTTTTTTCATTGGAGCTGTTCGAAAGCCTAATAACAGATTAAAGAAGTGACACTTTTAGATCCATTAAGAGCAGCAACAGGCTTGCCACCTGTTATGTTTTATATGAACAACTGGCAAAAAGTCGAAATCTCAGGTGTATAACATATCTGAGCCAAATCGTCGTCTTTATAATTTAAGAATTTTCTGATGATGATGAATATTATGAAGAGTTGGAAGAACTGATGATGGACTCTAAGTTCTTAGAACTTCTACTTGAACTATTATGGATAGATAAATGAGCAAACACTACGAAATCTGGAACGGGACAGAACACTGTACGACTAAAACTTTTTTATTTAATACCGATAGACACATATAGATTGTAATTAATACCTTAAAGTCCTATAATATTACTAAAGTTAAATATTCTATTCTAGATATGGAGTACGGGTATGAAGATGAAGAAGCTAGTGACGGTGACAACGGACGAGACTTGCTGCCTGTATCTCGTCGTACTGCCAAACACATCGCAGCTGGCGAAGAAAGGCCAAGAATTAATTCAAGTCAGCAAACTACACCGACAGAAGGTAAGGCCTACTCTTAAACCACTGTCCTTCTCATATTTACCACTTTTTGATGCGTAACATCTTTCCTCTCGCTTTCCTGCAATCTGTGGGAGTGATGTCGTGAAAAGGGACGGAAGTGTGTAACAGGAATTTGATTTCACCAATGAGCGCGCGCGGATATTCCGAGGTTGGTACTGTAAGCCAACGGTGTGTGCGTGTGTGTGACGAGAAAGAGAAAGGGAAATAGATAAGGAGGACGCATCAGCTGTGCGCTTAGGAGGAGTATCAGATGTTACACATCATAAGCGACTACTGTAAGGCTCGCTCGTTTTTTTATTTCTATATAGATAGTAGTTGATAATAAAACATTAAAATTAAAAAAAATGTAACGGAACAAATATTTTATATTCACTAATACAAAACAAAATTTAAAAAACACATGACTAATAATCATATCGCAAACAGAAGATTTAAAAAAAAATTATCGCCCGGCAGATGTGAAACTTTGAAATTGACGCGTCAACTATACTGTGGTCGAATAGAGAGGCACACGCAGTACACGCACTAAAACAGAGAAGCAACGATGTATATAGTATACGCGCCACGCACTCACAAGGGAGTAGAGAGCGGCGGCAGAGACGGGGAATGACGGCATACGAATCGGTCTTACCTCCAAGGCGCGCCAATACATGTCATGTTATCACATTAAAATAAACGCTTTGAAATCGGTTCATCTCACAATGATACAACACGCATACAAACATTGGCAACATAGGCTAAGGTAAGCTTTTGGGCTAGATAGATGAATTTTTCAAATGTTCTCTTATTCTGTACTTCAAATTGCATTGTATTTACTTAGTTTAGCGCCTGAAGACACTGGTAAACAGACTCCGTGCACAAAATGTAAATACTGTTAGTTCACTGTTTATCACGATCAAAGCTCGACAAGCTTTTCGTTTACTTACACAATCCCCTCAAAAGATACAAATTGCTAATATTGCTTTACTTGGCTATTTTCTATTCTAAACTGAATTTTCTAATAATTGATTTTAAATATTTCGTTTGACAAATTACATGGCCGCTGCAAATTAATAACGCAAATTTAACGATAATGAGAAGCTATTCGGTCTGATTAAAAGTTTCTGCCGGCAAAGTTGGGTTTTTGAAAACACTTAACACCTTACCATCAGGTGGAGTGAAGTCATTTGCCGCAAGTACGTAGCATGCTCGAACAAAAAGATATCTTATTTTGTAAGTGACTGCTTGAATGTTCGTTTCTTCTTCCCCACTTCTTCTGAAATTAATAAGTCCGTGACTTTGCCAAATGTAAACAATGTTACTGGTATCTGTCCGCAGCAAGGTATAAAGGCCGTGATGGTGTGTTTGTTTTTGTTTGTGCTTCATGTTCGATGTTTATTCTATTTGCCCACTAAAGCATGTCCATATTGTCCATGCTATTCGTGTGCCTTTGTTGTATTCCAATAGCTTTCAATACATATTACTGTTTGACGGTCGACCCAATTAAATTCCTGATACGGAATTAGAATTTGTCTGACCTGTCAGTAACTGTTATTCCATTAAATAATTGAAAATTATTATTATTAGGTAGGGTTTAGTTTGAGCATTTGTAAATGGCACAAAAAAATAAAACTGTTTGCTAGACATTATCTATCACAAATAAATAAAATAAAATTTTCTTGCTGTGATCTTAAAATAATATTATGTGAGATTTGATATCTTCATAATTTCAGAAAATTTCTATTTTCCTGCATACCGAACGTGGAACGGTATGCAGGAAATGTAGGTTACATAACTCTTTGTGAAATGTACGTGGAATTGAAAATGTTTGCATTTTATTCGCATTTTCGCATTCTTGTGGGTGGCAACATTTTACGAACGTAAAAATTTTCACATCAATCCATTGAATTTTAAAATAACATATAAATGTTATGAAATGGAATCCACATACAAATCCAGAAAAGATTTGCCGGGTATACCACTTTGCCTTCCTCGTTACCTATATACTTGACGGTTTTAATACGGTTTGTGCACTAGCTAAAGGGTTTAACTCCGGTTGACGTACCTAAATTTTCAAGCTCGCTTTAACAAAGTGAAAGCACATAACAACGTACCACTTCTAATAGAGCCACTCAACATGATTACAAATTCGGTATAACTTGTACCAACAGTGTACTAAATTAAATTCAGTGGTGGAACTCTACGTCGAACTTGTGTAGATGTTATCAGGGGAAAATCTTCAAACCTGACCTCTTGGACGTGTCATTGAATCAATTTGTAAGCAAATCTATTTCACGAACCACTTAATAAGTTTCCTCAGTCTAAGGGCATCTACTTGTACTAATATTACTTACTTGATATTTAAACCCACAAACACATCTTTACGACATATATAATTTACGGTATGGCCAAACACACCAGTACGGTGTCCACTTTTTACCAGTTGTCCATATTGAACCGAAAAGGTAGCAAGCCTTGTTGCTGCACTTAATGGTCCTAGATGGACTTTCCTATATCCATAATTTTTCAGGATAAACTATTCCTAATTTCTCTGTAAATAATCCTAAATTATATATATGCTAAATTACAGTGACACAGGTAGATTATTTACAGAGAAATTGGGAATAGTTTATCCCAGAAGAAATATGAATATAGAAGCCTTAATTGTTTTTCAAAATCTATATATATAAAAGAAAGTCGTGTTAGTTACACTATTTATAATTCAAGAACGGCTGTACCGATTTGGCTGAAAATTGGTGGAGAGGTAGCTTAGAGCCAGAAGACGGACATAGGATAGTAGCGGTTGTGGTAGGGGTTGGAGTAGGTCTAGTGGTAGTGGTTGGAGTAGGAGTAGGGGTAGTGGTAGTGGTAGTGGTGGTAGTAGTAGTGATAGTGGTAGTTGTTTTCCACGTACGAAGGAAAGTAAATAGCAGGCAAGCCAACGTTTGGGCAGGACAACGTCTGCCGGGCCCGCTAGTAGCAAAAAAGAGTGTTTCATCCCGTCATGTCCGAATAATAAAGAAAATAATTACACGAGAAATATAAATTTATAAAGCTGTCACTCAAAAATTAACGTTTACTTTTTGTAGGCAAATGTATTTTAAAAACGATTTTAATTAAATTTTCAGGTTACATAGTGGGTATTAAGACTTCAACTTATCTATTAATTTAAAATCTGATAAATACTACATTAATAATTGCGATACAAGATTCTGTTAAAGAAGTAACATTAAGTGCAGCAACAGGCTTGCCACCTGTTCTGTTCAATATGGGCAACTGGCAAAAAGTGGATACTGTTACTGTACCATAAGGTATAAAGCTTGTGAAGATGTGTTTGTTTGTTGTACAAAATTCCTCGTAGGTTAATATAAATCAATAGCAAAATAATATGCCGATAAGCTACCGAGCTTTTCGAATTCTTTGTATAATTATCTTTTACCAAGCAACATAATTTAGAGCGATATTTTAGCAAACCTTTTTTCTAACTATATCGAAAATCGAGTCTAATATTGTAAGCGATCACAAATTTTGTATCATGTCACTCACGAATTTTTAAGTTGCAACGAGTTTATTTAAAAAGGAGACCGATACCCTTTCATACATTATTGGGCCCAGGTGAAAACAAGATGTAACAAACAGACCCGTGTATAAATCATTGTTTGGCATTTGTCACTCTTTGAATCCATTAATCGCTAGTTTTACTTGTTTGATTTTTCGTATTCTACATTAAAAAAAATATAACCCTTTTTTGACATGTATTTCAACTTGTTACAACACAAATAGGCTCAAAAGTTACCGTTTTCATTGACTTTGAAAAACTTCTGCAGCTCAGACACGCTCTACAAAAACAAACCAACCATCATTATTTTCGAACAATTTTCATTTATGAATGTTTGTATGATTTTCTTTAACGCTAGAGACATTTTTATTGTTGACCAGTCCGTTATTAGCGTTCTGTAGCCTAATGTCGAAAACGGATGCTATATATCGATTCTTACATATAATTTTGTAGTCAAATTATGAAAATAATTGCCATTTAAAGCAACCAGTGAACTATTAAAAATAATAAAAATATTTGTTAATGGCACATCTAGGTTGTTCAATATGAACAACATTCAGCGGGGAAATGCACCCAGTATTCTTGCCACTATTCCACGAGGACCTGGTTTATTTAGTTATTTTTAATCTTTAGATTTGATTTAAGGTTTTTATATTAATAAAAAAACTGACAAAAAATGGACTTGTTACCGATGTCTCTGGCCACACTGTTAGGTATAAAAACCGTAAAGGTATGTGTGAAGGTGTTTGATAAAAATATTGTAGGGGTTATCCGTACATAGAATGGGGAACGAAAATAAATATTTCATCTGTGGTTTGTAGAATAGCTCTCTAAAAATTACAAAAAGGTTCCTAAGAGGTTTTTTAATTAGATAAGTATTATGAAATATATAAATTCCTAAAGTTGTTAACAACGTATCTCATTTTTACAACATTCAATGGGACGGAACCATCTGAGACGTACTTTTTATACACTTTTAGACTTGCCCATTTTACAGATACATGTAACAAAAAGTCTCTGGGATTAGACACAATAATATTTTTATAAAGTCTATAACTTAAATCGTACGTCACTTTCATCTAAATGTCAAATAAATAACCACAGACTACTAACTATATTATAATAACAGTCTGTCAATCTGTCACTGACTAAGTTATTTTCTTGTTATTTTATCTAATCTGTGACCATAATTTTATTGGTTTGCAAAATGTGACGACATCATCGTTTTCGCGGGGATTTGTAAAACTTTGATTTAAAATGAAAATACAAATATAAAATTTTATTATAATTATTTAATTATAAATCTTACAGCTATAATTAAAAGTATTTCCAAAAAAATGTTAACACGCCTATTAACGCTGTCACAGCGCGGCCTAGTTATTGTTCTGTTTTCCTTAATAAAGAGTTGGATTTATGCCAATGATAGGCTTTTGCGACGTCATTATGCACGAATACAAGTTGTGATGAGGTCTACCTCTATTGTTTGCATATATGAGTATTGAGATTACCAACTTTAAATGGTTTTACCATTTGGAGGACCTAATTACTTTATCCGTACATTTATTTATTTCTTATTATTTACTAACTAAGAACCCTGATTGCTCTTCTGTCTGTGAGTATGAATCTGAAAATTATTATGTTCTTATTTGATCCCAAGATGTATATTTAGGACCT
This sequence comes from Nemapogon koenigi, assembly GCA_963924495.1. Lineage (NCBI taxonomy): Eukaryota > Metazoa > Arthropoda > Insecta > Lepidoptera > Tineidae > Nemapogon > Nemapogon koenigi. Next base: position 18,923,412 of record OZ004629.1, read on the forward strand.
AACAATATAAATACTTAAATATCTTGATGATAAATAATACTACAATGATATTTCATGTTTAAGAGCTGAGCATTAACAGTATAAGTAATACAAGTCAAGGTAAAGTTAGCCCTGTCTAATCCTTCAGAGATATAACAAAATAATGTAGGATAAAATGATCTATAAAAAAGTCCGCGGTAGCATATATATCTATCTCTAATAAAAATCAGGACGCATTGCAAGACACGCCAGCCTTAACCCTTATGTGAGTGACGAGGTACCCGGGGTACCTTTTACATTTTCAATTTAAAAAAAAAAGTATATTTTACGCATTATAGATAGCTGTGGCTTCGTGAGAGCTCTTGACTTTTTGTAAACCATATTTTTTTATGCTTTGACCCTGTCAACCCATTCACGCTATGTTGAGGAAGCTAAAACATTTTTTACACCCATAACAGAGTGACAAAGTACCCGGGTACCTCTTTGTAATTTGTGTGACATTGCAAAGAATATTTCTAATTTCGTACTCGAAATACTAAAAATAAATTAAATAATAAATATTTATCAAAATGTTTTATTTAGATAAATATAAAAAAATACAATTTCTGTATTTATACAGAATTAAAATAACTCTCGAAGCAGGTGTTACATGTTGGACGAGTTACTGTATGTTCATCACAAACTGGTCTTCCGTAGTTGATGCAAGCTTTTCGCGTTTTTCTTTGCTTGCTATTGAGTTCTCTGGATATGCAGCAGCTTCCAACAACTGCAAGACGGCCTGTAGAATCGTCTAGTCTGACTTGTAGAAGTTGTAGATCCAGAAAGAATCGAATGTAATTCTTGGCCAAGCACATCCTGCAACCTGCACTGCAGATCGCCCTGTCCTTGTGTGCTTGCATGTTTGTAGGAAGAAACCGTTTATTTTTTCTCACCGTTCCAACAAGTGTCCATGTTCCACGTATTCAAGAAAAAAGAGCCCGCTGAAGAGATGAAAAAAATTATCTGTTGTTACATTCAGTCCAGAATTTTTATATTTAGATACGAGAGCAGTGAATTCTCCGACATTTGTTTGACGATTGCCATCACTTGATTTTCCAGTATGTATTTGTCCATTTAGGGGGTAGGAATTATTTCCATCACAAGCCCAGAATATTTTTATGCCATATTTTTCAGGTTTCGATGGCATGTACCTACTGAGTAAAGCGAGCCCGCTCATGGTACCCATATAACTGTTCATCAACGGTAATACATTCACGTGGCTTATAATTTTTATTCAAATTTGAAATGAACATAGTCCAAATATCTCGTATCCTAGAGGCTGCTTTATCAGCTGATAAACGTTCAGGACGCGTAACATCATTATCAACATTGCGGCTCGAAATAATGGCAAGTCAGGTTTCCACAGTTCTGTCAAATGTTTATTAGATCTATGTACTCCACTACAAATTAGAATGGCTAAAAATGCACCCAATTCTTGTTCTGTGAATGATTTGAATGTTTTTCCTTTCGGTTGCTTGCTAATATCAGGGTAATTTTCCATCAGTTTATTATTGTATGCTTCAGTAATCTTAGTCCCTTTTCGATTAGTTCCCGCAAAATTATGTCGCACATTTCATTAGACAAGATATTTTTGAATAATTCCATTGGATTGTACAGTTTAATGAAAGATGCAGCTCCGATCCAATGACGAATAATGTTTCGACGACTAGTTTTGGAAGTGGATCAAGCTGCCACTGAGTTCCATCTTTTGCAATAAGAACATTTTCTGATAATTCCCCTTTAAAACTATTGTGAATCGTAGGTAATAGTCTCTCTCATTTTCGATTTCAGCTTCTGACTCAACATCAGAAACTTCCGATCTGCCCTCGTCAATCAAAGAAATATAATCACGTATAAACTGTATGAAGGTACCCGGGTACCTCGTCACTTTGATGAAGTTATTTTTTTGTCACTCACATAAGGGTTAATGACATCATTCGTCGGGCCCTCGTCAGCATTAATGCGCCAGCCATTTTGGAACCTAAAGGGCTGGCACGGGATGATGGCAAAAGGCCAGATGGAATGACTCTTGCGCCTTGGAAGAGGGGACGACCGTTGGTATGGAACGCAACATGTGTGGACACCCTCGCTCAGTCTCACCTTCCATGCACATCAATTGAGGCTTGCAAAGCCGAAGCTGCCAAACGTCGCAAATACGCATCTCTTTCTGAAGAATACATATTTGGGGCGTTTAGGGTGGAAACACTGGGCCCGTGGGGACCTAGCGCACGACACCTCTATAAATAAATCGCTAAAAGATTGGTAGAGGTGTCCCACGACCAAAGAGCTGGCTCATATTTGGCTCAAAGAATAAGCATCGCCATCCAACGTGGCAACGCAGCCAGCCTTATGGGCACTCTCCCAGAAGGTAGCGACCTTGATGATTTTTTTTATTTATTGTTTTTTTATAGATAAGATGTATTCTATTCTAAACTCCGTTTTCTAATAAATAAGTATTTGTGTGGGTATTACAATTTTTATAATCCGATATTGTATCCGTGCGAAGCTAGTAAAAATATATTTTTGATGAATTTAATTAATGAAGGTTTATGTACAGTTGGTCAAATAAACACGTTGTTAAAAAAAAATTTCTCAAATGCGGACATAACAAAAATACGGAGAATTTATAAATTTTCTTCATTTAATTTTGCTGCTCTTGTTATCTACAGAGAAGGTATAATGAGATTTATTTGTTTGATTTTTTTTGCAATTATAATGAAGCTTGTAAAATTATACTCATATTCAGTGTGTATTTAAGAATTAATAAGATTATTTTTAAAGATTAATAAAATACAATAAATTCCCAAATAATTTTTAATTCCCGCCAACGCCCTTTTTCTCTTGTATGAGAATTGACCACTTGGCCATTTAATTTCTATTCACAAATGACAGTTCTAATTCAGTTAATAGAACCTATCGTACTACGTCACGGTAAATCGAAAATTTGTAATTTAAAAAAAACAATTACGGTATTTAAAAATGAAACTCTCCGGGAGTAGGTTACATTTTAGTTTGTGTGATTAGCATTGGTTTTTTTCTTTGTGGCATCGTTTTGAAAATTGTTTGTGAAGGCATTACAATGGAGTTTACTCTAGGAAATATTCGCGCCATGATATTTTTATGATTTTCGCTGTGGTTTAAGTCAACGTGACAGTTGCCAGAGACTTCAATTGGCATTTGGTGATGAAGCTCCATCTCTTAGCTCTTTGTATTCCTGGTTCAGTGAATTCAGATGTCGACGTGATCATCTCTATTTACGTGAAGCTCGGCCGGCGACTACTACACTAATATTGATACCATACGACAACTGATTGAGAGTGATATAAAAATTACTTGTCAGCAAATTCGTACTGTACTTATTAGGTGTTGGTATGAGCCAAGTGCAAAAGATTTTCATATAGGTACACACATACACTCTCAAAGGTATCCAAAGAGAAAAAGACACGCTATCCTCGCCCCTTAATTACACCGCTATACAACACACGTTCCCGCTGCTTCATTCATAAACGCCTATTTTGTAAACATACTCCATATCCAAAAGTTTTTCTTTTTTCTTTTTTTATTTTCTTCACGGGTTGCTTCACAGCTTCCGAACCATGTTACGATCCCAGGGTACCCAGCGGAAGACCAAGTCTCCCTCTTTTAGCCGATGGTCTTTGTGAGGCTATACCTTTTCTTTATTAACATATTTAACATATTATTGTATGTCAATAATCTTGTCATAATACGTTTTGTGAGTCTACGTCTTTTCCTAGTGACGTCAGAAATAATGAGAACTTGAGACAGCTAGTTATGTCAATTTGGGATTTTATCGGAGGTAAAGATTTTTGTTGGAATTTAGTAAACAGAAAGAAAGGTGTTAAATAACAATGGCGGCTACAACAGATCTAATATATAAAAACCGGCCAAGTGCGAGTTGGATTGGCGCACGAAGGGTTCCGTATCTATAAAAACGGCAAAAAAAAATTTATTTATTTTTAAAGCGAATATAATTATAACTAAATATTCTGTGAATATTTCAAGCGTCTACCTGTTTGTTGTATGGGAGCCCCCTTAAATATTTATTTTATTCTGTCTTTTAGCATTTGTTGTTATAGCGGCAACAGAAATACATCATCTGTAAAAATTTCAACTATCTAACTATCACGGTTCATGAGATACAGCCTGGTGACAGACAGACAGACACGGGACAGGTATAGAACCCTAAAAACCAATATTTGTTTATTTGTTTCTTTGTTTGTTCGTATTCTATTGACTCAAAACTACTGTACAGATTTTGTTACTGTTAGTACCATTAGATACAGTGGTTCACGGGGAAGGTTATATAACATCTCGCTACGTCCTTTGAGAGCGGAGCAGTAACCAATAAAGTTGAAACGAAAGTTAATCATACCAATCTTCGTTCATACCACGAAATTTTGTCTGTGTTCTCAATTTTATAGCATACTGGTTAATGTAAAATTAAACTTTATATACTCTCATATCTTAAAATTCGAATTATAAACTTCAAAACGAACTGACATACTTTATAAACACAATACTGAAATAAAATAAAAAAAATACTTTATAACACTATTTGTCTTATAAAATAATGTTATGAAGTAATTTTTTTACCATTACGATACAGGTTTATCCAAAAAGTTTATATCACCAAAGAGGTTCCATCAATTATTTTTATTTTTATAGCATTACAAAAAAGTTTTCATTCCAATTTTTACTTGTCTATGACAGCGCCCGCTTTGACGCATGCGCGGTGATGTGCTAGGTTTTGGCGCCATTCATTGAATATGTTTTGTTGTAATTACTGAATTTCGTGGATATTTTATTTAGTGGGTTGAATCCCAATGTACGAGAGTAGATAAAGTAGTGTATGAAACTGCACATAACTAGGTATTAAAACACTCGTGTGATACTATTAAAAACCTCGCCTAGCGGCTCGGTTCTTAAATACACACTCGTGTTTTAATACCCCTCATTATACAACAATTTCATAAACTACTACATATTTTGTTTTCGTTTAAATATTATTTAATTATCTCATATATAAAGTCTATATTTGTTTGTTTGTTCGTATTCTATAGACTCAAAAACTACTGGACCGATTTAAATTATTTTTTTAATTTGATATCCCAATTATTGGGGAAGGTTATAGACTATTTAACATAACTCTACCTACCTAAGGGGGTGAATTGTATTCCTAACACAAAGCGTATGAAGTAGCAGGCAATATTCGTTCAAGAAGTTCCATCACTTACTTATGGAAGCAAAAATAAAATAAATACATAAGAATAGAATGTGTGATATAAAGCGTAATTACTGCATCCGGAACGATGTCATTCGAGAAAAATGTGGAGTAAAAGATGTTGTGACTAAAAAAGGAAAAGTAGGTACCACACTAAAAAGGTTTATATGGCTGAAGTGAAAGGAAATACTGGCAGAGGGCGACCTAGGTGTATTTTAATTGAACACATAAAAAATGCATTGATCCATGGCAATATTAAAAGTACACATAATCGCCGAGCATGTATGAAAGGTATGATGAATTTAAAAGAAGGCTATTTAACATCACGCTACCTGAATGTGAAATTGTGAATTGTATTCCTAATACAACGCAAACGAAGTTAAGGTCAATCAGCTAACATGCGACCACAAAAGGAATAGTACGCAAAAAATGGCACCAGTACTTATGAGCCGAGACGGGCTTAATTATGAGCCGACGCTGCTGTCAGTCGCCAGTCACTCGCCGACATTCTCGATTGTGTTGTGAGAGTTGTCTCACCATATTCAGTTTATACCTCGTAATTTGTTTAAAATGCAGTCCTGTGTAGTCAAGTGGTTAAAATTTGTTGACATTTTTACTAGCGTTTGCATCGTTTTAATTGGTCGACATTGCCTTTTTCTATACTTTTTCTTATTCGTTAAAATAGAAAATTTAAAAATATTTTAAATGTATTTTAAATAAGTTTTATGATAGCTAAACATATTTTATATTTCAAAGTTAAAAGAAGAAAATTGACAATAATGTCACTAAAGACAAAAACAATTCGTATGTAAATAAAAAAAGTGTGCCGACTTCAAAAATTATGCACTGAAAAATACCCAAATCGCTTCAAGTGTGCCTATAAATTTTTTGAAGTTCTCGATTTCTCCAGGATCCCATCATCAGATCCTGACCTGATAACCATGGTACCACAACAAAAAAAATTTCAACTCGGTCCAGGCGTCTTCAAGTAATCGGGGAGCATAATATAAAAAATAAAAAAAAACCGACGAATTGAGAACCTTTGATTGATTCTTTTGAAGTTCGGTTAACAAAATAAAATGGTATGAAAATTAAAAATACAAATCAAAAATTAATTAAAGTCAAGGTAAGAACGAACAGACAGGATTAAGAAAATTGTAACTATGTATATTCCCATCCTCAACTTCACACATAAAATGTTTTGAAATGAAAAGAAATACATCCAGTAAAATATTTTACAGTTTGTGAAAAATAGGCCCTACCAATTACATTAGCTACCTAGGTACTCAATTATAGAGTGTTTATGCTATTTGTAGTAAATCCAACCAAAACTATATTTTTCCCTTATTCAACTCTTTAGAGCTTGTTTTCAAGAGCTTGTTTTAGAGCTTGTTTTTCTTTTGAAGAAAATTTATTCCAAATTGGTACGACCTTTAGAAAATTCTGTGGCTCGCCAATCTGATAAACTCGGTCTAAGGCGTGTTCTTCCCCTCCCATTTCTAGAACTAAAGCTTTTATTTTCATGTGTTTTGTTATGCGTAGTATCGAACACTCGTCAGCTTTTAGGTTGATTGCTTCTGAACATTGATTTCTTCTACATAGACGACCACATTATGTTTGATTTGCTTCAGTGTGTCTATACAGAATCAATGTGAAATAGGAATATGTACGAATATAACAAATTACTTTGATTTGTGAAGCATGATTAAGCATCTTTTGTATTGGCTAATCCTATAGTCCAGTAAATAAAACAAATAAAAAATCTTATCAAATAATTGTTATATATGCCCTCAATCAATATTGGACGTCTTCTAATTCCTCAAATATCTAGTTTATTCGAATCATGAAGCTTGACTTTCATACAAGTATATACTTGGATATCAAAGTTATAAACAATTTAATTTTACCCTGGTTTCGCTTAGAATTTTCCCTGATGCGTTCACGACGTAGATATATACAATTTAATTCTTATGGAACACGCTGAAACAAAAGATCCTATTTAATATGCTCGTCTAGTTATGCCTTTATTTTCTGCTCTTTGTTTCATCAAGAGTTTGGAAAAGAAAAATATAATTTAGACGTAATAAATAAATAAATTAACATAATTTAATAAATTACACAGAGGGTTGGCATATTTTACGGACCTTTATAATACTTCATTTCATATTTTATCTTTTTACAAGATCATCGCTCTCTGTAAATAAAGTGATAAGGGCTTAATAATAAATGTAGTTGTTTAACAACTGTTTAATTATAATGTTTTGTCTTACACCTTACACAGGATTGCCACCTGTTCTGTTCATTTGGACACTGGCTAAAAGTGTACTGGTGTCTCTGGTCACACCGCAAGGTAAAAAAGACGTGAAGGTGTGTGTGAAGCACAGATACGGCGAGATATAATTATGATTAGGTATGATATGATATGACTGAGCCCAAGTATTGGAATTGCTCCACGGTGTCATAGTGTCTCTGTACATCGGAATGCCAGACCGCAATTCAATCGATCCACTGTCATCAGTTTTGTTTTACTTTTGTTGATAGTGAGCCCAGCTTCTAAACTTGTGACTTCTAAACGACTTTGAAGCTCCGCCATTTCTTCTTCGTATAAAGGAGGATGGTATCATCAGCAAATCTTAGGTTAGAAATAACTATTCCGCCGAATCTTATGCCACCCTTCCATCTTTCGAGGGTTTTATGCATAATATGTTCTCCATGGATGTTGAAGAGGATTCGTGAAATTATACATCCTTGTCATCATACTCCTTTGTAAAATTTGAACTGGCTTGATGTGATGTTACAAAATATAACAGTTCCATAACCAGATTCATATAAACCTCGGTATGTCCACAAAACATATTATAACCGCCGTGTTATTTTTCTATTATTTGTCTGAGGTTCAATATAATATGTTATCTTGTACCCTTAATCCTTAACAAACCCAGTTTGCTCTTGAGAGATCTGTCAGTGTAGGAAGAGTCGGTTATTAATAATATGTAGGAGTACCTTGCTTGCGTGCAATATCAAGGCAAATACTTTAACTTATTAGTTGACACATAATAGATAATTATGTCATGTCAGATATTCAAATAAAAATCCTGTAATTAACGTCATTGGGTAACTTTTTGTTTTGTAATATAATAACATAATAAAACCATATCTAAATAATATTGCGCCTATAATTATATTGATGACCCCGTACAAAAAGCACTAACGCGCAACACGCGCCCTGGACATAGTGTCGCCATGCGCTGTCCTTACGCGCGCCTTGCACACAGCGTCGGCCATGTGCTGTCCTGTCCTAACACTGATCCTGGACACAGCGCCGGCCACTTGCTGTTCTAACACGCGCCCTAGCCACAGCGCCGCTCATGCGCCTTGGTCTCCGTGTAGCACGCGCGTGCGGCCTAGCTGGACACATGGCTGGCATCCAGCACACCGCATCGCGCAGACCGCACCTCACACCTCGTTGAGCCATCTACGCGACGCATTTGTCACGCTACTATTTTCTTTCGATCACGACATGTGATTCTTTCATGGCCCCTTAGAGTGCAGTTGGCTGACTTAGCCCCGCTCTGCTCACAGTCATATTTTTGCAGGCAACCAAGGTCCATTATAGCACTACTTGCTGTCCATATCATATCCATAATAGCGCAAATTGCTATCTCACTTTTTGACCACTGGTAAGGAAAAGAAGAAGTGTAGAGGAACATTATTGTCATTGTCAGATATATTCAAATAAAAGTCTGTGGCCAGTAGTATTTATGCGCCATAGAGTAACTTAGTATTTTGTAATATAATAACATAATAAAACCATATCTAAATAATATTCAGTTTAAATATAGGCGCAACATGCGCCTATAGTCCTGTAGTTGTTGCCTTGTGCAAAGGAAGTACAGCAGAGTGGACTCAATCGGAAGGCCGTTGTGTGCAAATTCATCACTCCCATTTTTCCGAGTGCTTTTAACGTTATTAGAAGTAATAGTTTAGCATACAATTTATATAAAAATTAATAACAATAATAATGTTGTATTACGCTTGGGGGTCGAAATGTCTAAAGGCGTAATAACGGGGAAGCTATACGTGAAACCGGTGACTTACTGCCGACAGAAATGCTTTACATAGGTTGTTTTAGGAGGCACATTGCATTTAGTAAACGGCGAGTCACCACCTGCCAATTTTACGTTTCATGAGATAAATGATACCGGCAGGTGACCGTATATAGTCTCAACCAATAAACTTGATAAACCAATCCATTTAACACCCCAAAACAATAGCCCAGTTTTAGTTTAATTTTATTTCAGCAATAGTCCAGGCTCCTGAGGGGACAATGCGTCTCTGATGGGTGCTAGTCACAACACATTAGATTGAACAATCTATAGGGCCTCTACGTGTTGGATATATGTCCCCAATTCCCCATGAAAGCCTTACAAAGGACCGCGGGCATTGTGCCTGTGAACTTAGAGTTATATAATAATTATGTAAACATGTCTAGACAGTGTATATAGGGGTCAGGGTTATCATAATTATTATGACAGGCTCTTGATATGTGCGTTGTCCAAATGTATTTTTAACCGACTTCCAAAAAAAGAAGGAGAAGGTTCTCAATTCGGACCGTATTTTTTTTTTTTTTTTTTTTTTTTTTTTTATGTATGTATGTACGTCGATAACTCCGCGAATTGTGAACCGATTTTGATGGTTTCTTTTTTAATCGACAGATAACTCTTCCGGATTGGTCCCATTTTTATCTCATAAAAATTGGTTCATTAGTTTTTCAGAAATTTTGAAAAAACTGACTTTATAAGTACATTTTTCTTGATATCTCGATAAAATATGTACCGATTTTGACGACTTATTTTTTTTAAGACATCATAATTTCTCGACATTATCTCACAGACATATGACGACAAACGGTTCAGTAGTTTTTCAGAAATTCAGTAATTAATTTCTGTTTACGGCTGAAAATTATGTATCAGAAAAAGCCTTAGCAACGGTTGCTATTGACACGAAGTTGTCAATTTTCGTGACGATGGTGTAGCGGTTAAATATAATGGGGTGCATAGGATGCACAATCACATGGTTCAAATCACATCCACAGCGGTATTTTTTTTAAATTTTCCATCAATATTTTTTTAGTTGTGTTATTATTTGTCTCTCAAGGCAGCAAAACCACTTAAAAGGGTAAAATAAACCTTTTAAAAAAAAGTGCACCGACTTCAAAAATTTGCACTGAAAAGTAAGAAATAATAAATATTTCGTCGTAGAATTTGAAGACGGTTGGTGCCAAATTAGAAACAACTTAGTTCCCAAATTCACTAATCTAGACAATTCATTAGGAACCTACGATCATCAGTAGGTACATACAAACATAGATAATATTGAACAGATCTTCTTAGATATTTACTTAGTGTTGTATCCTAATTTGGCACCAACCGTCTTCAAATTCTACGACGAAATATTTATTATTTCTTACTTTTCAGTGCAAATTTTTGAAGTCGGTGCACTTTTTTTTAAAAGGTTTTAAACATTTATACTGTGGTATAAGTTAGGCCTTGTAAAAGCGTTGATAGTTAGTCTTAACGTTGAGATCGGCCTTGTGTTGAATGAATCTCGAGGTTTCTAACTATGTAAAACTTCACAAGTCTGTTAGCTGTAGCCACTTTGTATGATGCGGTCGCTTTAATTTCAAAATAAATAGCCGCTATGAATGCCGGCTTGTAGCGCTTTCAAATTGTTTGAAAAATTGCTAAAAAGTTTGTTTAATACACACATTTCTAGGCCCATCTGCAATTTATAGGCGCCATTTTAATATTAAAACACTTCCAAGTTATTTTTTGTTTGGCTAAATGTCGATTGCTCCTATTTTTTATTTTTTAAGCTACATACTTTTATATATCGGTTCGCTTGTTAGCTTGGTTTAGTGAAACCTGAGATTATTTTAATAATTGATTATATAACTTACTTGTATGAAAATTGCAATATATTTAATAGAAATGGCGAAGTTATAAGATAAGTTTTATTAACGGTAAGTTTTATTAATTTGAGATAAATAGTGTAGACTGCAAATTGACGCACTTCTCTTTCTTTGTGGAACATAATAAAGAGAATAAAGGAGAAACCTCTTACGAAGAAAATATTATACAGCTCCTTAGAAAACGCCCCGGGCGCTTTACTGTAGTTGTGGATGATAAGCTAACAAGTTTGCGCTGTTCTTTATAAAAATAAATGCATTAAGACATCTTAAACAGCTCGTTTTACAGAGAGGCATTGTTTTTCTTTACTTTGCCTCGGGTATCTAAATAAAAATGTATTCCGATAAGAGAAAATCCTTTTATCTAAAATATATACTAAAGAATTAATTGTGATAACTATATTTAGAATTACTTTAAAAAACTCTTGACACATTTTGATTTAACCTTCTTGTAATATATTTATTGTAACAATCAATAGTTCATAAAAAAACTAAAATACACACTTTTGTCAGTAACGCACACTTGCGCAAACTATTTGGTGACCAAACTCGATGGGGTAACCTCGTTTCGTTAGAGAATTCCTGTGACCACCTTCCGGCTCCCTGGACATCATCCAGGAACAGAATACTTGTGAAGACCAATCAAACAAGCCCAAACTCGATGGGGTTACGTCGTTTCGTTACAGAGTTTCACTATTCATATCCTGGCTCCGTCATCGGATCAGATTGATGATACCAAATTATTGTATTGTCATCCGAATAACATACATTTGTAGAGTGCCAAATAGATCCGACAATTATAAATTGTTTAAATCTGACTTCCAATATTTGTTCCTATACTTACATAGTAGTTAAAGGTGAAACTAATTAAAGAGTGTAAAAATAAATATTTACTTTATTTTTAGAACTTTCTTTTTAAGAATTTAAGTTTTTTCGTTTAGTTAGCAAGTTTTTAACATTGAAGCACTCGCGACCCTCCTTGAGCTGCTTGACCCACACTTAGAAAAACACAGAGTTTGCATAAATTGTTTGCTCAAGGCATGTTGGTAGTGCAAAACTTGGATGGTTTAAGAGTATTAAAAAATAATAGTAAGAAATTATACGCAAATTATGAAGCTACCTAGGTATTATATATGAAAAATAACGGGGCGAGATGCCAATGCACTTTGTAATGATAGACAATTTAAAAAATTTAATAATACAAAATGCATGTTCTTGACACCAATAAACAAGGAAGACGTTTACAAAGAAATTATGTCCTTGAGAAATACAAAGTCTACCGGTTATGATTCAGTAAGTACATACATTTTAAAATATAGCGCTCTCTACATATCCGAACCTCTAAGCCACATATAATAAATATGTCATTTTTAGAGGGACATTTTCCCTCACGTTTAAAATTGTCTTTAGTCAAACCAATTTTTAAAAAAGGTGAGCATTCATATTATTATATGAATAATTACAGACCCATAACTCTAATTCCAGTAATGTCAAAAATCTTTGAAAAAATAATGCACAAAAAAATATATAGTTTCTTAACAACTGCTCGAATTTTAAGAGATGAACAATACGGATTCAGAAAGGGATATTCCACTACTCTTGCATGTTTTTCTCTAATGAAAACTATTACAGAGGGCTTAAACGGTGGAATCTATCCAGTTACTATTTTCCTCGATATGTCAAAAGCTTTCGATTTTGTCTGACACAAAACACTGCTAAACAAACTAGATGATTATGGTATTCGCGGCGAACCTTGGAAGTGGATAAAGAGCTACCTACTAAAGCGAACACAGAGTGTAGAAATAACAAAAATAACATAATAAATATACATATCAATTCAAATTTATACAAAATAGTTATGGAGTACCACAGGGGAGTGTACTGGGTCCACTACTCTTCCTGCTTTACATCAATGATCTCCCTGAAAGTAGCTCACATGAATGTATCTTGTTTGCAGACGATACCACCGTTACCATCAAATGTAGAGATAAAAGCAGTGTCGAAAGTGCAGCAAATTTAGCTCTCACTAATATTATCAATTGGTTGGAACGAAATAACTTAAACATAAACATGAACAAAACTAAATTAATTCAGTTCCAAACAACCAATAGCTCACCTGTTCAACTAAATGTTGTTCAGAATGATAAAAAAGTAGAGGAGGTGGACACTACTGTTTTCTTAGGAATAACTGTAGATAAATATTGTAATTGGAAGAATCATATAAGAAACTTGTGTGGAAAGATTGACAGATTCAATTATGCTCTGAGACGTATCAAGGATACTACGTCACTGGAGGCCGGACTCTCGGCTTACCATGGCTATGTGTCCTCTATACTAAGATACGGTATCATTCTGTGGGGAAATGCGGTTGAAGCAGATAGAGTCTTCATTGCTCAAAAGAAATGTATACGTGCGTTATCGGGCATACACTACCGAGATAGTTGTAAACCGATTTTAAAAAAATACAATATATTGCCATTGCCCTGTCTTTATATATCTGAAGTAGCTAAATTTGTGCACCAACATCCAGCTCTGTTCAAAACAAATGGAGATATGCACTGCAGAGGCAAAAGGTTCAAAAACAAATTATATGTCCCACCACAAAGGTTGGCCCTTTATTCACGAAATAGCTACTGCATGGCAATTAAAATATATAATCATATTCCAGAATTTGCCGGCTGTTTTTATTATGTGGTATTGTATCAGAAGGTTCGGCAAAGAAAATGCGTGTTCAGTTTGTACAGGTGGTTTAATGTGAAAGTTCATGAACAATTGAAGACACGTGGACGGAGGAATACTGTGATAGCGTACACGCGCGGCGGCGCACGGACAGGTCTAGTTCGGACGCCACCTACTAAGGCTCTGCCCGGTCGGTCGGTGCGTTCCTGTCTCCGTGTGGGGGCATATCTACAGGCCGGTTTACACGGTGCGAAACTAGTAATGTTGTGCGAATTGAGTCGCCACAGTAGTCCTCCCTCTTACAAAAAAATAAAAATACTTATAACTTTATATAACTTTAGTTGCTTATATCTATGTAGTTAAGGTGATATTATTATGTATACATTGTTTGAGAGAAAAAAATAAAGATTACAATTTATGGTCATCCTAGTGTGTTATTATTTTAGAAATTTATATTTTAAAATATTGTCACCCTACTGTTTAGATTGCGGTAACAATGGAGTAATTTGAAACTCCAATGTATGACTACGTGCTGTGTGCAGGTGTCAAATTAATGAGTTGCTGAATTTTATTTAAATTGTTTACATTGACTGCTTATGATGCAAGAAAAATAAAATATATTACTTAAATTAAAATTAGTTAATTGTTAAAGAATTTTGTAATGAATGACAAAAAAATTTTACTAGGCTTAACATATTTACATTTATGCAATTAATTATTATAGTTTAAACCTAACTGGCAATTTAATAACGCGGCCACTTCGCGTCTGACGTTGTACATTTATATTAGTGTATGCCGGTGGTGCTGACGGCAGTATAATTGACTCATCGTAAACCGTTCTTGAATGTTCCTTGGTAACAAAGTCCTCATTTAAAGTATATGCGGGTTTAAGTCGATCTATAGAAATGACTGTCTGTCTATTTGGGAATTGGATTGTGAACGTTTTGTCTCCTCTGCTTATGACGCTGTATGGGCCGTCATATGGAGGAGATAGTGAGCTTTTCTTTACTTCACTTTTTACAAATACATAGTTACAAGTTTTTAAGTCGGGATGAACAAATAAGGTGTGAGAATCGCGGTTTCTAATGGGTTTAGGTTTTAATTTATTGATAGTTTCTCTGATTTTGTGTACATACTCGGAAGGGTCAAAAGTGTTTTTGTCACTAGCATCGTAAAAATCACTAGGAAGTCTTATTTTTCGGCCATAGGTCATTTCTGAGGCGCTGACGTTTGTGTCTGTACGGGGAACTGCGCGAAGACCTAGTAAAACTGTAGGCAATTCGCGTATCCAGTTACTGTCTTGTAATCTGGCTCTGAGCGCTGATTTTAAAGACCTGTGCCACCGTTCTACGGTTCCGTTGCTTTGGGGGTGATATGGCGTTGTGCGGATTTTCTCTATACCTAAATACTTAGTTAGTTCAATAAATAATTTGCTTTCGAATTGTTTACCCTGGTCGCTAGTAAGCTTGACCGGGCAACCAAAACGTGCGATCCAGTTTTCATAAAAAGTTTTTGCTACAATTTTTGCCGTGATATCTGATAAGGGGAATGCTTCTGGCCAACCCGTGCATCTATCTATGATGGTCAACAAATATCGATGGCCGTCTGCTGTTGTGGGCAGCGGTCCGACTAGGTCTATATGGACGTGATCGAAACGTCCGCTTGTCGGGAACTGGCCTAACTCGGATGAAGTGTGGCGTTGTATTTTAGCCTTCTGGCATTGAATACAAGCCTTTATTATGCCAGTAAAACTTGTCGCAAATCATTTTACGGGTTGTCCTAATACCTGGATGGCTTAAAGAGTGAACGGAATTAAATGCTAACATACGGAAATTATTAGTTAAATAAGGTCTTGCTACGGTGGTTGACATTTCGCAAACTATATATCTATCACTATTTTCTATATACACTTTCTTAAATTTGTTCTTATTATTACTGTCTAAAAGTAGTTTTTCTAATTCAATGTCGTTTTGTTGATCTATGCTAAGTTGAGTGTAATCGATAAAATTGGGACATGAGATAGTTTCCACACGAGAAAGGGCGTCAGCTACTATGTTTTGATCGCCTACGACGTGCCTTATATCAGTGGTAAATTCGCTAATATACAAAAGTTGTCTAGTCCTTCGCGGATTTTCTTTTTCGTTGGATTTTTTTGTGAAAGCGAATGTTAGCGGTTTATGGTCCGTTAAAATTATTATTTTCCGTCCTTCTATTAAATACCTAAAATGTTGTATTGCTAAATAAATGGCGAGTAGCTCTCTATCGTAAGTCGAGTATTTATTTTGTGTGTCAGACATCCGTTTCGAATAAAAACTTATCGGTTTTAGCTGACCTCTGACGCATTGTTGTAATACGGCGCCTGTGCAGGTGTCAGATGCGTCTGTGTTTAACACTAACGGGCAGTCTGCATCTGGGTGGGCTAGTGGCGTCGTTTGTTGACGTAATTCTTGTTTACACTTAGAGAATGCTTTGTCAGCGAGTTCGGTCCAGACTATTTTAGTTTTATCTTTACGTTTTGAATTATGCAAATAATTATTGAATGTCTGCATGTAATGAGCAGCTTTTGGGAGGTGTGACCTATAGAAATTTACCATGCCGAGGAACCTACGTAACTGTTCTACTGTCTCGGGCCTGGGGTACTCATTAATGGCTTTGACCTTGTCTTCTAAAGGTTGTATACCTTCTGGGGTAACGTGATAGCCTAAGAAATCTAGCTTCGGCTGAGCGAATGCGCATTTATTTAGGTTAATAGTTATTCCGAATTTGTTGAAACGGTGGAACACTTCCCTAAGATGGTCTTTGTGCTCCGTTTCGTTTTCGCTTGCTATCAATACGTCATCCAAGTAGGCAAAAAGATATGGTAGGCCGTATAGTACTGTTGTGTTCATAAATCGCTGGAATGTTTGCGCGGCGTTGCGCAATCCGAACGACATTCTCGGGAATTCAAAGAGGCCAAAGGGAGTGGTTATTGCTGTCTTCTCCACATCCTCTGGGGCTACCATTATACAGTGATAAGCTCGGTTTATGTCTAAACGACTAAATATTTTCTTATTATTGGCTATGTAGGTAAAGTCTTGTATTCTGGGGATTGGGTACCTATCGGGTTTGGTAATACTATTGAGCTGCCTATAGTCTCCGCAAGGTCTAATTTGTCCGTCTTTTTTGGGTACCACGTGAAGTGGGCTAGCCCATGGACTTTTCGACGGCCTGCAGATCCCTAGCTCTATCATGGTCTCAAATTCCGCTTTGACTTTTTTGTATTTGTCCGGTGGGAGCGGCCTTGCTCTCGCGTACACCGGCGGACCGTTTGTTTCGATGTGGTGGTAAATAGCATGGGGCGGAGTTTCTTTGAAGGTGAGAGGCCTCGTTATCTCAGGAAATTCTTCTAGTAGTTTTTTTATAGGGCTTTCACTATTTATGGTGCTTAGTTGGGGGCCTGCATATGTTACCACGGCCGCAGGAACGTTCAAGTCGGTAGTTTGGTCGATGAGTCGTTTTGACTTTAAATTTACGCCTAAATTATAGTGTATAAGAAAATCGGCACCTAATATGGCCTGTTTTACGTCCGCTATTACGAATGTCCATTTAAAATTACGTCTTAAATTTAAGTTAATTTTAAGAGTTTTAGTACCGTATGTATTTATAATAGTCCCGTTTGCCGCGTATAATTTATAGTAAGAGCACTCACTGGTTTTCCTGTCTCTTACCGAAGCTGGTAGTACCGAAATGTTGGCTCCGGTGTCGACGAGGAATTGGATGTTGCTCTGTCGGTCTGTGACGATTAAGCGGTGGTTGATGTTTGGCACGAGGGTCCCCGCTGCGACTTGTGCTCGGTCCCGTTTCCCTGCGGCGTTCTCCAGTTACAGGGTGCTTCACAATTACGCGCGTTGTTGCGGTATTTTAGGTGATACCGGCATAACCAACGCGGGTCGCTGGGTTGTATACGCTGTCTGGATGCTGATCTCGGCCTCTGGCGGCGATTGTAGTGTTGGTTGGTGCTTCTGTTGTAGCGCGTCGGGTTTCTTCGATGCTCCGTTACCTCGGTTCGAAGTGTTGCGACGTCGATCGATAATTTAGAGATCATAGCTATGATGTCGCCGGGCATCTTGTCGGTGGCCGACGTGCTGGCTTCGGCTATGTCGCCGACTTTATAATTTTCTAATATTTTGTCAGCTAGTTCCGCGAGGTTATCCAGCCTATTGTCTTGGCTGATGGTGAGCACGGCGCGAATAGAGGGGGGTAACCTGCTCATCCACAGGTTCCGTAGCGTGGGTTCGGTTACTTGAGTATTGTGGCCAAGCTCAGTCATCCTCCGCAAGAGTTGGGAGGGTTTTTGGCATCCCAGTTCGATTTCGCTAACCAGCTTTTGGAACTGTCGCTCGGCAGACTCTTCATATACCGCTAGCAGGCGTTTCTTTAGCTCGTCATATGTGCGTTGTGCAGCTGGCTTTAATATTATGTCCGAAACCTGCTGTATTTGTTCCTTTTCCAATTTGGCGATAACCATGTTAAATTTGGTTTCGTCGTTCGTTCTTTGTGGGCCGATGATGCTCTCGTATTGTGCAAACCATAGTCGTGGCATCTCGGCCCAGAAGTCTGGAATGCGAGACGCCACTGTTATAGGAGCTATTTCGGTCGGCTGTGCTGCTGGAGCTGCTGTTGACTTCTGCGGTTCCGCCATGATTGTCCGTGTCTTCTTTTTCGCAAAAAATGTTTATATCCACTGCACTATTTTTATTCACAGGGGTCACCACTTTGCCGGCTGTTTTTATTATGTGGTATTGTATCAGAAGGTTCGGCAAAGAAAATGCGTGTTCAGTTTGTACAGGTGGTTTAATGTGAAAGTTCATGAACAATTGAAGACACGTGGACGGAGGAATACTGTGATAGCGTACACGCGCGGCGGCGCACGGACAGGTCTAGTTCGGACGCCACCTACTAAGGCTCTGCCCGGTCGGTCGGTGCGTTCCTGTCTCCGTGTGGGGGCATATCTACAGGCCGGTTTACACGGTGCGAAACTAGTAATGTTGTGCGAATTGAGTCGCCACACAGAACACCTGACTAAACTTCCCCTGCAGGTGTTCAAAAGGACATTTAATAGGATATTGTTAGAAAAATTATATTATTCCATAAATGGATTCCTAAATGATAAGTCACGTTTTGACATATTATAATTATCTACATTATTATTTTATTATTGTTTTAATGGGATTAACTTTGACATGTTTTTTTATTATGAATATTATATTTGACTGCGTGATTTTATGGAAAAACTAATTATAATTATAACTATATTTGACTGATTATATTTGATGCTCTGTTTATTGTAATTGTTTGGTGTGATTTATTGATTGAGTTTTTGATTTGACATTGAATTGTATTGATGTGTGTAATATTGAATGCAATATTTGAACGTCCCAGACTTTGTTTGTACCTACTTGTTATTAAATATTTGTACACCGAAATACGGTAGAATGTGCTACACTTCTAAGATTGCTCCACCTGTGTTATGTACCTACTTATGCCATATTCTGACAAATAAATAATCATTTTATTTCATTTCATTTCAAAATACACAAACTAAAAGATCAAGAGAGAGTATATTATATCGTGGAGAACCTGTTTTAGACCTAATCCTATTAATAGGATTGAGGCATGGGCGTATATATGTGAATAACGATGACACATATTCATACAAAGTAGTCACATTGAGTCTTTTTAGATTTAACCGAATCATAAGCTTTTCAATTTTATGTTTGGTTCAATAGAGCATTAAACGCTTTGACGCGCTTTTACACTGCCCTTAGTTCAGCTAACGCGGTATATATATTATTATTTTTATTTATATATTTTTTTACAAATAAATATTTTATGGTGATTTTAAGATTTATTTTCTCATTAATATGCTTATACCTATACCAACTAACTTTTGTCACATAGAAAAATGCAATAACGTATGTTTAAAAAACATACATATTGTATTAAATTAGACACGTATTTAAGAATGTTACAAAGTTTAATCCTCGCGATGGGGTTTATAAATATGTAAGGGAAAAATATTGATGTATTTGATTGATTGATGCTTTATATGCCAAGAGGGGTAGGCAAATATAATGGAATGCTATTTTCTACGGTCCTGACATACCTCTTTCGCTTCTCTTATATTCATCATGCATACATGCTCGGCGATTGTCTGTACTTTTAACATTGCCGGAGAGCGGCGGAAAGGGGACATGATGGCAGACCGTTTTCCGTCACGGCGTATGAGTCAGTTTTACCCTCAATAGACGTATTTCACACATAAAAAAAGAAAAAAGTCCTATGAAAATTAATTAGGTTTAAAGAATTTTATTCTCATAAGAACATTAAAACATTCACTTACATGAGAAAACAAAAAAATCTAAAGATTTTTACACAAATTGTAGGTCGGTGACCCAAATAACTAAGTAGGTATATAAAACCAGAATAAAACAAAACACCTGTACCTACCAATATTACTTATTGACAACAATATGATCTTTTAACCGTTGATTGAAAACATTAAATGAATCTGTATCTTTAATATGTTTGGGAAGATTGTTGAAGTCCGCACATAGATTATTGTAGGGTTTTTTTTCCCTAACTCAGTTTATGATCTGACATGGCATGATAGGCCTCTCCGCTCAAAATTGTAGATATATGATCTAGTATTGTATTTGTTGTATTGGTTACTCAAGTAGCATTGGCAGAATCGATTTTATTTATTTGTCATTTTAATTTTGCCAATAATCCAGGTTGAAAGCTCCAAAAAATCAAAACTCTTAATATCTCTCTCTTAATTTACATAGCCAGTTTCCGAGGTCCAAAGCTTAGTTAAATCGACTATTTGATAGATTACAGTATTATATAGTTTAGAACAGATTTTACAGACGAAAATCATCCTTAATCAGGCTAATATGAATTATAGAATACACTACGTAAGTTAAGTACACAACACTGAATTATCAATGCGAATTTAACAATACCCACTGAAATTGTATTGGGTAAATCTATACCTATTTTCAATCACTTAGATCATCTCGATATTTAATCAGCAGAACCTGAAATTGCAATCAAGTTCTGCCCTCGTAATTTACTTAGTTGCCTACATAGAATTTACGCCACGCTATAGTAACCGACAAATCAGTTACTTAGAACGATGCTACTGTACAGAACCTACAATTAAGTTAGTTACTAGCAATCAAGAGATCTAGCTTCTTCACTTAGGATTGTTAGCCTTAGAGCCATTGTAGATGTTCACAATGCAACTACCTATATAAATGTATTGTAACATGTAATGTTTGTAATGAAACACAGAAGGGTTTATTTAACTTGTTGTTATTATATTTCTAATACAACGATGTTACATAAATATCATAAGAGGCAATGATAAGTGACAGATTCTATATTCAATAACCAAACGTCAAACGCCGGATGTTCGTAAACCGAAAACACGTTAAGATGCGTTCACTACATAACGTGTATAATACATTTTCATCCCATCTCGAAAAGCGACGGTTTGTTCCTCAATAAGTGCGAACAAAGTACTACTTTTCTCCAAGAGACTTTCACAATGGGCAATAATGAGTTTTGAATTTGGAACATGACTGTTGTTTCTTATAAAACCCCCCACAGATTACACACCTTCCTGTGCGTCTACCGTTAGTGTATGCTGGACACACAGAATGATGTGTAATGTGTGGGCCCCATTATAGTGTTCCGCGACCAACGAGATCGAACGCAAATATGTATGAATAAAGTTACTGGCAGGTAAGGAAATGGGCGACGACGCCGGCTGAATTAATACATTCCGTATAATACGACTTCAAATAAATATATTAATGAGTTCTATCTAAAAGCGCCTCTTATTTATTTTTATCATAGAGGGAGATGAAATTAGAGTCTATCACTCGGCCGCAAAATTATTTTTTCCTCGGGCGGTGTACTTTGAATTCCTCGCTATGCTCTCGCTGCGCTCGGGTTTCTACTCTAGAATCCTACGCTCCGCTTTGAATTAAAAATAGCGCCCTCGCCATAAAAAAAATATTTGCTCCCTTGTGACACAATCTACTATTTCTCAATCTTTACATATAATTGCATGGACATAATATTATCTACGGTAGTCGATAGCCTAATTCGTAGGACGGTGGACTTGAAACCGGAGGTCCTGGGTTCGAATCCTACCCCCTGCCAAAATGCTAAGCACCAATTTTCTTAAAGAATATGTGCTTAAATCGACTCCTCGTGCTTCGGAGGGCACGTAAAGCCGGCGTCCGGTCACCAACCCGCCTGCCAAGCGTGGTGACTATGGCAATTCCTCTCAATGAACACCACTAAAAAAAAAATGGTGCACTAGAGGGAGACCATGATCCAGCAGTGGGTCTTAAAAGGTTGATTATGATGATGATGATGATGAATATTATCTACATCACTTATTTTATTTAAAAATGTAAGTCCAAGTCAAGACAAGTCATACCGTTATCATTCGGAATTACGTCTTTATATAGTGTATTTGGACAGCCTTTTATTACGCATCACACACAATTTTTATTAAGTATAGGTACGATAAATCCTATATATTTTCTGTTTTATTTTCTTAACGGGTTGCTTCCCGAAATTGTATTATCCGTTCAGGGTACCAAGCGGAAAAAAGTCTCCACTATTTTAGACTATGATATTTGTGAGGCTATAAACGAGTGGTCAGCTCTGTTGAGGTATATTTAAATGGAAAAGCTTCTATTTGTTTTTGCAATTCACGTGAAACTACTAAGGTTGTTATCTTTAGTTTGCACTGTTTTGAAGAATGTGAAATGTCGACAACTGTTAAAAGAATTTCAAAAATATTATAAAATAGAAATAAGTATATCTTATATATAGATATATAAGAGTAAATGATAAAAATTTAGACATCATGGGACAGCTGTTCGATAGGAAGTTGAGGGTTAAATGAATATTGTCAGAAGGCGTATTATTTACTCATAATATCTTAGGAAGTACATAGCATTAAAAAATATATGTATACCAAAATCTATTTTTATTCATCTCACGAATTCCTAGAAACTACATTATTCAGGCCGCCTACGACTATATGAGGCATTGACCTTCCTCGTAGCGAAGTCGAGATAAAAAAATGTCTGCGAATATAAATATAAATAAGTTATTAGATTTATTTATTTACATATATATTTATAGGTACTAAAATAATCTTAAATAGGTACTGAATTACAAAAATAAAATAAAATTACAAATAAAAAATTTCATGTAAATCGCTATCTAGGTACTGGGAGAGTACCCAACAGACCTTCTTTGACCGAAATAAGAGCCAGCCTGTTGGCCACGTGAACTTTCAATTAGTCGTTTACTAATATCTTGGAACATAATGTGTCCACTAGGCCTCCGCGGTCCCATCGTTTCCACATCAAACCCCTCAAATATGTAGTCTTTCAGAAGAGATGCATATTTGCGACGTTAAGCCATTTCAGCATTGTAGGTCGCATTTCCAGCTTTTAACGCTGTATAACGCAAGATGGGACGGAGCGAGAGTATCTACACATCTCATGCCATCTGTTCTCTTGCCATCATAACGTGCCAAACCATTTTATTATAAAACGGCTGACACATTGCTGCTGACAAGATTTCAGCGACTACGTGATAAACCATGGTGACCTAGTTGATCTACATGCTCTCCGCAGTGACAGCGACGAGCAAGATTTACTGTTGCCCCTAATCTTAATGCTACAGAAATTCTAAATGTAGTGCGTTCTAATAGAGTGCCAACCTTAAGTGACGGTAACGCCTGTAGCCACAATCCAGACTCCCATTTAGAAACAGCTAAGATACGAGCTCGTTGTGCATCACTGGAATTCCGTACCAGTGTGCAGAGCGGCTCGTCCCACTGTCTCTGTGAAGATGTATCTTTGGGTGAGTTAAATAAAACAAAATGTAAATGTTTTTATAGAAGACCATAGATTATTATAGCAATCATGTCAATCCGGTTCTGTTTTGACGGGAAAGAAGGACAAACAAACACACACACTTTCGCTTTTATAATATTAATTAGCATTTATTATTTTCTTATAAATAACTAGCGACCCGCCCCTCATAGAATTTTAATATCAGCAATTCTGTTGACACAATTCACCGAATAAAGAAAATTGACTTTATTGGTTTCTACTCTGCTCTAAAAAGATTAGCATGATACGATAATCGCGCAAACAGTAACAAAAACGACATAGTAGTTTTTGAGTATATAAGGCGTTTTTATTTTTTTATTTTTATTAAAAACTAGCGGACTCGGCAGACGTTGTCCTGCCCAAACGTTGGCTTGCCTGCTATTTACTTTCCTTCGTCCGTGGAAAACAACTACTCCTACCCCTACCTCTACCCCTACCCCTACCCCTACCCCTACCCCTACCCCTACCCCTACCCCTACCCCTACCCCTACCCCTACCCCTACCCCTACCCCTACCCCTACCCCTACCCCTACCCCTACCCCTACCCCTACCCCTACCCCTACCCCTACCCCTACCCCTACTCCAACCACTACTATCATATGTCCTTCTCCTGGCTCTAAACTACCTCCCTGCCAATTTTCAGCTAAATCGGTTCAGCCGTTCTTGAGTTATAAATAACCTAACTAACCTACCTGGCCTACCGACTCTGGAATTAACACATTTCCGTGGTAGAAAGTATAATACAGCGCCATCTATTGACGTTTGCAAATACATTTTAGTACACATGTAAAATTCAAGATGACGCCATATATTCACAATTAAAATTTATAATTTTAACTACCCCTACTCCAACCCCTACCACTATCCTATGTCCTTCTCCTGGCTCTAAACTACCTCCCTGCCAATTTTCAGCTAAATCGGTTCAGCCGTTTTCATGTTATGTCGTGACAACGGAAAACGGGTTTCATTTTTATATACACTATGTTGCAAAAAAAACGAGCACTTAAGAACACCAATGTTATGTGGCACGGCGGCTTGGAATTACATGTTATAAAGTTTAAAGGATTTGGAAGAGGTTCCAAAAGACTGATTCTTTCTGTAGAAGGCCTGGTTCTGACAGAAAAAGATGTACGGAGCAGAGGGGTGATCGATCTCTTGTCAGTCAAGCTCTTAGAAATCGACGAAAATCTTACAATTATCTTAAAAACCCACCTACAAGAAGTGAGATTGGTGAGAGTTAGCAAATGGACTGTACGGAGGAGACTTATCGAAGCAGGCATACATTCTCACAGACCAGCTAGAGGACCAAAATTACTCCGTGGGCATCGCGCAGCAATACTAAGTTTTGGGCAAAATTTGTTACTATGGACAATTGAGGATTGGGGTAGGGTTCTGTTTTCTGATGAGGCCCGTATATGTCTACATGGTGAAGACATACATCGGAGAGTACTGAGAAGACAAGGCGAACGTTGTGCCGACGTGTGCTTTGAAGAGGTAACGCCATGCGGTGGAGGGTCCTTAATGCTCTGGGCAGGAATAACTTCTGAAGCTCGTACGGAGTTAGTTTTTTGTCAAATGGGACACTTAATGCACATCGCTATATCTCAGAAATTCTCGTTGCACATGTGCAACCTGCATTGGTTGTTATGGGAGACAGGACCATTTTTATGGATGATAATGCTCGTCCTCATCGTGCCGTTGCAGTATCCGCCTATATGAAGGAGGTTGGGATTCCTCGATTGGATTGGCCAGCGAGGAGTCCCGACCTATAGAGCATCTATGGGACGTACTAAAACCGGGTTTTAGCTGGAACTCCAGCTCCATGAAATCTGACAGAGTTAAAAAAAAAGTGATTCAGGCTGAATGGGAACTTATACCACAAGATATCATAAGAAACCTGATCGGGAGTATGAGAAAAAGAATTGCAGCTGTCATAACTGCAAGAGGTGGACATACTCGATATTGATTTTGGTGTAGGTTCATTTAAAAAAGATTATTTAAAAAAATATTTAAGTTTAATTTGTCACTTCATTCTCATTAAAATTACTTAATAAACTGGTTTTTCATTTTTTATTCAATTTACCTCATATTTCTACTTGTGATAATTAAAAAAATGTAGAAATTTGATTATAATATGTTGAAACATCATAAAAAATAATTATTAAACCATTATTAACTTCAAAATATAATAATAACCAATAAAGTTTTAAGTGCTCGTTTTTTTTGCAACATAGTGTATATAGAAGATGAACTTTATTGAATAGCAATAAGGTTCAAATTGACTCTGTTATTATGGGAAAAAGAAAAGGGCTGTTTTTAGGGGTTTTTCGGCAATTATTCGAATTGTCTCACCTTTAAAACCTTCCCTGGATATCTAGGAATATTTTAAGACTAAAATCAGCCAAATCGGTTCAGCCGTTTTCATGTTATGTCGTGACAACGGAAATCGGGTTTCATTTTTATATATATAGACTAGCTAGAAAAAACACTTTCAGCTTTTCCCGAATTTTACATTTTTTCTGGCAACTTTTCCAATCTTTCTTTCCCTAAAGACCTTGTCCTGACAATTACGAATCTGCCAAATCGGTCGAGCCGTTCTCAAGTGATGCTCCGTCGTACATTTCGTAATTAGCTTCTACACAAACACTCCTTTTATTTACGGCATTTATAACTTGCGGTGTAGCCAGAGGCACCAGTAGTGTCCATATTAAACAGAACAAATTATTGTAACAGACAAATAAAGATATTTGAATATTTGAACAGGTGGCAAGTCTGTTACTGAACTTAATGGACCTAGATCTGTCGCTTCTTTAACAGGATTATTATCAATTATTTAAACATGAATTATCTTGTGAAATTGTAATAAATGTGGTTGCAAATTAATTAAACAATGGACTATTGAATCTAGAAATTTATGAACAGAGAAGCTACGGCTAAGTTCGATTACTTTACGTGACCACTATATTGTCGAATAGCTTCTAAATCTATCTACTGCTAAGTAAATGCGCGCCGGACAGTTTAATCAGAAATTAAGTTACTTAAGCAAATTGACTAGGTAGAAATTACGCAAAGCAAATGAGTACCTGGAAGCTTGTTTGAATGTAGACACTGCAAATATCATTCCAACGGACCGAACACGTTACCGAAATCTAGTTACACCTCACCTTTCATACGGTTACATTTCAGATTTTATGAAATCAAAACTTTTATTCCTAAATAGTTTAGCTACCACAAAACTTTTATTCATTGCAAAAAAATGTATTGTTCCGTAGATATTTGTAGCTGTGAAGTTTAGCAAACCTCTAGATAGTGAATCATTTAAAATTAAGGATTTAATACCTTTACCAAGGGCAGGCGTAATTAATGTAGAACACCACTATGGATTAAGTCTAAATCTAACTACATAACTTGCGATAATTCTAAGGCTTATCAAATGAGTGTATTATTTATCCATACAACTAACGAGCTTATAGTTAATATTCTGATGCAAAATAGGACAAAACCTTATGATATAATACGATTAATGTAGCCATGGCGAACTAATAACGCGCAGCCGGTGTTATGATACATTTTGAGACACATCTATTACTTATAGGTATTTTCTGATAATATAACCATATAAATATTTCACTAAAAGCTTCCATTCGATCAGAATTATTTGAATGAGGAGGAAATTGAATATTCCCAATTGAACACATGAAGAACCTTTTTATTTTTTCATTATTTGACTGAAATACAAGACTTAAAGCTAAAGGTTATTATAAGAAGAGGTATATGAAAGAAATATTTATAAATATATAGATATATATTTTGATGAATAAGATTAAAGCCATGTTATGCTGATTTAGATAGGATCGAAATAATTTCAACCAAGAAAGAATTCTCTGTCGATTAAAAAAAAAGAAACCATCAAAATCGGTTAACAAATGGCGGAGAAGCTGCGTAACATACGAGTACACAGACAAAAAAGAGTTCTCGGTTAAAAAAAATTACCTACTTATAAGAATATTTATTACGCATCAAACTTTTGGATATGTCTAAATATACCAACGTGAGAGATGAATAGAAACTAACAAGCAATATAAATGCGAAGTTTGTCTCAGTTGGCGCAACTAATGCTAAACTTGCGCCTGGCAAACCATCTTACATAGTACCTGTACAAATCACCCCTCGGCTGCCGGTTCGAATCAAATTAACTCAAATTTGTATCCTTCCTCGGAGTGCTGTTTACAATTTGCTCGGCACTAACTATAGTTTGCTATTACTTTCCAATGGTCGTCTCAGTTGAATCGCGTCTCTGAATATTCGCTATTTGGATCTAACTTAATAATAGAAATACACAAGCCAAGTATAAAATGATATAAATTTGAAACTGCTGCCATTAGAGTTAAAAATGTGTAGCTTAACATTTGATTTCCATTCAATGTCTTCCGCAATGCTAGCAGACTTTTCCAAGAGCTTTGTAGTAAAATCTGCTAAAGGAAAATATCTATTTTGAATACGAATAAACTCCTACTTCAATAAAAATATTCTTCTTCACTTTGTTTCTCAAGCGGCGTCATATGTCAAAATTCACATGTATGTAAAAGGAACTTTTTAAAAGTTTGCCTTCCACAAGCAACACGAGTATAATATTTACAAGCGAATATGACAAGTCTCAATAATCATATTCTAATGAAATAAATTTATATTTAAGGGTCGATACAACCTCACATTGCTACGCATAAACATATGCAATATCGACAATACTGTACCACTATTTTTGTAATTAATACACAATATAATATAGGTCATATGGACCAAAAATGCGATTTACAAACTATGTTCTCTAAAATCCCTATTAATACATATAAATGCGAATGTAAGTTTGTTTGTTACGCTTTCACGCAAAAACTACTTAACCGATCATCATGAAATTTTGCACATATATTCTTGGAGGTATTAGAAGTCACATAGGATACGTTTTATTATCACGGCATGACGACGGGAACGGGGTGGGCAGTGTATGAAGTGTATATGTTTGCCAACATTTTGAAATTAGAATTCGTGGGAAACAGCTATCAAATATAAAGTAAAGAATGTGTCAAATC
This sequence comes from Nemapogon koenigi, assembly GCA_963924495.1. Classification (NCBI taxonomy): domain Eukaryota; kingdom Metazoa; phylum Arthropoda; class Insecta; order Lepidoptera; family Tineidae; genus Nemapogon; species Nemapogon koenigi. Next base: position 18,952,380 of record OZ004629.1, read on the forward strand.
AAAATCTTCTTAAAAAGGAACTCTTTATACAGCCAAAGAGATCGAATAATAAAGAATAATAGCTATAATTAGATACGAATTATAGGGTATATTTTATTTTGTTCGTAAATGTCCACGGCCGAAGCCGGGGGCGGAATGCTAGTATTATATAAAGCTCGATTACCACTCACTGACTCACTGACAGAATTGTTCTCCCAGAAAGAGTTGTGGTGGGGGGAAACTTTTGGTAGGATCGTATAGAGGGGGTCCCAGTGAGTACCAGAAAAATCCGAAACCCCCTTTTTCGCCCCCCCTTTTTTTTGTTTTGTATCTCGGAAACTACAAATCCGAGGGGGAAAGTGGGGAAACTAATAATATTTAGGATCTGTTCCTATTAGTGAATCCATAAAAAAAAATATTCTCCCATACAAAAAAAAACTCCCATACATTTTTTTTTTGTTTTTTATCTCGGAAACTACAAATCGGAGGGGGTAGGTGCCGAAACTAATAATGTTCAGGATCTGTTTCTATTAGTGAATTCATTAAAAAAAAATTCTCCCATACAAAAAAAAACTCCCATACAAATTTTCATACATTTTTTCTTTTTTTTGTTTTCCCAGAAAGAGTTGTGATGGGGGGAAGAAACCCCCTTTTTCGCCCCCTTATTTTTTTTGTTTTTTATCTCGGAAACTACAAATCAGAGGGGGTAGGTGTCGAAACTAATAATGTTCAGGATCTGTTTCTATTAGTGAATCCATTAAAAAAAAATCTCCCATACAAAAAAAAACTCCTGTACAAATTTTCATACATTTTTTCTTTTTTTTTCCTATGGACTAGGATTTGATTTCTACCCCTTTCCACTTTCCTCGTACCCCCCCCCCCCCCCCGTCTCTCATACAATTTTTTTTAAACTCGCGAGCGAAGCGAGCGATGCCGCGGGAGCGGCCGGAGAAGCGTCAGTTATCATAATACCGAAACCCCCCTTTTTCGCCCCCCTTATTTTTTTGTTTTTTACCTCGGAAACTACAAATCGGAGGGGGTACGTACCGAAACTAATATTGTTCAGGATCTGTTCCTATTAGCGAATCTGTTAAAAAAATATTCTCCCATACAAAAAAAAATAACTCCCATACATTTTTTATTTTTTATTTTTTGCAATCGAACAGCGGCAGTGGTAGTGGTGGGTGTTGGAGTAGGGGTAGTTTTAGTGGTAGTGGTAGGAGTAGTGATAGTGGTAGTGGTAGGGGTAGAGGTAGGGGTAGAGTTAGTGGTAGGAGTTGGAGTAGGGGTAGGGGTAGTGGTAGTGGTAGGAGTAGAGATAGTGGTAGTGGTAGGGGTAGAGGTAGTGGTAGGTATTGGAGTAGGGGTTGGGGTAGTGGTAGGGTTTGGAGTAGAGGTAGTGGTAGGGGTAGAGGTAGGGGTAGAGTTAGTGGTAGGAGTTGGAGTAGGGGTAGGGGTAGTGGTAGTGGTAGGAGTAGAGATAGTGGTAGTGGTAGGGGTAGAGGTAGTGGTAGGTATTGGAGTAGGGGTTGGGGTAGTGGTAGGGGTTGGAGTAGGGAGTAGGGGTAGGGGTAGTGGTAGTGGTAGGAGTAGGGATAGTGGTAGTGGTAGGGGTAGAGGTAGTGGTAGGGCTTGGAGTAGGGGTTGGGGTAGTGGTAGGTTTTGGACTAGAGGTAGTGGTAGGGGTTGGAGTAGGGGTAGTGGGAGTAGTTGTGGTAGGAGTAGGGAATGAATGATAGGTGGCGGGCTTATCGCTGACTTTTAGCATGTCTTCTTTGGTGTGGGCAGCAGTTGTTCCCTCACAGCAAAAATAACCTACGTTTGAATAGATATTACATTGTATGGATATTTAATACAATAAAAATAGTACCTATTTTTACGATCTAATTTTAATCTAATCTAAATTTAATTAAATCTAAGACAAATATTTAACCTCTGAGTAAAATTTACTTCATTTAAATCGCCCCGCTTTAACTAGCCTTTTAGTTTCACGGTAGGTACAGTACAGGTAATCTCTGATAATATTAATAACTATATTAATCTCATTTCATAATTAGGTATATTAAACGTAGATGACTATTGCAAATTATTAATTTAGTCTTAATATTGTATATGTATTTTTGTTATAATTTACGAAAAAAACTTCGCACAGAAACAGCTTTACAACAACTTTCTCGAATTTCTGTGTAAAAGGCTGTTTCCACGAACTACGCCAATATAAATTTTAATCATATTAGCTGATTTACGCCGAGAACTTATACAACAATTTATTCCCAGAAATTTATGATTATGAAATACTAGCTTTCCGCCCCGGGCTTGGCTCATGAAGCCCATGATTGTCATCCTCTATTAGGGGGTGGATTTAAAAAAATAATTGTCCAAGTTGCGAGTAGGTACGACACGCGTCCGGAGGGTTCCGTACCATTTTTTCGAATAGAACTTTAAGACAGGATTTTCGTTTAGGTTTTCCTGTAAATTATAAGAAAGGCCCTATATTTCCAATTTTTTCAAAATTTTAGATTCAGTTATAGTTTTGGAGATAACTATAATTGATGGTTACTATAATTTAAACGATGCGTTTTAAAATTACAAAGAAAATGTATTTGTATTACTTACAACGAGCCCTTTTATTTGATATACAGTCACGTCATGATGATGCACTTGTAATTTTTTTTTTCGGGTACCTAAAATTTAGCTCCAATGATTTACATTTTCACACACTAAAATCGGTTTTCCCCTAAAACATGGTAGTTATTAAAAAATTCAGAAAATATGGTATTAATCTACAAATGTGAATTGTATTATCAGTATTACTTATAAGGTCAATATTAATGTAGAGGGGAACAAAGTCATTATAGACACGGCAGGACGTAGGTCGTTCACCTAATCCCCAGCGACCTTGGGTCGGACAAAAAATAATAATAATAATAATTCAAATAAAGAGTATAATAATAATAATAAATGTTTGACGGTGGCCCAAAACGATGACCGACACACGAAGACACTATCGTAGTTCAACGGGCTCAATTCAAACTTTTTCGAATAGACTGAGTGACTGCGTATCACAAAGTAATATGTAACGACATAGATTGTAGAATCCATTTAATTTTATTGTCGAAAAAATTACAACAAACATAATAATAAATTATTATTTTATTTGAATTAAAGAAATAAAAATGTAAGTATTTAGTTATATTCAAAAACTATATATACAAATTATAAAAAGAATACCTCTTCCAGAACCCCTCCCTGTGGCTTGGTTCCCAAAACACTGGCTGCGTTACCTCGCTGAATGGTTAAATTGATCCTTTGCGCGAGGTAATGTTTCCACTGCAAGCGCCGAAAATAAGTATTTAGTATTTAGTTAAGGTTGAAGTGGTCGATGGGAAAATGAGTGATGAAAAAACAGAACGCATTTATCTAGAATCGCGCGCACACGAGCAGGATATAAACAGTAAGCGATTCAACGTAAGCGATATTTTTTGTGTAAAACGCAATTTAAAAAAATATTATACAACATAGAACGAATTTTACAATGAAAAGATAGATAATAATTACCAATAAAATATTCATGTAATTTTTTGTAATGATACCATCTTTATTATAGCCATAAAATTTGATAAATGAAGTTTTTAGAGGTGTATTTAGGATTTTTTGTGTAATATATTTTCAAAACAATAAAACGATTTGTGATATCCTTAAAATTAATATATGTATATTTTTTTCAGTTTCGTAAATAGGTCAGGTTTTCTGAAAAAAATAATTATAACAGGTTTCCAGAGATTCGCTTCACTCTCTTGGCTTGGAGAATTTTAACACTGTCCGATTTTTTGGTGCAAACCTTATGATAAAGAGAATACAAACATAAAACGCTAAAACCTAAGGTAACTTATACGAATAATTTGTAAAAAAATTTTTTTTTATATAAAGTACAATAGTATTGCAATATGTCAAACGTTTTTTAGCCAAGCCATGTTTGATTTGACCAACTAACATAAATAATAAATGAATTACTTGTATGAAATGATATAAAATAACAATTTAAAATGTGAAATGTGAAATGACGAATCAAAATTTTGCCAATCGTTAGTTGCCAAATGAAATTATTATATTAAGTTATTTATAAGGGACCGTTGATTTAATTCACGGCCTTGCTATATTTGTTTAACTTATAATAAGATAGATAGAAGCCTTCGCCCGTGGACTTTTTTAAATGTGACATACGAATCCATCTATCTCTGTGTAAACAAATCGCGTCGATCCGTTGTTATGTTTTGATTTGAAACAAACAAACAAACAAACAAACGCACTTTACCATTTTATAATATTAGTTAGGATAAGAAGTGTTCTATTCATCTTTTCTTTTTTTTCTTTCTTCACGGGTTGCCGCCTTACTACTCCCGAATCCGTGTTACGGTCCCAGAGTACCCAGCGGAAGACTAAAATATCTCTCTTTTAGACGATGGCATTTGTGAGGCTATACCTAACGATTGGCCAGTTCTGTTGAAGTATATTTAGATGGAAAAGCCTCTAAGTGTGGTTTGTCAGATTATGTAGGTACATAAGTTTTTAATTATAAAAAAACCCATTGGTACATGGCCGGGATTCATTAACCACTCGTCCCCGACGATTTTATTTACATATTAAATTAAACAAAATACTAGGTACGTAGGTATTTATGGAGAATATTACTTGATAAGCTCTAATTATCATGAACATGGAGTATTATTTGTCTCAACAGTACACATACGTGCCTCCGAGTGTAAAGATGAGATTAACGTCGACTTCGGATAATGAAAACAGATCAAATATATATATACCTAGTACAGATTGACGTATTTAATGCTTACTTGATTACAGGACACAACATGGAATACATTATTACTTATTACATATTATAAAAAAGTCCACCGGCGCGTCGGCCTGTCTGTCTGGGCCTTTTCACCGCAAACATTACTGAACGGATTTTGTTGCGGTTTTCACTATTAGGTTGATTCACGAGGAAGGTTTACGAGTATTAAACATGGACATAGGCTAGTCATGGAGCCAAGTATTAACAGAATAAGTGAATCAAGTGGGAGAAAGAGTAAAGTAGACCATCACTGGTCCGGTATCTCACAGAAAATTTTCGTTCCGGCCGCCGTATCATCGACATTGAAGACAGGCCACACATTAGCAATGTAAATCATACGATCTAGATCACATGCAATTTACTCACCCAAACAGACACACAAGATTCGATTAAACAAAGGCGTGTGGGTGTGTGTGTGTGTGTGACAGATCGTTCCGGTCATCGAAATCAACCACAAATACAACGATTTGAAAACGGATGGTGGGCCGCGCGATAAGAATTGGACGAGTCTGTGGTCGGTTTCGGTGGACCGTACGGCGGCCGGCCGGGGATAGGACTAATGTGTGGCCACCTTTAGCTTCTGCGTGTTTTCATTGCGTATGCTGTCAAATCCGTCAGAGATATAACATAATGATGTAGGTAAGAATTGTTTAAAAGAAAATGATCTACAAAAAAGTCCGTGGTAGCATATATCTACTTCTAATAGACAATAAGGTAATAAGCGTATTTGTATAGGTATCTATTCAAATTTGTTGTAAACCAATATTGTACCCGTAGGTAGGTATATAGGTAGGGGCTGGGTTGCTAGTGATAGATACATAATATTTAATATTATGCCAGTTGCCAACTGTTCTACGTAATAATATCAATTCACCACTCTTACTTTATATAAAGCCTACTCGTACCAACATTATTGGCTTTGTTTATCACTGCTTTTTAAACTGTAAACATGGAATTAATATTGTAAGATAAAAACTTCTTCTTTAACCAATGGCGTCTTCTGAAGGAGACTTTCGTGTATTTCTTGATTTTAAAAATAGCTTCATCAGTTCATTCTTGGCCAACCGCTTTGTCTTATTATTATGATAACTTAAAGACCTCATATAATGATGTTATGCATTATAATTATGGTCAAAGTAAATCTCAGTAGATATTTGTTATTAATAGCTACTTACTTCTAAAGTAAGGGCGGCGAGCCAGGCCAAGTGGCGTGGCGTAACCTGAAGATATATTTTCTAAACATTTATCATTCGGAAGACTGGATCCTAAATCCATTTAATACTGTTGTAAAGAATTTCACATTAAGTTTCTTTAAGTAATAAAAATATCTCCAGATGGAAGATGGAATAATCAAAGTTGATTTAACAAGGTTTTTTTAAATTATTTTTGATCCCCAATTGGTTTTACAAAATCATATGATAAATTGAAATGGGGTACAGATACATAAGTTGTCAACAGCGTAGTACCATTGGAATTTCAGTATGTATAGTTGTAAATAAAATATTGATATAAACTACATAATGTATAGTTTATCTACCTATAAATATATCTACTATATTTTATTTAACATGACAGTTATTTTAATTAAGAGCCCTATATCCATAATTTTTATGGGGATATTATTATTCCCAATTACTCTGTAAATAATCCACCTGTGTCACTGTAATTTCGCATATAGTTACTTATTCAATATATCTAAGTGAAATAGTCGTTATTTATTCAATTGATTTTATTGAATAGGAAATATGGATGGTAAAATAAATGATTATTTTGCCCCTGTTTTCTCTTTCATAATCTATCACATAGCTCTTAATTTGTTTTAAAGCTGTTTAACCATTATTCTTCAATTAAATGTCTTGCATTTTTGGTAGCTTATTGAAAATTCAAAATAAAACTTATTTTATGATTTTTTAATTGGTCAAAAATAATAAAATAATTATTATTTCGATTTTCAATAATCTAAAAAAAATGCAAGACGTTTAATTGAAGGGTAATGGTATAACAGCGCTTTAATAGTAGGTACATCATTGTGATACAAGGGTGGTAAGTAGGACAATACAAACGAGTTGACTTGTCACGAGTTTGTAATAACCTTAAACCCGTGTATCATACGACGTTTTTTGATTGTAACTTTGTACGCAATACGCATGCATAAAATTTGTTTATAATTGTTACAAAATTAAGAGGCAAAGAAAGTGAACGTTCAGCTTTTACGATATTTTTGATAAACATACGATTTAACAGTTAAAAAACTGCGGTATTTAATATACAATTTACAATAATTACAATAATGTTGATAATGTATTGCTTAGTTTTTAAATTTATTTATTTTTTCTATATATAAGTCGACATAACTTTCAACTTTCATGTTAAAAACTTCTTGTCTGTCCAGTGAATCGTGTCATTTCAAAAGAGCGGCAAATTTAAAAAATCTTAAATTGTAAACACTGAATTTCACGGAATTGCTAGACTTGATACTTTCAATTTTTATGATGATACTTGATTAAAATACTTTTGTTTAGCAGAGGTTTTATAAATATAAGAATACATAATAGAGACCATACAAAGACAACTTAGCTTGCCAGTCAACCACAGGCCACAAGCAATAATTATTGCCATCATATAAATGCCATGTAAGGTACGTTAAAATTTTCTGACAAGGATTATTATTATATCATATTTACTCTACACTATGTACCAAATTTATTTAAATTCGTTTCAAAACTGTAAACGGTATAATTGTTTGACAGACTAAACAAATTTCATAAATTATAACAAATTACAATACAATACAAACATACAGGTGAATATTTAATACATACATACAGGTTCTTAAACAGAATTATAGAATTTACCAAAATCAACGAAAGTATGTAACTATAAAAGTGACAGTATAAATGTTGTCATACTAAAACTTTAAAAATAACCAAATGACACGATTCATTAGACAGACTATCTAGACTAGACATCTAGCAAACCTTTACATTGTACTTGTAGAAATTTAAAAAAAATTGTAATGAAATCGCCCTAGGACGTACGTAATAATCCATTACTAGCCATGTTTACTGATATTGAAAGTTCACTTTTCGAGCAAGTGTATTGAAAAAAAATTAAGAGCTATGTGACAGATTATATCAGAGAAAACGGGGGCAAAGTTTAACCACCCATATTTCCTATTTAATAAAACCCATTGAAAAAATAACAGCTATGTCACTTAGATGTATTCAATAAGTAACTATATGCTAAATTACAGTGACACAAGTGGATTATTTACAAAAAAACTGGGAATAGTTTATCCCAGAAAAATTATCTTTTAATTATGTAAATGTAATGTTTTTGTTAAATTACATCCAAGTACGAAATTGTGCCATTGTTAATGTTATTTCAGCTGACTGTATTTATTGTTTCTTCTTTGAAAATGAAAAGAGATACAAAGTTAATATTTATTTAACTCTTTATAAAATTGGCAATAGCTAATTTGCGCACAGACTCAGACGCAATATAGCCCATGCGAAAGTTGAAAATCCATCAAAAGTAGGTATTGCGTATGCACCACAATATGTTTATTCCCTCGATTTCAAAGGTGGGGAACACGATTATATCAATACGGCTTTTCCTTCCCCTTTGAACTACCTCTAATCGCATAAAACCACCCCTTTTGCCGTTTATGCAAGCAAGAACTTATTGGATCGGGTTATTCAGGGGATTTCAATAAAAGGGGTACGGAGCAAATCATTTGAAAACTACTGAAGATTTATCGAGATGCGACTTTTTAAATTTCTTTATTCTTGCAGCTGACCCTAGGAAGTCGCTCAAATAAATTCACTTGTTGATATTATGGTGGGCCACGCGGACGATGTACACAAATATATACATCACTAATACTCTAGACATGTGGGCAAAATATTTTAACGTGAAAAGCTTAAAATGTTTGAAAGCTATTATAGGGAAAAATCGAATTGTTGAAATGCACATTGGAGCAAAAACTGTTAATGCGTTAAAAGGTATTCGCTGTTTGATGGACGTAGAATAATTTATCAGTGACCAGATAGGTTTTAAGTTACAGTATATTTCAATCAATCGTGGTTTACACATATCTACACTATTTACTTTATTTACCGAAATCAAATTACTTGGTAATTTCTATAAGGTGTTTTTATACTATCATCATAAGATCCTTTGAAGTATATAACCGTGTTCCTGAGATCGAAATAAACTTATATGGTTGAAATTATTCCTAGCAATGGACATTACGTTTTTAGGATTCTAAAGTACCCTTTCATTCTATCGATCTCAAAATACTTCAACAAAACTTGCCATTTTTTTGCTCATAAATGAGGAAGATTTTGTCTTCTGAGGCCGGAAACATATTGATATGGTTACGAAAGCCGTAAAGGTTATATTATGAATATCAAATACTTCGCACACAAAAAACACATAAAATATTTAAACAAACTGCAGCAAAATCCATAAATATGTATTATCAGACTTGACTACATGGGAATTTCAATGTCCAATTCACGGCTCATTATGGCTTTCATTTCTAAATATAACACTCTGATTTTATTTCATTGACCTTTCCTACTATTGTTAGTGCAATGTGTGAAAGAGTGAGATATATACAAAAATATTAACTAACAACTGTACTCTTAAATAATTTACAGATAGCATTATAGATATTAATATTTTAGCAAACTATCTTCATTTTCTACGTATTTATTTATGAAATTTAAAGGAAAACTGAATTTCAGGCTGCTTGACTCTTCACGAGCGCCGAGAGTTTCTTACTAAAGTATCATGACTTTTCAAGCTCACTTAATGCAATTCAAAAAGCAAAGCGGTGCCCTAGTAACTGAAATATTAATTACAAACTATATTTAATAGGTCTTAGCAATGTTGAACAAGCTGGAAATTCCGTCGATGCACGGCCGCAGGGTAATTGCAACTTCAATAGTCGCCTTAAGTTTTAAGTGCATCTATCTATATAGCAATTTAACGCTTGCAACAAAATGGCAACTGGATTTTCAGTTAATTTTCAATATGTCAATATTGGTACCATACCACATTGTTATAGAAAATCTAAGCGGGTTCGATCCCGGCCATATTCCAATGGATATTTTAGGATTCCGTGCCCAAACCTTATTACTAAGATCCCGCTATGAACTGTAACAGGTAGATGCTGTCACACTTTGATTGTTTAGTCTCATTAGGCTAGAAAAGAAACAACCAAATGGATCATAAATAGGTATATTAGTTCAGATAGAAGGGTTGTGTGTGGTCGATGCCCGGTTCTGTAATTGGGTATTCCTCCGATCACCGCTGTTGTACCTTCCCTCATGAAGCGAACTGGTGTCCGGCTTCTGCTCTGAATGCCACTCGTGCAGGAACAGGCTGCTGATAAACTGAGATGCATCTCGATGTAGAATGGTAGATGTTCAGTCCCAACATGGTTCCCTGTAATGCACGGAGCACAGGCATCAGAAACAGATTATGCACAGAATCCTGCATAGCACACTTGTGAGGGGAAGCACAATACAGCAAGTGTGCTGTGCAGCAGCATGCACAAGCAAGGTTACAAATAAGCAATAGGTAGCGATAGTCAAGTAGCAATTAGTGCTATAGTAGGGTAGGTGTACTAATCTAAAGCAATTTAACTACAACCTAAGCACTAAATAGATATTATGAGCTGCACTTACCCAATTTGTGGATATTGTTTTAGTGGACTACATTATAAGATGTTAAATTTAGATAGATTCGGAGGTCGGTTTATAGAACGTCATCATAAAATGTGACGACCGCCTCCGAGATCCCGGCCGAAAAGTGAGGTTGGCGGGGAGGTCGGTTTATAGAGCGTCATCATAAAATGTGACGACCGCCTCCGAGATCCCGGCCGAAAAGTGAGGTTGGCGGCTCGATGACAATGTGTCAAATTGACACTTGACATACTGTTATTTATTTTTAATTTAGGTAAGACCAAGGCTACGGATTGTAGGGCCCAAGTATGAAACATATGTACAACGTTACAATGCATGAAATTTTCACAGTCGCTATAACAACAAATAATAAAAATAAAATAAAGTTAAAAATTAAAGGGGTCTCCATACAAGAAACGTGTTTTTTGGCGTTTTTACTCGTTTTTAGTAATGGCAATACTAGTAGGTATAACTATAATGCATACTCTAAGTAAAACAACAAAAAAGAAAGTCAGACTCGCGCTAATTAAAAAAGAATGTGTAGTGTTAAATATTGTAAGGTGGTACGGAATCCTTCGTGTGCGAGTCCAACTCGCACTTGGCCGGTTTTATTTTTAAATTAATAAACTTAAAAACTTGTGTTACATAATCCGACAAACCACAGAACTAGCCTCACAAATATCATCGTCTAAAAGAAGAAAACTTCGGGGTATCCTGGGTCCAATCTGTGAAGATATTAAACAAAATCTAAGCTGCAGGCTAAATGTAGGTACAAATAAAATATTGTTCCATATTTCCTGAAAAATACATATCTATTCATAAAGATATCGGTTCATAATATAAGTAATAACCTTTACAATGTGTCAATAATTTACGCCCATCGCAGACCTTATTTCCATTATACAAGAATTTTTTAAAGTTACTCCGTAGAAAATATCAAAGGTATTAAGTGATTTACTTATACTTAATTGGATTTATTGGTAAGATAAAATATAATAGAATCTTGAAATTGGCTTTGGTTAGTTGAATAGAACTTTGAGCTTTCTTGGTTTCAGGCTCTATTGAGACGCAGCAAATGAAAAATTGGATCTCCCTTTTAATGTAATACTCGGGTGGGATTTTACTCAAAGATATAAGATTGTTGTAATATTGGTCTTGTATAATCAAATATTATTGAATATGTAGCGTTATTTCTGGAATGTAATATACACGTAGTTACTCAACTCAACCCACATCAAATTGAATATCGTTTACAAAAAAGTATTTTCTGAATGTCACGTTTTCTCTGAGAAATCCTTTGGATAGTTTGCTTTTAGTTGTGATAATTTCATATATAATCTTCAAAAAATGAAGATAGCTTCTCAATTAAATTCGAATGTATAGTTTTTTTTATGCCTATTATTTTATCTCCGTCAGTTATGAACCGATGTTGATGATTCCTTGTTTGATCGATAGAGTATTTTATGTATGATATGATATGATAGAGATGGACCGAAAAAAAAGTAATATCCATTTTTTTTCTTGAAAATTGGTTCGGCAGTTTAAAGTTAAAAAAAAAAGTATTTTTCTTAATACCTCAGTTTAATGTGAACCGATTTCGATAAAGTATTGTTCTATTTAAAGACGTATCCTTTTTAATTGTCTCACAGATTGGCTTATCGAATTGGTTTTTCAGGAATTCAGTTATATACGAGATATGTAATATCTCCGCCAATTATGTACCGATATCGATGATGAAAAGCTATTGCTCCGAAATAGTTCATTTAATTTTCATTTAAATTGGATTAGTAGTTTTTCAGGAATGTGAACTATAACTAATATATATTTAAATGGGAGAAAGCGATGTCAATTTTATATTTGCCAACCAACTGGCTTAATTATGTTGTGTAATGTCGTACAGCCCCGTGCTGATTTGATATTTTGGAAAACATTGAGTCGACATAAATTTAGGCGATAATTTTATTACAAACATCGAAATCATTGAAAAGGATAAAATATGTTTACTTTAAAAAAAGTATTGCGTCTTTAAAAATTGTGCAGGCAAGCAAGATATAATCGAATATTTCGTCGTAGAATTTGAAGACGGTTGGTGCTAAATTTAAAACTACTAATAATATGAGAAAGACATTTTTGAAGTCGCAAAACATTTTTATTATTTATATTAGTAATTTTTTTTTACTTTAAATATTATGTAAAGTGGTATTTATTGTTACTGAGCCCCTTCTTCCATTTGTACGCTCGGCTTTTAGTCGTCACAAACAAGGTACAATGTATTTATGAACACTTTTTACTGCTAAAGCAATTTGTCTGGCTCTTTGTTGAGAACAAATATTGTACTTTTATTGGCATGATTTACAAAATGAGTTTAGTTAAGAACGAATGATATCAATCTTGAATTGTTTATTGGATTGCGGGGTGGTAGGACGTATAGAAACCCGAACTTTTATGAATTATTATCAGACCAAACCCCATTCAGCAATGATTTTATTTTCAGTCAAGTACATATTCTCTATACATACCTATCTCTAATTTATTAATATACTGTTAAAAGTAATAGGTATTAAAATGATCTTAATACTAAATTACAAATATAAAATAATATTACAAATAAAAAATGTCATGTAAATCGTTATCTACTGGGAGAGTACCCAACAGATTGGCTGCGTGACCTCGTTGAATAGCACTTTGACCGAAGTAAGAGCCCCGTTGGTCATGTGAGCTTTCTATTAATCGTTTACTAATTAATATTTTATTGTATATTTAATATTAAATTATTATACATAGATCAGTTCCATAGATATTTTAATGGAGGCCCCACAAAAATAAACAAAAATTAATATGAAAATAAATGATACTTTTTCATTTTAAAATATTTTGTATTAGGTATAATTTAGTAAATATGAGTAAATAACCAGTTACTTTGAAAAAAGAGTGGAATGGGCAATTATGCTTGGTGCTGATGATGTTAATAATATACCTATGATACAACATATAAAGGTCATGATGGTGCGTAAGTACATATTAGATACAATATCATCGCATAAATTTAGATTCCTTAATTTAACACTTGTATCTCTGAAAGTGTCACATGAATAATGTAAACGTTAGATCGGAGATTAGGGTCTCCGGTCTAGGCTCGTGATAAAAACTTTTAAGGAATTAATGGTTGGTTCAGAATTACTAAGAAATAGGTTACCCTTATCAACGATATGTCATTATTGGAAACACCATTTATTTGAACTTGTTTAAGTTTGATATAATATTAAATTAGTAACTTGATAAACGATTTCGATGGACGGATTAACTAAAGCATTTTAATAATAATATACTTATACAGTAAAGAGATGTAAGTTTGTAAGTTTGAATGTAAGGAAGGAGTAATCTCTCAAAGTAAAGTATAGAACCGATTATTTTACCACTAGATAGCTACAATATCCACAGGCGAAGCCGGGGGCGGAAATTATATTATACTAACTTTCCGATATTTTTGATCAAAATTATACTTCATATATTTATTGTATATGAATTACCGAAAGCAGCATGTCTTATTGCGCTGCCAAGTATCACACTATTTAAAGCAATCTAAAAAAACATTGCTTTATATCTACCTACCTACTACATAACCACCCCACACTCCCTATATCGATAGGACGTCATTACGTCTTTTTGTGTTGGCCAATATATATAATTTGCGAAATATACGTGTTATGCAATTAACTTATACTGGTGGAATACAAAATGATCAAAGGATAATATGTGATTATGACAATAAAATGAAGAAGTAATAAATTACGACGAATTCTCGATGCTGTAGTTTCATCGTCTGTTCACGTCGATTTGGAAGTTAAAGGTACATATTTTATTTATTATACATGATGAATTTACCGATATAATACATTTTACGTTAATATTAATTTCGTGTTAATTTGTTTACAAGATAGTGGGTAACGGTAGGTAACAAAACTGTTGAGGCCCCGGAAGGTTGCTTCACAATCCATGAATTTGAAAGAAATATTTACTTCCGTCGTTGGTTCTTTTATGAAATATGTACTTAATTTAAACAAACATAATATTTTTATTTCATTTTATTTTGAAAAACAAAAGGAAAAGTACAATATAAGAATAACATTTAATATACGTAATTTTTATAATGATAACTTGCCTACTCATATAAACGATATATAGTTTTGTATGTTATTTGTAGATACACGTATACCGCTATATTACGGTGTTTAGAAACATTATATAACTAGCGATCCTTCCCGGCTTCGACCGGGTAGAAATATTTTTATTATAGATTTACGTACGCATGTAAACGATGTATAGTTTTGTATTTTATTTGTAGATACATGTAAACTGTGTCGATCAAACATATATAACTAGCGATCCCTCCTGGCTTCGACCGGGTAGAAAATATTTTTATTATAGTCTTACTTAAACATATAAATTATGTAGGTATCTATACTTATAGTTTTGTATTTTATTTATAGATACACAATACCGTGTCGATTACGGTGTTTAAAAACATATATAACTAGCGATCCTCTCCGGCTTCGACTGGGTATAGATATTTTTATAATAGACTTGCGTACACATGTAAATGATGTACAGTTTTGTATTTTATTTGTAGATGTATGTAAACAGTGTATATCATACGTTGTTTACAAACATATATAACTAGCGATCCTCCCCGGCTTCGACTGGGTAGTGATATTTTTATTATAGACTTGCGTACACATGTAAATGATGTACAGTTTTGTATTTTATTTGTAGATGCATGTAAACAGTGTCTATCATACGGTGTTTACAAACATATATAACTAGCGATCCTCCCCGGCTTCGACTGGGTAGTGATATTTTTACTATAGACTTGCGTACACAGTTTTGTATTTTATTTGTAGATGCATGTAAACTGTGTCTATATCGTACGGTGTTTAGAAACATATGTAACTAGCAATCCTACCCGGCTTCGAACGGGTAGAGACATCTTTATTAGAGATTATAATATGAATTTCAACAGGAGTTTCAATACGAATTCAAATTATTTTTTCAATTATAAATTTAAATATTTTCTATTACGTAAGCTGGTTCTAATGAAGAAATTGTTTATTTCTCACTTACTATATTTAATATCGAAATACTTTTCCATAAATATCTACTGATGCACATAATTTAACGATAACAGATCATTAAAATTTATTGGCAATCGATCACCGGTTTGCATAGCACACTACAATCCACTAAATGTCATGACTCACGCATGTCCAGGTATATTGTCGAGGAACGGAATCCAATTGAAGGTGTTGACTATGTACATACTCCAGACTCCAGAGGAACAGAATCCACTTAATGTGTTAATAATATGCATACTCCGCGTAAATCGTGTTGAGAAACAGAATCCACTAAATGTGTCGATTATTTGCAAACTCCACGTAAATCGTGTTGAGATACAGAATCCACTAAATGTGTTGATTATTTGCATAGGTACTCCACGTAAATCGTGTTGAGATACAGAATCCACTATATGTATTGATATTTTGCAAACTCCACGTAAATCGTGTTGAGAAACAGAATCCACTAAATGTGTCGATTATTTGCAAACTCCACGTAAATCGTGTTGAGATACAGAATCCACTAAATGTGTTGATTATTTGCATAGGTACTCCACGTAAATCGTGTTGAGATACAGAATCCACTATATGTGTTGATATTATGCAAACTCCACGTAAATCGTGTTGAGAAACAGAATCCACTAATGTGTTGATTATTTGCATAGGTACTCCACGTAAATCGTGTTGAGAGACAGAATCCACTATATGTGTTGATATTATGCAAACTCCACGTAAATCGTGTTGAGAAACAGAATCCACTAAATGTGTCGATTATTTGCAAACTCCACGTAAATCGTGTTGAGAAATAGAATCCACTAAATGTGTTGATAATATACAAACTCCACGCAAATCGTGTTGAGAAGCAGACTGGATAGACTACGTACATAGTCTACAAAAAATATATTAAGGAACATAACTCACTATATGTGATGATCACCAGTCATGTTTAGGAATATATCCAGCTTAAATCGTGTTGTTAATGTAAAATGTTGTGATTGCAAGCATACCCTTCAGCTATCTGTGCAATAGATAAAGTCGATCCCCTTGTTGACGGTAAAGAAGGACAATCAAACATTACTAAATAATAATATAACCTATGACTACTATGTACCTACTATTCATTAACTTAATAGTCGAGTGTTGACCACTAACGAAATCAATCTGTTTCCAATTGGTGCCACGGAGACCGGTGGCACAACTCTCGGAACTAATCTTGGATATGTACCTTCATAACAGCATTTACACTTTGGTTTCCATTCCGAATCCGGTAACAGTTTAACGGATGGAGATGGAGCCTAGAAAGCAACAAAATATCAAATGCACAGATTAAACTATGATTGGCCGTACCTTTAGCACAGTTGGCTTGGCTTGTATTCTGACTTATGTTAGATGCAATTTCTTTGATTATAATAAAAATTATACAACTTAGTATTTAAGCCATTGCATATAAAATGTAATTTAGTAGGCAGATTTGGCAGCGGTGCTAAGTCTTTGTCATTTAATTGTTTTTACATAAAACATATAGACTTTATTATTATGAACATACACAATGGAAGTGTAACGTTTTAAATACCACTTTTCCCGTGAATTTAAAAATAATCTAACTAATAATAATGACGCGTGTTTACCACAGCAGTTTGAATTGGACACTCTCAGGGGACTCTACGCGTTGGACCTGTGTCCCCACATCTCACATACATACATCACGGGAAATATAGCACATGAACTCGAATTAGTTTAGCTACTTAAATAAATAATGTTAATTGTTTAAAAAAATCTCTTTGCCCATATGTAAACGATATCCTTCAAGGAAGCTTATGTCGACCCTCAGTCGGAAATGACTGATGGTTTCACATGAAGAATGAAAACAATTTTAGATTGTATATTTACTTCAAAGGACCAATAGCATTCTTATATTAATATATTTTATTCGTGGTCATATACGTCACAACGAAATACGTCCAGATATAGCGCCCATATTTTATTATCAGGCAAATTTTAAAATGGGTATAGCGAAATGTTTTAAATACTGACTAAAAGTTATACTTTGCATTAAAAGCAATAATTTGTGAATATTGGAATTAATTTTGTGAAGATTAAAACTCTTATTTTATTTTCTGGTTGTAAGCACTTATAACATAATGTGTCTTATTTCAAAGTTAAATATAATACGTTCACTACAAATTATAGTAACATAAGTAACTTTTTAATAACTAAATCTACCTTGTTTCTCGTGACTTTGTACACATTGTATTAGGAATAGAAAGTTTACACCCCATTTCAACCCATCAGGGGTTGATTTTTGAAAAAAGTCTAAAGAATATACCTTCCAATTTTCATAGGTACTTATATCTACAGTGTTTTAGTCTGTCCGTTGATTGTAAGTCAGTCAGCGACACAACCGTTTTATATATTAGACAAGAGTAAATATAATTTTTAAAGACAGAATTATTGAATATTTTTCATCATAATGATGACTCTTTTGTTAAAGTACTTAGTCTGCCTAAATCTTCAGTGGCGATGTTAAAGATATTGTATTATGCTTTGCTGAAATTTATGAGAATCCAATGCCATTTGGATATGAAGGTGTTGGATCTCAAATTACAGATCACTTAATGATTAAAAGGTGAATTTCTAAAATTGTTACAATTCATATTATATTATATTAGGTATTTTATTACTTCACTTAAGTAAAATATTTAAGGTAATGATAAAATTCACACAAAGTATTAAGATTATTCTATATAAAACTAACAAAATAATAAACAGAGGAATAATACACAATTTAACTTTGATTATATTGTGTTATATACATTTTTCAATGCTCTAAACATCTGCTTTCGTTAATTCATATACAATAAATATATGAAGTATAATTTAGAATTAAACGAACTTACCTTGTGAAGTTTAATATCTATAATATATATATATATAGATTTGTGTGAAGTTTCGTAGGTAGACATTGCTTAGACAATGTTAAGTCAATAATTAATGCCGGATACGTGTGTCGTTGAACCTGAAGACAGCGTACGCGAAATAATAAGTACCTAGATATTTCTTGACAAGTAAATATATGTTGATAAATATGTTGAAAACAACACCTTATCCTTAGATGTTTGAAAGCCTGACCGGCTGTGTTAGATAATTTCGATCACAAAACTTTATAAATAACAATATATAGTAAGCGTTCCCGCGTACGACACATAATATTATTTTATCTACTCTTATAACGTAAAATCTCTATTACAAAATCGAATTATACTTCATAATGATATGTTTTACATACACGCGTCTCTAATATGTCAAACTTCGATACTATAATGTATTATAGTACCGAAGTTTTCATACAAAAACGATATCGTAATGTTGTTTTTTTTTAAATGCAGAAAGGGCAAAGGATATGTGTTTTGCAGCAACATTAAACTCTATGAAAATACACACTCCTATGTGGGAGACAGTTGACAGTTAACGTGCATGCGCAGAAAGTAGGTAACTGCGATTTGCCGCCAATTTGTCGATTAAGAAAAATATCTTGGTTCAATTTGTTTTGTACTATTGCATGGGATTAGATAAAGTAGTGTATGAACGGGCACATAACTTGGAATTAAAACACTCGTGGATTCTATTTAAAAAAACCACTTGTGTTTTAATTACCCCTATTATGATCCCGTATCATAAACTACTAATGCGCTGCAGCATATATATATGATTTCCGCTCAACTTCAGATTTTTTCCTGAGATATAGCCCAAAAAATCAGAACAAATTCATTTTGTGTCATATTTCAGTGAAAAAATGATAAGTGTACAAATAATTTGTTTAAAGATATCCATAATTTAACTAGAGTAGTTTTTCACAATATTGTAATTCCAGTATAAAGTTACACCGGTTTTCATATAAATATATTTATATTTGCTACTTGCTACTTATATTTTAATTATAATGTTTTATGGTTTTATTACTCGTAGCTCTCTAAAATATAACCCAGTTACTTCTATGATATCTCAAAAGCTTATTATCGTATCTTGCACAAAATAATTTTCGATGAAAGTATAGGTACACACTAATACACAGAATTTTTTTGAAGAATCTTAAATTCATGTGGTTTAAGAAGATGGTATCGCCTACATTATTAACGACTTTAGGAGCTTATTATCTCGCGAAATATCCAAACACGTAAAATATAGGGCAACGGAAGCCTAAAATATATTATAAAGTGTGTCTTTTAACAAACTACACAAAAACTCTTCTAACTTTGTATTTGCAACGAAACCAGGTAACTAGTAAAAACAACACTCAAATTCATGTTATAATATAATAAAATGATCCCGTAAAACTAAATTTCACAAAGTTCATTTTAAAAGTAAAATTATATACATTTCGATGCGAAACTTTTAATATTTTCTACATTTCCTGTGCATTTCCGTTACGTATAAAATTCCCCGCATTTAAAACGTGCTGATTTCAAATGAATGTTTAAACTATTTATGAGCCATATTTTATCTATACTGAAATAAAATTTATTTCTATATAGAGGGTAATCTCTGGAATGAGTGAACCCACTCTAAAAGTATTTCAATATTAGAAAACTACCTATATTTTATTTTGTTTTTCTTTTATAGGTATTTTAAAGATCGAAGCCAGGTCGGAAAACTAGTATAATATTTAATACAGTAAAGCTTCAGCATTAAAATTTAACAACTGTGTTTCAAGCATTCGGGAATAAGCTTTGTAGTATTAATTCTAATGAGCTTTGACATTTAAAATGTTGTAGTACGCACTGCGCATCGAATGCCAAAGAGCTAAACTTACGAGTATTATACTTGACGGTACCTATACCTACCGTACATATAACAAACTTTAAAAAGACTTATCACTTTCGGTATAATGAGTTGTGAATAGTAACATTTTTTCATGTGTAACATATTTCCTCTTGCTTTCCTGCAATCTGTGGGAGTGATTTCGTGAAAAGGGAAGGAAGGAGTGGAAGGAACTATTTGATTTGACCAATGAGCGGGCGCGGTGTTAGAGTTTACCGTCAGATGGTACCAACCCATTTTCCGAGAGGTTGGTACTGTCAGCCAACAGTGTGTTCGTGTGAAAGAAATAGGGAAATAGAGAAGGAAAGAACGCATCAGCTGTGCGCTTATAACCTACAGTGTTGTGTATAAATTGTTAATGATTTCAGGATATAATGTTTATGTTGCTTATTACCAAGGTGAGATGTCATATGCGGCTACTGTAAGGCTCGCTCGTTTTTTAATGTGCCAGATACCGCCAGGTGAATAACCTTTTTACTATTAGGTATGATTATGTATTAGTATGTACACAAAATAGTAGGTAGTCTTTGAACATTGTGTATCTCACATATGCCAATATTTATTATCTATTATTTTCTTCAACTAACAAGCTTGCCTAGAGGAAACATACATCCTGTTACTGATGCAATTAATTACTTTATTAGAAACTTTTTACTCACGGTATCCTATCCATTCCTAACTAATGTTATAAATGCGAAAATATGTTTGACTGTCCTGCTTCTTGGTCGAAGTGATTTGCTCAGGGATAGGGATGCTACTTGAATGGCACATTTTAAAAACATACGCGGCTGAACCCAGGCGGTTTTTGTGCACAGAGAGAGTTGGGAGATCTGGAGAGTGACATAGCCTAACTTATTATTTCGGTAAAAAAAAATTAATGTCACTTTTCAAAACTTCCACGGGCGAAGCCGGAGTAAATGTCTAGTATTATATAAATTAATTATGTATTTTAATTTACCAACCGATTACATCTCTATTATTTTAAAGTAGATTTAAGCTGTAAGAAACAGGCCGTCTGCGAAATTTTAATCATATTCTTCAAAGCACAAAATGATGTTTTATAGTTCAGTACACTTCAAAAGTCGTCTTAGAGTTGCCAACTAATTGATTTCAAGTATTTTGAATTAAATGGACGTTGAAATTTAATTTGGAATTCACGAATTTAATAATTAACAAGTATAAATTATATTAGAAATTGTTACATAAGTTATTGTGTCGGTGTTATAACAAACTTCGTTAAGAGCAAACATCACCTAAGTTTCAGAGCACCCATATATATCTCCAGTAACAACATTCCACAAGATTGTCTCAAAATTTAACAGGAAGTTCGTTAGAAAGGCGTATATGAAACTATGAACTTGAACATCATGACGATAAACTAAAATTATGAACACAAACACAAAGGATTTTAACTCAGAGCTAACTTTTACCCGACTACGCAAAGTAATAGGAGAGTTATTATTTTAGTACTCTAGTAATTAAATTAGTCATCAGGTGATTTTGAAAAAATGATGTGTTATTGGCTTCACAACTTTTTAATGGACGTCGAGTTTTAATTTCTTCTTTATTTTTATTATTCACATATTTTTGGTCTGAAACATTTAACTATCTACCTCTCGGCTTTGGGTGCTAAAAAATGCAACTAACAACCAGCTGTGCGATAACAATTCGATCGCCTTAGCAACTAGTCACAAATTATAAATTTTGTTATAATTGCTCACAAGTAAATTACATTTCTAGTATGAATAAAAGTGTGACTGTCATATAAAACTGTTTTATTAAATGTCTAATTTTTTTTTGTTTAATCGTTCGTTAGGCCGGCCCCAGGGTACCCAGCGGAAGACAAAGTCTTCCTCGTTTAGCCGAAGATTTTTTGAGGCTATACCTAACGAGTGGCCACCTCTGTTGAGGTATGTAGATGGAAAACCTCTTTGTTTGTCGGATAGTGTATATAGATTTTTTATTTTGGTACATTTGGACCATTGGTACATGGTCGGATGTGGGGATCGAACCCGTGACATCTCAGTTGTGAGCTGACGTTTTACCCACTCAACCACCGACGCTATGTTAGGGCAACTATTGACCCTTTCGTCACAGTTGCTTGTTCCGTGATAAGGTTGAGGGTCACTCTCAACACAAAATGTAGTTTTTGTAAAGAGATTTTTAGACCAGCAATGAAATTGTATATTAGTCGGTTTTTTTAAACTATAATAAATATTACGGTGATATCATGTAAATAAGTGTGGAAATATAAGTCAATCTATCATAATATAATTTGCCAATTTTCAGTATCTGAATCTATCTATCTATCATTGTGTGTACTTTTAATATTACCTTCGATTAATTATTTTTTTATGTTCAATAAAAGTACACCTAGGTATATCCTTCATTTTTTTAACGTGTCCAAACCAGCGTAAACTGCTTTTTTTCATTCTCCTATTTCTAATGACATCGTTCCGGATGCGGTCAATACGTTTTATATCACACATTAGGTATACGTAAGGACCGCATTTCCACAAAATGTTTTGCACAGAGATAGTATAAACTCCATAAGGACCAGAGATAAAGACAACATTATTTCCACAGGTGAATCCGGGGCGGAAAGCTAGTTAGGATCTAAATAATAAGCCACAATTTAGGAATCGTACGTATATTAGAAAAATTAGACACTTTACATATTAAAAATTAAAAAATACTGCTGTGGATAGGATTTGAACCATGTGCATCCTGCGCTGCACCCCATACCTTTAACCGCTAGACCACGTCGATACGAAAATTTACAACTTCGTGTCAATAGCAACCGTTGCTCTAGGCTTTTTCTGATACATAATTTTTAGCCGTAAACAGATACAAACTACTGAATTTCTGAAAAACTACTAATCCGATTTTCGTCATAATTAATATGTCTGTGAGATAATGCCGAGAAATTATTATATTCTTAAAAAAATAAGTCGTCAAAATCGAGATATTAAGAAAAAATTACTTATAAAATCAGTCTTTTCAAAATTTCTGAAAAACTGAGATAAAAATGGGACGAATCCGGAAGAATTATCTGTCGATTAAAAAATAAACCATCAAATCCATAAAAAACATACGGTCCGAATTGACAACCTTCTCCTTCTTTTTTTTTAAGTCGGTTAAAAACAAAACTGCATTCATAAATGAAAACATAACACGAATTTTGAAACATATTTTAATTACTTAAATAATGTTAACAATCAAGCAATTGAAATAGCAATTGACTCAGTTGCGTGAATTAAAACCATTCCAATAGAGGCAGTTAACAAGCGAGTAACTTTGACCTTATTCTAGAGCAGTTCGTTGAATTTTGTACATTAGTTACGTACACGTGTAGACGTACGTATTGAGGCACTTTCTATGGGTTCAAACTAATTATTTATTTCAATCGCTCAAACCTCGCCACTCATTGATTATTCACATAACTTAAGATCGATTAAAATTGCAAATTGTGCCTTGGAAAGGGTTTATAAGCGATAGGTATTCATTTCACAATTTAATAGATTCCCCACTGAAAACTTTATTGGTGTCTTAATCCAGTTGTGTTATGTGTAGTTTATTTACAGGCTAGTTAACAGTAGATACACAATAACTAAGGTTTTAAAATAAATTTATTATTAATGACTCATATAAAACCATGTCAAACTGTTAGATTTTGTATTCTAAATGTAAAAGTATTTCCAAGTAATATGATCTACATAATATCAATGTCACTATATTTTATCTCTACACTATAGCTGTGCCTTGCGGTTACACCCGCGTTAATAATTACTGCTCCGCCTCTTTCGATCGTAGCGTGATGTTATTTAGCCTATAACCTTTCTCAATAATTGGGCTATCAAATGCAAATAACTTTTCAAATCCGTCTGGTAGTTCCAGAGATTAGCGCGTTAAAACAAACAAACTCTTCAGCGTTATTAGTATAGATATACCTTATATTTTTTAATTGTACCTAAAATTTTCCTAGAACAATATAAATGTCAGCCTAGTTACAGTTAAGATCAATGTTTATTTTTGTTATCGAAATTTGATTTTTGGCAGCACAAAAGGATTCAGAGAGAGTTTGGAGTCTCTGTCAATTAATTCTTTTAGTTAATTATTTTGAGAGTACCTACCTAACTAAATAGAATGAACGTTCAACCCTAGTTAAATATTCCTGAAAAATATATTGTTCGGAATATTAAATCGAGCTGATTAAATGTTCAAAGTGGCAAATATACTGTTAACATCAGTTATTAATGGCTCTATGAGAGTGACGCCCAATTATTTTCGATGATAATTCCAATTCATCTGCTGATCTCCCGTTTGACAGGACGTGATTAGTCTGTGTGAATGATATGATAATGCTCTATCGCTATTGAATAATCGACAATTTTTTGGGAATACTTTTAGAATAATTATAAAATTTTATCATGTTTTAATTAAATTTTCAAAATTCCCGCGAAAACTTTCGGAACGCGATGATGACGTCACGTCTTGCAAACCAACAAAATGATGGTTACAGATTAGCTAAGATTTTGCAAGACGACGAGAGGCGGGCCACGCATCGTCTTATAAAATCTTAGCAGATTAGATAACATAACAAAAAAATAAAGTCAGTGACAGATTGTTATTATAATATAGTTAGTTATTTCATTGAATTTTAGATGAAATACACTTCCTGGATGTATGAAATAAGATTTATAATTTAGATATTTAAAAAAAAAAACATTATTTTCATTGATCATACGTTATACATTATATAAAAAAATATTTTGTGTATTTATTTTATTTCACTGTCAAAATTTATTTTCGTCTATTGAAAATTAGTTTGATAGATTAGACATTAATTCACAAAACAGACCATCACCTCCTAACATACTTTGCGGAGTGGTCACACACTAGTGAAAAGACGACATTCAGCAAGTAGGCAATACCTATTGGGCCTATGTACCTATGTACTTATTTAAATAATTATTAAGGACCGCTGCTCAGTCTGTCAAAAATATGGCAAATATCTCAGTTAATCCTGTAAAAGGTGAGTTTATTTATACAACATTTCCTTACCATACAGTTGATTGTTATTATTTTAAATTGGACTTAACCCTGTTTTTAATATTTAGTTTTCAAAACGAGCATTGCTTTTGCGTTTTGAAAACTATGCACATACAAAAGATCGTTAGGTATAGCCTCAAAAATAATGTTCGAATATATCCACGGGCGGAGCCGGGGGCGGAAAGTCTAGTATTTAATAATTTTTGAGCTTTTGTGATAAAGTGTCAAATTGACTTGTTCCACGAAGAAGAACAATCACCCGTTTTATAGAAATTCTAATTTTAAATAGTGACCGGCATTGCCATGATAACGTGTTTGATAACATTATGCACAACAACCTAATTTATGAATTATCACTACTTTAATAATATCTTGTCGTATGATGTAATAATATAATAGATACTATAACAGTTATTCAATTATTTAGACCAAGACGATGGCTATTTGCCAATGTCAAGTATTATAGCCTTTATAGTGTATAAAGCCGATTAATCGGTATTTAAGACTATTAATCACTGACTAATCACAACTATCACAGCGCGGACGGGATTAAACTGGTTTCACCACCACGTCACGGCGGGATGCGTGCGTTAGACGCCATGACATGACGTAGAATCATATTGCATGGTTGCCTGGGAACGATTGTTTGACACCGTAACGTAAAATTTTTCATCATTACAGTGTAAAATGGTGAAGCACTAAAATTTAAAAAGCACCTTCGGTAGTACGAGTTTTGTACAAAACACTTGCTTTCATTCGATTATTATCGTCTTCTGATCTTCCAAATGCTAAATCAACGCATTTTCCAACGCAGTCCATGACGCGTTTCTTTATGTACTGCTTTGATGACCGTTTTTTAGTCTCGTCATATTGCCTTTAGTTAAAAAATAGCAAAATAGAATAAAAATAAATTAATAGTTTATAAAAAAACTAAAAACACGGTTTTGTCAGTAACGCACACTTGCGCAAACCAATTTAGTTCAAACTCGATGGGGTTACGTCGTTTCGTTACTGAGATCCTATGGCTACCTTCCGGCTTCATCATCAGGGCCTGGATATTATGGAGGACTAGAGTACTTGTGAAGACAGATCAAACTCGGTGGGGTTACGTCGTTTAGTTCCACTATCCACATCCTGACTCCATCATCTGATCAGATCGATAGTACCTACCAAGTTGTTGTATTGTCATCCGAATTACATACACTTGCAAAGTGCTATATCGATACGACTATTAGAAGTTGATTAAATTCGACTTCCAAGATTTGTTTACTATAAAGCGTGTAAATTAGGCTACGGATTTTTTTCCTTCAGTCAGTCAGTCTCACTCTGTAGGCAATCTACAGTTTTGAACCAAAGATGAAGTTTGATATAATGTAATAATCTATCTCAAATATTATAACACAACATACATAATATTTTCTTTTTTGATGTAATAACTCCCTAATTTTTTTATGTGTTACATCTTTTCCCTCGCTTTCCTGCAATCTGTGGGAGTGATTTCGTTAGAAGGGACGGACGTATGTAACATGATGCCGAGGAAGCGCTATTTGATTTGACCGATGAGCGCGCGCGAATGTAGAGTTGGCCGTCAGATAGTACCAACCCATTTTCCGAGAGGTTGGTACTGTCAGCCAACTGTGTGTTCGTGTACCAAGGTGAGATGTCAGATGTTTCACATCATATGCGACTACTGTAAGGCACGCTCGCTTTTTTTGTTACCATATCACTGTTTTAAATTAGATATATAATATTTATTAGCACGCCCCTGTACACGAAGGGTTGAAAGTAGGACAAACTTAACAAACAAGGTCTTTACGCATTTGTCCTATTAGTATAGAGTAAATTGTCAGAAATATACTACTTATTTTTTATCGTTTTCAACGTTGCACAGACATTCAGCAATCATATGAAAAATTCGGGTTCGTGGTAATAACCGAGGATAAGGGTCGAGAGATATGTTTAGAACGTCCTGAATTGCATACCGTACCTATGTCCATCTTTATTAGTGGTACCAAATTAATGTATATAGATAAGAGTTCCTGTTATACAGAGAGCATTGGCTTAAAAATTATTTGATTCCTAACATATTATAAAACAAAGTCTTCTTCTTTTGATATATGGCAAAGCTGCAATTCTGTCAATGTCCAGTGTTTAATCTTGTACAATAGTATATGCCGATAAATCGGTAGCTAAGATTATCCCGCCGACTGTAATATGTCTTATTAATCTCTGACTAATCACAACCATCACAGCACGGACGGGATTAAACCGGATTCCCCATCATGTCTCGCGTGACGTGGAATCCTAAAACAAAGTCTGTCTGTCGACGAGAACGGTCCACTTCCCGGTAAATCGAAAACGAGAATTCCCGGGACGTAAATCCTAGTGTGTGCGCGATTTTTCCTGTACTATACTGAACGGATTTTGTTCTTCCCTTCCTATCACTTATTAGGAGGAAAAAGTTTGATCCCAGCCCACTCTCATGGAATCTACCTACAATCCATTATGTTGGTAAGAGCACAGATTTCTTGTTTTCTGTGGGTAAGAGTTATAATAATAAAGAGTTAAAAAAATTAATTTTTTTTACTAATTATTTGTTAATGTAGGTATCGGGTATCGCAGTAAAACATAAATTGTAACCGGGCGAATCCGGATTGCTATCTATGCGCTTATTTTTACTACTACTACATACATCTACTACTCTACTTCTACATCTGAAAAAAGCGGTCTTTTCCTCATTTAGTTGATTGAATCTATTTTTAAATCCTGATATTAGAACTTAAGTGGTTCACATCCTTGCATCTTTATTTTTCACACTCGCGTTTAAGGGCGTTTAATGACTCCCTTCATAACGTTTGTCCCATACTAATAACATGCTACAATAATTACGCGATAACTATATTTCTTGGATTAATTATTAAATATGATATAAACGATTTTTTTTAAATAAGTTTTATGAAGCCTGAAAATCTTAAATTTTTCGCGTATTTTTAACCGACTTTGCGACTCAAATTCTTTTAATATATTTATGATAAATCGTACTTTCTCCCGTTTTTGGTACCTGAATCTTGGTTTATCTTATCTTATCCTTGGTTATCTTATCGATTATTAGTAGCATTATATCTCGCTTACAATTTTATAAAGAGATATGGAATAAGTCGCGCGTAAAACTGAGGTCGTTGCGCTGTGATGCGTCGCCTTAACGTTAATCATCCTGTCATAATATAGGCCTTCATAAATATGTCAGTTTACACGTTTCAATGACCTAATTGTATTTAAATTATGCTACTCGTTAATAAATGAACTACACTCACCTTGTTAATACTAAATTGACTGGAGTAGAAAGTGTAAGTAATTGATTCACATCATTGAACAAGCTTTGTGGCATACAGGAGTTTAATCTGATTGAAACTGAAGTCAACACCCCAGTAATTTCCACAGCAAAAGTTAAGTGTTATTTCGTATCGAAATATTAGTCAATAAGTTTTACAATTTCTCATTTATTCATTTCATACTAACTTTCATGCCCCATTATATCCCAATCCCACTAGGGGGAGGTGGAATAAAAAAAAAGTAGCCTCTATGTCTGTAGCCTGGGGTTACTGCATATCAAATTTCATAGAAATCGGTTCAGCGGTTTGTAACTATAAATTCACGGGCACAATGCACGGTCCTCTGTCAGGCCCGCCGCTAACTGTTTCACCCCCCCCCCCCCCAGCGGTGTCAGGCAAATTATTTGACCGTAGATGTGAAACATCAAAATTAGTATACAACAATATTATTATAATTAAAGAAATACACGACCAGACGCGTAGGCCAAAACCAAGCGTCTTCGATGTGTGAGACGCTTGGTCTTGCCTCATGCCAACGCGTTATCTTAGCGCCTATGCCAAAACCAAGCGTCTCTGAAGTGTGAGACGCTATGTTTTGCCTCATGACAACGCCATCTACCTCTACAGCGGTAGGCGCAGACGGCGTAGGTCAAAACCAAGCGTCTTCTGAATTTTGAGACGTCTTGGTTTTACGCTAGTTATTGTTTCACATCAATAAACTGACCAATAGATGTCGTTATTATGACATGATAAAAATTTTAAGACATAAAATTATGAGAATTTTTCGTTTCGATATCTGTTTTTGCCGCCCCCTTGAAAATGCGCGGCGGGCCTGCGTAGAGTCCCTTTAGAGTGTATAATCGAAAGTGTCGGGACCTATATCGTTTACTCGGTTTTCTAAAACAACCACCATTTTTAAGCATTTCTGCCAGCAGTCAGACAGGCAACATTGGTGTAAGCGGCTGGGGATGTCGAGACGTGTGAGGTTTCACATATAGCTTCCCCGTTATTACATAATAAATAATATTATACTCTAACGACTCCACCCTGGACATCCAATTAAGGCAAGCCAGGGTCGAGAGTCCTATAGGTTTAGCAGTGGGGACGCCTGCCACAACTTACTCTCTCGAGCACTCGGGTTCGACGGTGTCGTTACTCACCCACGGCTCGCCACAAACCGCCCTGCGTATGTATTTTAATGTTAGCGATTAATAAAATGTTAAATGTCGAGTGATGTTGGCAGTAGAGCGAGCACAGCCGTACCATCCTTTTCTCGAAGCGACTCACGGCAATTTTGACCCCCTGTAACTTCGTTGTGGATAAAGCAACAAGTTTGAATTTTTAGTGATCAAGAGGACATATATAACTGGCCATATTGCCAATATACCTAATAATTAATACTTATATAGTTTACGAATTATCGCTAGTCTAATTGTTTAATTTTGTCACTGACACCTCTCACCGATCATCAAATTCTAAGGTACTTCTAGCAGTCCCCAACTAGCAAAGTAATGATAAAAGAAAATTTATTAACACTAATTTGTGTTATAAAAGTCATTTAAAAACAACATATTGGTGTTCATAACAGTGTCTAGCTGTTTTAGCTTTAACAGCCAAATCGTGATAATAAATGATGACATAAACGTTTACTCGACCGCTTTGTAGAGCACATATTATAACAAAAAAAGTTCTCTTAACAGCGATTTAGAGCAAACATGTTGGTACAACAGGTTTAAATGGTACATTTGTACAGCAAAGTACATCAGAATCTATTGTAGTTTCAAAGTTGTTTAATTATCGCTGGTGATATTTTTGGCACGCATGGATCTAATCTGTGATATAAAAGAACAAACACTCCGTAACTAATAAGCATCAATTTTTTCGTATAACTATAAACGTTATAATGGATCTACAATAACACTAAGAAGTTGTAAATATGCTTCTGTAAGACCCTTATATCACCACGCTCTTCTCACAAACTTCAAATTTTTAATTTTAGTTAGCGTTTAATAGAAGGAAAAAATTAAAAGTCCCGAAATTTGTATTATATTACGTTCATTCATTCAAATAACGCATAGGTACCTACAAAAAGAACTGGAATGCCATCAAAAACATAAAATGTAAAAATGCCAAGTATCGCAACGCAGTTCTATCACTACAAAAAGTGGTGAAATCTCATGTAAAACCAATTTTAGTTAGTATTTATGGAAACACCTTTTCAACAACTTTGTAATAAATTATTATCTAATCAATTACCTATCACCATTTGTAGTTATCGTATCAATATTAGACATCTTTATATCTATTGTAACACTGGAGGTTGCGTGCTGTACGTGGAACACTTCCTAACCCTCAGTGTCGTGGCAGGTCTCTAATTGGGTCACTCTCCAATAAAAGATAATACTGTTCACTCTACTATATTGACATAGACCTGCTTGCTAGGCAGTATTATGAATGACCTAGTGAATTACGACGCTATGCATGCGGCTTACTGCCGGGAGCGTTTACATGTAACTGGCGTGCGCCGGAGCTTCATACCAGTACGGTCTAACCGCTACACTACTTCCCCCCTACGATTGAGAGAAAGTGTATACAATATTTCCTAAAAGAGACACAAAATTATATAAACAATCATCTAGCAAGCAGGTTACACATAAAAAATAAACACATTAAATCAAAAAATACAAAGCAATTCTTAAGTGCTAACATTTTCATAACAAAGTTAATAATAGGTACACAGTAATTTCCAACATCTTAAAAAGTATAAAAAAAAAATTACTGAAATGCGAGAGCAAATGCGAGATGTTTCTGACTGTAGAAATATTAATTTGTAAACATCTTTTCTGACCGTACTTGTGCTACGAAGCAGGTATGCAATAAAAAATGTTCAACCTTGCATTTTCTATAGATGCGTTGACGATGCTCGTACCTACATGACTCATTTAGCATTCTTACTTGGCTAAAAAAATATATTATCTTAGGTACAAGCAAATTGCTGAGTTCCCTAAAATAAAAGTTTAAGGTTACACGATATTATTCAACAACAAATTACGTAATTACATGCATAGGTAAAAATATAAAACACAAATTCATTTACAATTAAAATTAACACATAGCAAAACCGTAACCTAATTTGATATCTTATCTCTAGAATAGGTATAGGGTATTAATGCTATCTTGGTGTGCGATTATGTACTTTGATAATGCACAAATCTTTTAGGTGGGCGAAATGCGCGTCCCCGCTCCTCGCAAATATTTGTGTAGTCGGTTCGTTAGCGACTTTTTCTGTTTGAGAGGTAGGCAGGGCTGCCACCTTTACTGTTCGTGAAGTCGGTACCACCGCGACTTTATCTGTTTGAGAGGTAGGCAGAGCTGCCACCTTTACTGTTTCGCTTTCGGACAAAATATGAGCGGGTTTCAATCTGTCCACAGAGATATTAACCTTGACTCGATTTGCATTTTCGCATAGCTGCAAATTTTCTGTATGACGTCATGGTCGGAAGAAATTACTTCACTGTCGGAACTATAAAAGTCCCCGGGCAGGCGAAGCGTTTTTCCGAACGTCAACTCAGCGGCACTTACATAGGTGTCGTTTCTGCTGGCGGTTCCTCGACCGCGATCTGTCTCCGTTGCGCTGTCTGTTCCCGGTCTCCATCCTGCTCATCCGCGCTCAGAGCTGTAGTCCACGATCGCAGCCATCTCTCTGCTGGCCTGGTCGGCTGGAGTAGGTCGATAAAGTCCGGATGCAGCTTCATTCATTGTATAAACACGACAACTCGCGCCGTGTGCGGTCTCGGCGCACAACTATAGCAGCGGGTTTCGCGACGTCGAAGGGTCACCAATGTAACACTGGAGGTTGCGTGCTGTACGTGGAACACTTCCTAACCCTCAGTGTCGTGGCAGGTCTCTAATTGGGTCACTCTCCAATAAAAGATAATACTGTTCACTCTACTATACTGACATAGACCTGCTTGCTAGGCAGTATTATAAGTGACCTAGTGAATTACGACGCTATGCATGCGGCTTACTGCCGGGAGCGTTTACATGTAACTGGCGTGCGCCGGAGCTTCATACCTGTACGGTCTAACCGCTACACTATATTCTAATGACTTGGCAATTGCACGGCAATTCTACTAATTAAAATACTTTATTCTTAAGTGCACTGTTTAGATTTACTTAGTAATCGAAATCGTAGATTATTCTTTTATAATTATGGTGCCGTGCTAAGTTATTACAATATAGAAATAAAGATGTCTAATATTGATCTATAAATGATGATAGGTAATTGATAAGATAACAATTTATAACAAAGTTGTTGAATATGTGTTTCCATAGATACTAAGTAATAATCACTATCAAAATTAAATTTAGTCACGCCTATATACCTGGGTAGAAATCCTGTGCACACAGATCCGGTAACATCGTATGACATGACCCATTTGGCTATTAGTTAGCTCTATTGATGGCATTGTTACTGACTGATGTTTTAGTCACGATACCCAATGTGCCACATAATATCGATTTATAGTCAGAAAAGGTAATTCTATGCTTCAATTTAGGCCCCACATATCATACATTAAATAATAAATAATTACTCCATAGTCACATTATTTACGTTTTGTTATCATAAGTAACAAGAAGGTGCATTAATAAATGTCTACTGAAGGATACATAATAATACTTTTTCAATTATTTATATATGTATCTATTATCACGCCTTTAATCCCAAGAGGGGTAGGCAGAGACAATCGAATTCCATTTGTCACGATCCTGACATATCTCTTTTGCTTCTTTTATATTCATCATACCTATCATACATGTTTGGCGATTGTGTGTACTTTTAACATTTCCATCAATCAACATATTTTTTATATGTTCAATAAAAGTACATCTAGGTCGTCCTCTGCCAGCATTTCCTTTCACTTCAGCCATATAAACCTTTTTAGTCAATCTTTCATCCTTCATTCTTTCAACGTGTCCAAACCAGCGTAAACTACTTTTCTTCATTTTAGTCACAACATCATATTTTACACATACACATGTGATATAAAGCGTATTAACCGCATCCAGAACTTAGAGAAGAAGAATCAATAATTTACATTTCAGAATTTTTTTTTCATGCGTTGCCTTACAGCTCTTGAAACCGTAGGTATACGGTCCCAGGGTACCAGCGGTAGATCAAGTCTCCCTCTTTGGTATTTGTGAGGCTATACCTAACGAGTGGCTATAGTTCAGTTGAGGTACCAATATTTAAATGGAAAAGCCTCAAAGTGTGGTTTGTCAGATTATTTTATTTTTATTTTTTTTATTTTTTATTTTTCTATATTTAGGAAATTAACAGCAGATTTTATAAATTGAATTTTGTTACAATATTATCCAAAGAAAGCCAATTATAAATTTCCTATTTAGACCACAGAACATACATACAATAAACAGTTATAAACAAAAAAAAAGAAGGTAAGTACCCACTTTAATTAAAAAATAAATAAGTACTGAAAATTATGCTGGGATGGTTGTTACTGTTAGATCGTTAGATCCGGCATGTTGCGTGTTTATTTGTGTGTGTGTGTGTGTGTGTGTGTGTGTGTTTGTGTTTGTTGTGGTGCGTGAGTGTGTGTCTGTGAGAAATTATGAATGATTGATTGTTTTACAACTTGTCTGGAATTATTATAAAAGTCCAGCTCGCCGAAGTATTTGTTGTAGGTTCTAACGCAGCGAGTCAATAGCGTGTTTTGGGTGTATCTAGATCGATGCTGGCGGCACTGAAACAAATCCGTGTGTCGAGTTGTACATAAGTTTTTAATAAAAAAACCCATTGGTACATGGTCAGGATCCGGGATTGAACCCGTGGCCTGCCTAGTTAATACCAGACATCTTAACCACTCGGCCACCGACGCATTGTCATTTTTTTTTAATTATAAAGAAAACCTTTTATAAGCTATATTGCTGATAGTATTTTAAGACCATTACCTATCGAATATAAAGACTTTCACGACAGGTAAATTAAGTCTCAGTTCTAAAGAAAGTAGAGAAACTTCATTCTTATTAGGTATGCTTACTTAATAATATTCAGAGCAAACTTTTTACTTAGTTAGTCACTGAGATTACACAAGGGTAAACTTTGCTGAAAAATATCTATAACTATAAGAAAAAATAACCATTAAACGTTGCGCCAAAGCTAAAAATGCATGGCTCAAAGCCTGCCCAAATTCAGATGTACCCATAGTCCCGTCATTACAAAAACAGTGGGACAAGCCATTTTGCACATTAGTACGGAATAATTTACTAGAAACGTCAACTAATGATGCAGAGCGGGCGTGTCTATTAGCTGTTGCTGAGTGGGAGTCGGGACTATGGCTACAAGCCATACATACCATCACCCAATGTTGGTACTCTGCTACAGCGAAACACAATTAGAATCACTTTGGGACTACGCCTAGGGGCAAAATTAATTGTGTCACATCGCTGTCACTGTGGAGACGAGGTGGATGAGCTGGGCCACTACGATCTTTCTTGTATCCGTAGATTCAGGACATCATTCGTCGGGCCCTAGTCAGCACTAATGCGCCAGCCATTTTGGAACCTAAAGGGCTGGCACGAAATGGTGGAAAAAGGTCTGATGGAATGACTCTTGCACCTTGGAAGAGGGGACGACCACTGGTATGGGACGCAACATGTGTGGACACCCTCGCTCTGTCTCACCTTCCATGCACATCAATTGATGCTGGGGCTGCCGCTTGCAAAACCGAAGCTTCCAAACGTCGCAAATACGCATCTGTTCTTGAAGAATACATATTTGGGGCGTTTGGGGTGGAAACACTGGGCCCGTGGGGACCTAGTGCACGACACTTCTATAAAGAAATCGCCAAAAGATTGGCAGAGGTGTCCCACGCTGGCTCATATTTGGCTCAAAGAATCAGCATCGCCATCCAACATGGCAACGCAGCCAGCCTTATGGGTACTTTCTCTAAAGGCAGCGATCTTGATGATTTTTTTTTATTTATAGGTTTATTTGTATTGTTTGTTTATTTAGCATAGTAGATATTAAATTGTATTTCATAATAAATAATTAAATACTATTAAACAAATTAACCCGAGTTAATAGTTACTGCTCCGTTCCTTTATGTCGTAGCGTGATGTTATATAGCCTGAAACTTTCCTCAAGAATTATCAAATGCAAATAGAATTTTTCAAATCCGACTGGTAGTTCCAGAGAATATTGCGTTTAAACATACAAACAAACTCTTCAACTTTATCATTAGTATAGATTATTATATTGTCAACCCAAAAAAGTTGCAGGGCACTTTCGTGATGAACACTGGTCGCAAGTTCTACTGACAGTTCTATTTATTTGAGTTTTTATTTTTCTCCAAAATATGAGTCCATGCCTAATTGGTAGAGCGTTCAGGGAGGTCCCGGATTAAATTCTTACTCGTGCCAAAAATGCTAAGCACCGATTTTATTTAAGAAAATGTACTTTAAGCAATTAACTCTTCGTGCTTCGGAAGGTACGTAAAGCCGGTGTCCGCACTTCTTCTAAACATAACAAGGTATTTACGCCTGTTAAAAAAGTGACACATCTAGTTTTCTGGATAGAGTCAACGACCTTGAGAGATGGCACCGCCCCCACGCGGGTACACATACACACCAAACGACGTGGCTGCCACTAATAATATAGCATCAGGCTGCAGCCGGTACACGAGCGCTTACGCACACACGCGTGCAGTGCGTACATAAAATCTCGAAAATGAGAATAAAAGAACTTGCTGAAAATTTTATTAAAAAATAGAACAGTATTACGATAGTATATTGCTAGGTAAAAAATTTAAAAAAAAATCAGAATCATTGCATGCATTTTAGTACTGTTTCTAGACAGTAAAATATTTTTTAGAGGTACCTACATTCGTGATTTTTTTCTATCGAATCAATATAGTTGTATTATGTTTTGAACACAGTATCTTAATATCGCATAACCTCAAGAATATCATATATTTTTTTGATTATGGTCACTGCAGTGGATCGTGTACTTTCACGCATCATAAAACTCGCATTTAGCTCTATACATCCTCGTACCTACAGCAACAGGCCTGTTCAATATGGACAACTGGCATAAGTGGACTGGTGTCTCTGGCCACACCGCAAGGTATGATGGCCGTGAATATATTGTGTTTGTTGTGTTCGTTAAGTTATTAAATTTTATAAAAAAAAATCGTTTTTATACCTTAATTCCACACAAACATTTTTCAATAGAACTATCAGTAAACGAAAATAAATATTATAAGTTTTAATTTCATTAACCGACTTCCAAAAAAAGAAGGAGAAGGTTCTCAAGTCGGACCGTATTTTTTTATTTTATTTTTTTATGTATGTATGTACATCGATAACTCCGCCAATTTTGAACCGATTTTGATGGTTTCTTTTTTAATCGACAGATAACTCTTCCGGATTAGTCTTATTTTTATCTCATAAAAATTGGTTCATTAGTTTTTCAGAAATTTTGAAAAAACTAACTTTATAAGTACATTTTTCTTGATATCTCGATAAAATATGTACCGATTTTGACGACTTATTTTTTTTAAGACATCATAATTTCTCGACATTATCTCACAGACATATGACGACACTCGGTTCAGTAGTTTTTCAGAAATTCAGTAATTAATTTCTGTTTACGGCTGAAAATTATGTATCAGAAAAAGCTTTAGCAACGGTTGCTATTGACACGAAGTTGTCAATTTTCGTGACGATGGTGTAGCGGTTAAATATAATGGGGTGCATAGCATGCACAATCACATGGTTCAAATCACATCCACAGCGGTATTTTTTTAAAACTTTCCATCAATATTTTTTTAGTTGCGTTATTATTTGTCTCTCAAGGCAGCAAAATCACTTAAAAGGGTAAAATAAACCTTTTAAAAAAAAGTGCACCGACTTCAAAAATTTGCACTGAAAAGTAAGAAATAATAAATATTTCGTCGTAGAATTTGAAGACGGTTGGTGCCAACTTAGAAACAACTTAGTTCCCAAATTCACTAATCTAGACAATTCATTAG
Source organism: Nemapogon koenigi (assembly GCA_963924495.1). Classification (NCBI taxonomy): domain Eukaryota; kingdom Metazoa; phylum Arthropoda; class Insecta; order Lepidoptera; family Tineidae; genus Nemapogon; species Nemapogon koenigi. The sequence continues at coordinate 18,990,267 of OZ004629.1, forward strand.
GAACCTACGATCATCAGTACATACAAACATAGATAATATTGAACAGATCTTTATCTTCTTAGATATTTACTTAGTTTTGTATCCTAATTTGGCACCAACCGTCTTCAAATTCTACGACGAAATATTTATTATTTCTTACTTTTCAGTGCAAATTTTTCACTTTTTTTAAAAAGGTTTTTTTCAATCAAACTTATAAGTCGGTCCACACCTTAAATACGCGTCGGCCATCTGGAACCCTCATTACTGTGTTTATATCAACCAGGTTGAAATCATACAAAGAAAATTTCTAAGAGCCCTCCACCATAGAATGAGTAACGGATCTCCACTGACGGTGCGACCGCCTTACGCCAATCTGCTTGGATCTTTCAGGCTAACAAATCTTGCTGATCGCAGAAAGCTCTTTGACGTCGTGGTACTATACAAAACCTGTACCATTCTCTTTGACTCTCCCGATCTTCTGGCTCAGGTCAATTTCAGGGCAAACTTGAGAATAACTCGTACACTTGACCTCTTCACAATAACTAGATCGAATTCAAACGCCTCTTCGCAGGATATGCAACAGTATAATGATAATCTGGTCTCGGTTGACATATTTAATCTCAATTTGTAAAAATTTAAGAAGTGCGTATTTGAGGTATTGGAGGGGTAGGTGAAAGTCATTACATTGTGCTACTTGATGAGCCTATTCCTTTTTGCATGAGTTTGATTATTGGTTTATTTAGAACTAGCTTTTGCCCGCGACTTCGTCCGCGTATAATTAGGAATAATGACGTAATTTATGTAAATACGCAGAGATTTCCCTTAATTTTATCATTTACCCCCGTAAATTCCCCGTCAGTCAGAAGTTCAAAAAAGTATAAATTCGGTACCTATAAATTAATATCGTCTCAGTCCCGTAAAAATATTTCCCCATGTCCAATTTAACAATTTCTTAAGGGTTGTTTTAAAAATGCTTTAGGTCAACTCCTATGTTCTCTAGCTAAGTTTCAAGTAGATTCGTCCAAAACAACATTTTTTCCCCATACAAGCTTCTACACCCCGTAGCACCCCTCCTTAAGGGTCCTTTTTTAAAATCCAAAAATACGTGTTTTATTATTTGTTTTGAAGAATATATTGTACCAAGTTTCAAGTTGATACCTACACGTAGGTAATACAATTTCCCTATACAAACTTCTACAACCCGTTGCACCCATCCTTAAGGGTTGTTTTTAAAAATCCAAAAAAACGTGTTTTATTGTTCTTTTGAAGAATATTTGTACCAAGTTTCAAGTTGATACACGCAGGTAATACGATTTACCTATACAAACTTATACACCCCGTTGCACCACTCCTTAAGGGTCGTTTTTAAAAATCCAAAAATACGTGTTTTATTATTTGTTTTGAAGAATATTTGTACCAAGTTTCAAGTTGATACACGCAGGTAATACGATTTCCCTATACAAAATTCTACACCCCGTTGTACCCCTCCGTAAGGGTCGTTTTTAAAAATAAAAAATACGTGTTTTTTTATTTGATTTGAATAATATTTTTACCAAGTTTCAAGTTGATACACGTAGGCTTTCCCTATACAAACTTATACACTCCGTTGCACTCTCCTTAAGGGTTGTTTTTAAAAATCCAAAAAAACGTGTTTTATTGTTCTTTTGAAGAATATTTGTACCAAGTTTCAAGTTGATACACGCAGGTAATACGATTTACCTATACAAACTTATACACCCCGTTGCACCACTCCTTAAGGGTCGTTTTTAAAAATCCAAAAATACGTGTTTTATTATTTGTTTTGAAGAATATTTGTACCAAGTTTCAAGTTGATACACGCAGGTAATACGATTTCCCTATACAAAATTCTACACCCCGTTGTACCCCTCCGTAAGGGTCGTTTTTAAAAATAAAAAATACGTCTTTTTTTATTTGATTTGAATAATATTTTTACCAAGTTTCAAGTTGATACACGTAGGCTTTCCCTATACAAACTTATACACTCCGTTGCACTCTCCTTAAGGGTAGTTTTTAAAAATCCAAAAATACGGGTTTTATTATTTGTTTTGAAGAATATTTGTACCAAGTTTTAAGTCAATACACGCAGGTAATACGATGTCCCTATACAAACTTCTACACCCCGTTACACCACTCCTTAAGGGTTGTTTTAAAAAGTCCAAAAATACCTATTTTATTATTTGTTTTGAAGAATATTTGTACCAAGTTTCAAGTTGATACCTATACAAAGGTAATACGATTTCCCTATACAAACTGCTACACCCCGTTGCACCCCGCCGTAAGGGTCGTTTTTTAAAATCCAAAAACACGTGTTTTATTATTTGTTTTGTAGAATATTTGTACCAAGTTTCAAGTTGATACACATAGGTTTTCCCTATACAAACTTGTACATCCAGTTGCACCCCAGTTTTGAAGAGTATTTGTACCAAGTTTCAAGTTGAACAACGCAGGTAATACGATTTCCCTATACAAACTTCTACACCCCGTTGCACTTCTACTTAAGGGTTGTTTTTAAAAATCCAGAAATTAGGGGTTGAATATCGAAATTTCCTTCCTTATTCCTTGTCTACATAATAAAGGGAACTTCTGTGTAAAATGTCAGCTTCATAGGTCCAAGGGTTTGGGCTGGGCGTTGATGGTCAGTGAATCGGAACTTCTCTTTTTATATATATAGATTTAGATGATAATTGTTACTCTTTTCTTAGTTAAATTTTGCAAAAAACTATTGGTGGGAACTTTTTTATGCTTATCTTGTATGTTTTACCTACACCATTTGTAAATTCTCCTTAATAAATAAATAAGGCAATATGTCTTTTTAATTTAAAAAGCCGAACAAGGGATTTTCATGGCGAATGCTTTTTAAACGCATGCGAAGCCGGTGCGGACCGCTAGTTAAGTAAAGTCAAAGATTTTGTAATAGTTATAATAGCTATACAAATAATACGCTTATTACCTACTACTTTCTATTAGATATATATATATATATATATATATACCGCGGACGTTAATGTAGATCATATTTTTATTCTACACAATCATTTTGTTAAATCTTTGACGGATTAGGCAGGGTACCACCATTTTCCCTCCATTTGGGGATGTATTTTAAAAAATCCCTCCATATTGCACCTCTAGGGTAGGTTTATTTCCTCCAAATTTCAAATCTACAATTATTTTCGGAACCGACAGAGAAAAATTTGCATATTTTTATTTTGACATCACAGAGAGTCACCTAATTTAATTTTTGTATATATGTATAGATGAAAAGCCAAAATATGACAAAAATCAAGAAGTCAAGTTGTTTACACAAAACTCTACATTACAGTACCAATTTGGCTACATTTGGAAATTAAATCCACTAACGTAATAAATCTAATATCGCTCCGCATAGAGGTGGTGTTTACGTTATGTCATACTCGGCGTCGAGTGTATGGAGAGTAGGTACTAGAAAATCCTGGCAGAGTGCCAAGATTTTTGCGTGTTGTTTTCTTCATTAGAAGTCTAGCGCACTGTAGACTTCGTTATTAAAAGGTTGTGGCATAGTATTTATTACTTTTTTCATATGAAAACGGGAATTATTTATTCAAAACAGTGATTTACAAGTAAATAATTGAGTATAAATAATAATATAGTCATTCGTCATTTGTCTGCTCTTATATTTTGCGCAGGATATCCTATTAGTTATCTAGTCTATTTTAAATATCATGTTACAAAATATAAAGCAATAACATCAACCTCGATAAAAAATACTATTTGCACTCCGGTGGGCGGATGCTTATGTCGGACGATATAAGGTTGAATATTGCTTGGCATAATTTACGTGGTCATGCAGCTACATTTGAAATTTCACTTATTTTGTAGCTTTTTCTTAAAATTTGTTTAAAGAAAAACAATTAAACAGTAAAAGTAATCGGTTAAAGTTTTAATAGATTATTCAAGCTTTTTGATTCTTAAAAAAGTATATAGTTGTCACGCAAAATATTGTGAATTTACGCACAAAGGTTTATTTATAGAGGTATTTTGCATATTTTTTTTTCAATAGACCAAAACACTTATGAAAAATCTATGCGGTTAAAGTTTTATGTAGTATTATTTTCTATCCACCATATTTTTTTGAGATTGAGATTGATTCCTGACACTTCAAAGTAAGCGTTAAAATTGCCACTTTTAGTAGATATCGTGTTTGCTTTACACCCTGCCTTAAGTAACTACAAACCTATACAAAGTTTAAGAACAATACAAATATGATTGTTCAAGTCTTTTCAATAAACAAATACAAAAGTTTTTCTTTAAGTTATTTAACAATGAATTTCCGAGTTCCGTCGCAATACAACGGGAATAACGGGTTATTGTTGTTCATTATTTCCATTTTTAGGGTTGCTTGCATCTCCGGTGAAAAAACGGAAACCCTTATAGGATCACTCTAATTGTGTCTGTCTGTCCGTCTGTCACAGCTTATTTTCTCCGAATCTACTAGACGATAAAAGTTGAAACTTGGTACATATATAGAGTTTGATGACACAATCACGGACATATAAATAATCGAATTTCGATTTTGGGGGTTAATTTTGGGGAAAAAATTAAAACGTACAGAAAAATTTCTTTAAGCGCATCATGTGACATATCGTATAAGATAAAAGGGCTCGTTATAAGAAATAATATTTTTTTATTATTTTAAAATGCATACCTATGCAGTTTAAATTATATTAATGAAAATATGCAAAAATTTACCGTCTTCCACCCTCCCCCTCCCTTATCTAAGAAATTACTGAGTATAAATTAAAAAAAAAAATAAAGAATAATAGGGCCCTTAGTCTAAAAGAAAATCTACGAAAATGCTGTCTTAAAGTTTTGACTGAAAAAATAGTAGGTACGGAACCCTTAGCGTGCGAGTCGTACTCGCAACTTGGCCAATTGTTATGTCGACGGAAACCCCGGTATTTTTTCAGGACTTATTACAAACACGTTATAAATTCATTTTATCAATAGGAGTTTATTAAACGCAGAATTTTATTAGTTTTTCAGTTAGATACTTTTTTGTGTAAAATAAAAAAAATGTTGTCACCTATTGATTTTTTAGAACTACATAAAATATTAATTAAATAAAGAAGTATACATCTATATAATTAATTAATTATACGTATAATTAAATCCTCCACTGCACCATAGCAAAATTATTTAACGAAATTTACAATTTTATTCAAAATTAATGGTTTTTTGATGAAATTAATTTTAGTACATATTTTTTCTTCTTGTTTGTTCTTCACTAATGTATTTCAAAATACCATTGCCCGCTAATTATATAAGAGTCGACAGTGTCGACACACAACTATTCAAATGCTCCTACTTCGTCCCTTTTTATTGTTTCATGGGTCACACTGCAAATATGGATTGCATTGGAGAGATAAGTATATTTTTCATACAAATTGAATAACTTGTCGAAGGCCACTCTGCATTACAGTTTTGCATTGTTTTTATTTAGTAAAAATATTCTCTTATGAGTTAGGCAGAGGCAATGGAAAAAGGAAATAGATTTAGTCAAGTTGGATTTTTTAGTCCAACCCTTCATTTTTAGGTTTCCCCGTAGGCAAATTACAAAAAATATTTTATACTTAGTTCGTAATTTCCACAGAGGACGCAGTAATTTCCGATCTCTGTGGTCATATCCATTGTCCGTCCGTCCGTACGTCCGTATGACACGGGCTTTTAACTCGGGCTGTGTGAAGTTGGCACCCCCAAATTCGATTTTTCAGTTTTTTTTCATCAGGTTCGTTTGTCCACCGTTAGTCCACGTTTGTCCATCAAAATTTTTTTTTGTCCACCTATCAAAAAAGAGTTATTCAAAAAAAAAATTGGGGGTGGAAGTTGGCACCCCCAAATGCGAAATTCCATTTTTTTTTCATCCCGTTCGTTTATCCATCGTTAGTCCACGTTTGTCAACCAAAAATTTTTTTGTCCACCCTTAAAATAAAAGTTATTTAAAAAAACTAAAATTGAGGTGGAAGTTGGCACCACCAAATGCGAATTTTCAACTTTTTTTCATCAGGTTCGTTTGTACATCGTTAGTCCACAACTTTCGCCCAAATTTTTTTTCTAAGGGTGGACAAACGACAATATTTGGTGGACAAATGAGCTTCTGATGTGGAAGAATAGACCTACCCCTCAGAGAAGCTAATCCACCCCTAGAAAACTAGAAATCCTCCGTCAAAGTTAAAATCCTTAGATATATAATTAACTCGCGTATAACTATACCTCTAAGGGTGGACAAACGACAATATATGGTGGACAAATGAGCTTCTGAGGTGGACAAACAGACCTACCCCTCAGAGAAGCTAATCCACCCCTAGAAAACTAGAAATCCTCCGTCAAAGTTAAAATCCTTAGATATATAATTAACTCGCGTATAACTATATCTCTAAGGGTGGACAAACGACAATATATGGTGGACAAATGAGCTTCTGAGGTGGACAAACAGACCTACCACTCAGAGAAGCTAATCCACCCCTAGGAAACTAGAAATCCTGCGTCAAAGTTAAAATAGTTAGATATTTACTTAATTAACTCACGCATAACTATACCTCTGAGGGTGGACAAACGACAGTATGTGGTGGACAAATAAGTTTCCGAGGTGTACAAACAGACCTACCCCTCAGATAAGCAAATCCACCCCTAGGAAGTTGGAGATCCCACGACAAATTTAAAATCCTCAGATATATACTTATCTCACAAATCGAGCTAGTATTTCCGTATGATTCATTATTTTATTACTTAGTTTTTTGGGAAATAACTGTATTTATAGTTTCTAAAGTAAATTTATCCTGTCTGATAAAAAAACTGGTGCGTTATGAAGAAAAATATGAGAGTGAAATTTTAAGATTAAGAAGCTTAATTTTTATTATGTTAAATAGACAATTTAGTATGTACCTATATTTAATTCTCAATTATATTAATTAAGCTATAGGCGTATGTTACGCCTATATATTATAACAATTAAACCACACGTAAATTCACTTGGTGTATTTCAATAAACATAATATTAAACCTCGTGTTTAATTAAAATAACACGTCTCTATCGTACATGTCTCTGTCTGACGTCTATTGACATTACCTTCTTAATGTATCGTGTCACCATTCAATGTCGCCACATGACCCCCCCACGAAGAGAGGAAGGTTACAGCTTAAACGGAATTTTTAATATTACTTTGCGTCCCGCACGAGATGTATAAATAGATGATGGTAATGCGGATGATGGTAATGCGGATGATGGTGATACTGATGATGGTGGCTTAATGAAGGTATTGAAAGGAATAGGAGAGTCGGCCTGGGTGGCTGTGTAAGCAGGTTTTACGCGGTTTATACTCACGACTACTTCCTTGTTCTTTATAATTTATAGACGTCAGACAAAAACACGTCTCTATCGTACACTCAGATCAATTAATACTGAGATCGTACATGTCTCTGTCTGACGTCTATTGACATTACCTTCTTAATGTATCGTGTCACCATACAATGTCGCCACAAAGCCATTTTTAAAATTTCATTATTTAATTGAATTCAGATTTTAGCAACCGTATTTACGATCGCGCAATTTTATTTCCTTTCATTATTTGCGTGCTAATTAAACTTGTTTGTATAATGGCAAAAAAGTATAAATTCTGACTGTTTTTTAACTGTAAATTTTGTTGGCAAATTATTGTTTTGGTAGATACCTACCTACAAATAAAGAAACACTTGCTTTATACTTAAAAAAATCAGGGGTAAACTAGAGGCTTCTATTTTTACCATAAATAAATTAAGACTAGCGAAGTCAGAGATTATGCGGATAGACATAACAACTTGTTCTCCTCTTACATTATGATAAATTCGATAACATTGTTAGATAATTGTACTAGAAATAGACGATGTTTTGACGAACTTTGTGAAGAGGAAAAATACGTGTTAGAAAAGTAAGTAGAAAGGTAAGAAAATGATAATAAAATGTTTCGCATCATATTACAAAATATTTTCTTGGTAATAACAGGATATTTCTCCATAGAATTGTATTAATATTACCTAGCAATAAAAGGCTTTTCCATCTAAATATACCTCAACATAATCACTCGTTAGGTATACCCTCACAAATACCATCCGCTAAAAGAGGTTAGACTTGATCTTCCGCTGGGTACTCTGGGACAAATTTTAATAACATGCTTTTAGGAGCTGTAATTTATATTTAGATATATTGCCATTTATTGCTTTTTGAAACTTAATTTTCGACATGGGTCTTTGTTCACTGAGCGTCCGCTATGTATTGTTCTTAAATGCGGATATAAGAGATAGAGATGAAACAATAAAACACTGCATCTGATCGTTCTCTGATCGATCTGCGGCCCTATTCTCTATCTATGGTTTTATTGTGTTTATCGACTCGAAGCGGTTATCGAGTCGACAATTGCTTGTTTTGGCATTCACTAAGACTTTGTCAAAACAGTCTATGCCGTTTTTAATATGGTTTTTTGTTTGATACGAAAGTTTAGGATGTGGTTTCGAGGTGGTTTCAATGTAGAACGACATACCATCTACATTAGTGTCGATAGGTTTTAAAAACCATAGATAGAGAATAGGGCCCCTGTATAGTGTTCCGGTGCAAATCGCAGTCAAGGAAGCAGTCCCACCGTAAGGTCTAATTTCCTGTGTACATTTCATATTCTTTTTGTTCTTACTTCAAATGTTAATTGTTTTTATTAATTAATAAATCAAACGTGATTTTGTTTCAACCTCAAGTCTACTCACGTCAAATTGGTCACAGAGTATCTGTTTATAATTAGTTTATCAACAACACCAACATCATGTAGCAGTCAGTATAGCTTTTACTAACATTTTAGGAATACCAGAAAATAAAACAGATTTTTAATAAGTATAAAATTTAATTAAATATAATAAAATAAAAATAATATTAATAACGCGTGTAACTTCCATTCTGGGCAATAACTTCTTGCAACCTGTTTCTCATAGAGCCCACTAAATTCGCACACAAATCAGTGCCTCTGATATCATCCCATACTTGCATAACATGTTGTTCCAATGCCGCTTGTTGTCGTTCATTGCGTGCATCCCACCTCTGAACCATTAAACCCCATAAGTTTTCTATGGGGTTTAAATCAGGGGACCTAGCTGGCCAGGGTATAATGCGTATATCGCCGTGTTGATTAAACCACTCACGCACACGGTGCGCTCTATGTATCGGACTATTGTCCTGCACAAAAGTAATTTCAGCATGTTCTTCTGCCGGATACACAGATCGCACCGTGGGATACATGCTTTCTGACAACACATCGATATACTTAGCGGCATTGAAACGTCCATGTATGGGTACAAGTTCACCCGGGCCGTCTGCACTCATCCATCCCCATATATTAAGACATATACGACCAGACTCTGTGTTCGGTACAACATATCGCTCTTCGTAGCGTGTATTATTGCGCCGCCATAAATGTAAACGGCCTGTCTGGCTGGATTTAAAATTTTTTTCGTCCACAAATATTGCTGATGACCAGTCATGATCAAGGTATTCATAGGCGAAAGCCAGCCTTGCGGCTTTGTGAGCCTCCGTTAACTGCACTTTTGTTGCGTACCGTCTGTGGTGTAGCCCCTCCGCATGAAGCGCACGTCGGACAGTCCGAACAGAAGTGCCGAATTGTTGAGCAAACTGGCGAGTTGGGGTAAATCCAAATTGCTCGTAATCGTCACGCATCAAAATACGTTGATTATTATTAATTAGCGGTATCATACCCGGTCGGTTTCTGTGGGCAAGTGTATGTTCATTTTCCCATCTAAGAACCAAGCGTCGCACCGTTTTCCTTGTTACTCCCGTCCGTTCGGCTATTTGCGATATATTGAATCCTTCATCATGAAGGCCAACAATTCTGGCTCTTAAAGCAATATCAATATTTCTTTGCATGATAATAATATATTTGTAATATTTTTTTATTAACAAGTGACAAGTTTATGACTTTATTTTGAGTCAATTTGACAACTATTTTTTTAAGCATAATATGTAGGTACTGACAACAATAATCTCTTTTTATAAGAAAGAGATAGAAATAAACTAACTGTTAAAGGATATTTTCTTTTAAGTGGGTATGCTCCCTTGACCGCGATAGTACATTACATAAGGTAAGGTGTAAATCATTATTATTAATAATTTATTTAAAGGGGTTTCACAATGACGAAAGAAGCTACATTCGGAATAAAGGGTATGCTTCACAATTTGTACATACATATTAAGATGACTCCAAGGTCTTACGATAGTTAAATAAGTCTCACGGTGCATTTCAAAATCAGGCTTGATTTTATCGCAAAACTAAGATCTAAATGTAGCTTCAAATGAGAACTAGGGGATATTAATTTGTAAAATTTAGGAACCTTAATTATTTAGCCTAAAATTTATATTATAAATTTTTGAAACGTAAGTTTACCCGCCTCAGACACCCCAGACACAAACTATTTGGATAGATAGATCAAGCACCTCAATATAATATAGTTGACCTTATTCAACAACTTTTAAACGGAGGTATTATGCATTGTAGATACACATTCAATCACAAGTATGAATTATTTCGCCTTGCCTAGTCTCACTAGACCCAAACTAACTTGTTAGATCAATAAAGCATCATATATGGTTGACCATATTTAATTTGCTTATGGTTCCATATTAACTGTAGCTTGCAGCTTTTGAGAGGACTAAGTTAACATATATAACATATAACCAAATGAAATATGGTTGACAATATTTAAAACTTTAAAACGAGTGAGTTATCTCAGTTACCAGTCGGGTTTGACAAGCTGTGCTCAAAATTCAGATGATTTTAGGTCAGATGTTTGCAAAATATTTTAAATTTTTGAATAAAGATGAGTCGAGTGATAAAAGTTGCAGTAGAAGAGTGTTTAGTATCTAGACATCTAAGCTAAGTACAAAATTGAAAAACTTTATTGTCTACATTAAAACCACGTCTAGTGACTGTATAAAACAAAGTTAACCCATATCTGTTTAATTAAACGAGTTCAAATAAACCTTCTAAAAAAAGTGTACCGACTTCAAAAATTTGCACTGAAAAGTAAGAAATATTAAAATTTCGTCGTAGAATTTGAAGACGGTTGGTGCCAAAGCCGATCCGATCCGATTTAAACGGCCGAGTTAAAGGCTGTGTGAAGTTGGCACCCCCAAATGCGAATTTCCATTTTTATTTCATCACGTTTATTTATCCACCGTTAGTTCACGTTTGTCCACCAAACATTTTTTTTGTCCACCCTTCAAAAAAAAGTTATACAAATAAACATTTTTAAAGAAAAAAGCCCTGAATTTAACTTTGATATCTAGCTTCCTAGGGGTGGATTGGCTTTTCTGAGGGGTAGGTTTGTTTGTCCACTTCAGAAACTCGTTTGTCCACCACATATTTTCATTTGTCCATCCTTAGAGATATAGTTATGCGATAGAATCCTTAGTTAAACTCTGCAGTCACCTAGTGGGCTGGATGAACTAGGTACGACGGTAATTACATTATATGGGCTGCTCTTGACTCAGCTACAACGTACGTGAATGGTTTCCGGTGAAACTGAATTAATGAATGCCAATTGTCTAAAAAGAGCCTTTTTCGCTTTGAAACAGCTGGAATATATTATATACATATATATTTTTTAAATCACAAATATATTACTTTTAATTGTTGGCAAAATTCCCGGTCCTTTATATGGCCTTGCATGGAGGCATGAGAAATAGGTCCAACACGTAGAGGCCCTTTAGACTTCTAGACTGTTTAATCGAATTTAGAGTGTTGTGAATAGCATCCATCGAGACAATGCGCTCAATTATTGCAGAGATAAAATTTAATTAAAATTACGTTATTATTATGTATTAAATTCGGCATGTAAAGATTTTGAGGTATTTTTTTATTTTTTTAATCAACCAGTTTATTATGTTTGTTATCTAAGCAATGTCAAACGACATTGTGAATAAGTGTTCGTCATCATCATTGGTATTTAGATGAAGACGTCACAGTGTAGATTGCTATCAAAACTTTAAAAAAATATTATAACACTGTTTTGGATTTGGTTCAGAGGGGGGATTAAATCTCTTGATTTTTTAAAGGGTACCTAATTTAATAAAAAATTACCGTAGCGCAGACGATTAATGAAGTATACAATATTGTTTTATTCGTCTTGTTAGTAACATTAAAATAGGCTAATTAATAAAAAAGTGGAGAGACATGACAAAATGTATGTAACTAACAATTTTTTTAATAAATAGAATATTATGCAATTAGTAAATAAAGGACGGATTTAAAGCGAGGGCCATAGATGAATCACGAGCAAGAGAATGATTCTAACGACTGAATCACGACCGGAGGGAGTGATTCATGGCACTCGATATAAATCCGTTTTAATCAAGAGTTGCATACTAAACTTTATACAATGACACGAAAAAGAAAGATTTAAGCGAAAATAGACATTTAATGAAGACAAAAGGAAGGTTAAGTTAATTAAAATGCACATTAAAATTGGAACACTTACTAAAATTAAGAGGCTACCTTCATATTAAATCATATTTTTCAAATCGTTTTGAGTGAAACCTAAAGCTCTTACAAATACAGAAAAAATTACATGTTATAATTAATCATATTTCATATTAGTCTGTTAATCATATAACATGTTTTAAGAAAGCTCGATAGAAAAAAATTGCAAAGTAGCCTCTGAAAATAGTCTCCTTTTTCAAATTTCTCAGTAGTACATGAAGTATTGTTTATTAAATTAAGTACAGTACCCAACGGTCTATATAGAGATGACGGCAAGAGACCTGATGGAGTAACATTGGTACCCTGGCACTTGGGACGGACTCTGGTATGGGACGCCACATGCGTCGATACGTTGGCTCCGTCTCACGTCCAGGGTAATGCATTAAAAGCTGGCACAGCTGCGGAAAATGCTCAAATTCTCAAACGCCGGAAATACTCATCCTTGATTAAGGACCATGAATTCGCCGCGTTTGCAGTAGAAACAATGGGGCCCTGGTCGTCCGATGCTAAATTATTAAAATTCAATATTTCAAAAAGGTTAATTCTCGCCTCTAGTGACCCCAGAGCTGGTGCTTACTTTGCTCAACGTATCGACGCATGTGGCGTCCCATACCAGAGTCCGTACCAAGTGCCAGGGTACCAATGTTACTCCATCAGGTCTCTTGCCGTCATCTCTATATAGACCGTTGGGTACTGTACTTAATTTAATAAACAATACTTCATGTACTACTGAGAAATTTGAAAAAGGAGACTATTTTCAGAGGCTACTTTGCAATTTTTTTCTATTGAGCTTTCTTAAAACATGTTATATGATTAACAGATTAATATGAAATATGATTAATTATAACATGTAATTTTTTCTGTATTTGTAAGAGCTTTAGGTTTCACTCAAATCGCAGGAGTAGAATTGTAGGAGTAGAGGTAGGGGTAGTGGTAGTGGTAAAGGTAGGGGTAGGGGTAGGGGTAGGGGTAGGGGTAGGGGTAGGGGTAGGGGTAGGGGTAGGGGTAGGGGTAGGGGTAGGGGTAGGGGTAGGGGTAGGGGTAGGGGTAGGGGTAGGGGTAGGGGTAGGGGTAGGGGTAGGGGTAGGGGTAGGGGTAGGGGTAGGGGTAGGGGTAGGAGTAGTTGTTTTCCACGGACGAAGGAAAGTAAATAGCAGGCAAGCCAACGTTTGGGCAGGACGTCTGCCGAGTCCGCTAGTAAATATATAAAAATAAATGTCACTTTTCGTTGTAATTTTATAACTCAAGAACGGCTGAACCGATTTGGCTAATTCTTTTTTGTTTTGTTCGTTACAACACAGGGGTGGTTTAGAAAAAAAAAAAGTTGAAAAATGTTAGTGGTAGTGGTAGTGGGGTAGGAGTAGGAGTAGAAGTTGGAGTAGGGTAGGAGTAGTGGTAGGGGTAGTGGTAGGAGTAGTGGTAGGGGTAGGAGTAGTGGTAGGGGTAGGAGTAGTGGTAGGGGTAGGGGTAGGGGTAGGGGTAGGGGTAGGGGTAGGGGTAGGGGTAGGGGTAGGGGTAGGGGTAGGAGTAGGGGTAGGGGTAGGGGTAGGGGTAAGGGTAGGGGTAGGGATAGGAGTAGGGGTAGGAGTAGAGGTAGGTGTAGGGGTAGGGTAGGGGTAGGAGTAGTGCAGGCAAGCCAACGTTTGGGCAGGACAACGTCTGCCGGGTCCGCTAGGGGTAGGGGTAGGAGTAGTGCAGGCAAGCCAACGTTTGGGCAGGACAACGTCTGCCGGGTCCGCTAGTTATAGATAATTTTTTTTTATGTGTGTTCGCGGATAACTTCGTCCTTTATGAACCGATTTTGATGATTTATTTTTTAATCGACAGATAATTCTTCCGGATTGGTCCCATTTTTATGTCATAAAAATTGGTTTCATTAGTTTTTCAGTTATTTTGAAAAAACTGACTTTATAAGTCAATTATCAGTATCTCGATAAAATATGTACCGATTTAGACGACTTAATTTTTTAAGAATATATTAATTTCTCGACATTATCTCACAGACATATGACGAAAATCGGTTCAGTAGTTTTTCAGAAATTCAGTAATTAATTTCTGTTTACGGCTGAAATTATGTATCAGAAAAAGCCTTAGCAACGGTTGCTATTGACACGAACATCCACAGCAATATATTTTTTTTTTTTTCCATTATTTTTTTTTATTTGCGTTATTATTTGTCTCTCAGGGCAGCAAAATCTCTTAAAAGGGAAAAATAAATTAACTTTTAAAAAAAAGTGTACCGAAAAAAGTGTAAAAATTTGCACTGAAAAGTAAGAAATAATAAATATTTCGTCGTATAGAATTTGAAGACGGTTGGTGCCAAATTAAAAACAACTTACTTCCCAAATTCACTAATCGAGAAAATTCATTATGAACCTACGATCATCAGTACAAACCTAAATAATATTGAACTGATATTTATCTTCTGATGTTTATTTAATTTTGTATCCTAATTTGGCACCAACCGTCTTCAAATTCTACGACGAATTATTTATTATTTCTTACTTTTCAGTGCAAATGTTTGAAGTCGGTACACTTTTTTTTTAAAGTTAATTTATAATAAAGCTACTCCTTTAATTTAAATTTATTATTTTTGATTTGTCACTTAGGACGTTTGTTCCAAGCACCTTCCGTGCGCCTCTTCTCTTTTGTTTCTATTCAATGCGACAGAGAGAGATTCAGCGGAGAGACCAATCGATCACGTAGCGCTAGGGTAGCGCTAGAGTATCGTATGTAGCTAGGCCACGCCCCTCAAACAATGATTTTTGTTTGAATGTATCGCTTATTATTATTAGGATGGTCAACTTGTAAAGCGATATTTATTTCCTGTCGAAGGTCAGAACTGTCTGCTGGAGGAAACTCTGGGGCATCTTTATACGTTGAAGGGAGTGGAGACCATGGGTTTCTTCAGGTTTATGCTTCTTGCTATCTGAAGGCTGCGTTTCTATTTCTTTTCGATATAACCTTCAGCCACGGTACTAAATTCAAACACCAAATTAGTGTTTAAAAGTGCTTTTCAGTGAATAAGATAAGCTTTTTAGAGGGGGAATCATAATAAACAATATTATCGTCAAATTTCATTTAAATATACCTCAATAGAACTGCCCACTCGTTAGATATAGCATAATAAATACCATCGGCTAAAAGGAGAAGGCTCGGTTTTCCGCTGGGTATCCTGAAACCGGTAATACGGTTTCGGGAGCCGTAAAGCAACCAGTGAAGAAAAAAAATGTTTTTCTGCTTAGGTAATAAATAATTTATCAACTTATTTGTTTGTTCCAAACTTTATACTTGCGGTTTTTTTCGAACTTATTATCAAAATGTTTTTTTTGGAAACACTGTATTTGCCTCTCAGTTTGAAGTAAGTTATAGCGTCGAAATTACTCGATGGATTTTACCGAAATATACTGTAGGTATATTGTTTGAAAAATACAATATACCTATTCACAAAGTCAAATAATTTGCCAAAATGTCAAGACCGAAAACAAAGAAGTCTACAATTAAAAGACTAAATCCCGTTTGCAACCTGGTAGATAACCACTACTCTCGGTGACAGACAGGTACGTCTTCATCGTTTGAAAAAGAAATACTTAAGCAAAGAATAATTATATCAGCTAAAACTAGATTGCCGAAAATGCCGAGCGCCAGTCACGAAAATCTGCAATTTCAACTTCAAAGCATTCTACAAGAACCAGATCGCTTAAAACCGATTAACATCAATAGCTTGCCACCGCTGATCGGAAATCTTAGTGGGGGCAGCCGGTTGGCACGGGACGTGCTAATTTCCGATCTCTGTGGGTGGCGACATGGGGACTTATATGTCGACAAGATCACGGCTCGTCGACACAGCCGACTTCTATCCACTCTGATTTTTTTAAAACGAGGTATATTAGAATGTTCCGCGCAAATATAAATACAGATAAAGTGTATGGAACTCCATTGTTACGTGCTGTTTTTTTTGTTTTTGATAACATCAGTAGGTAAACTAATTTAATTATAGCAAATTTTTATATCCAAGTTCGCAAAATGATACTGGCCACTTGCGTTTCTTATTAAAAAAAGGAAGAAAAGTAAATTTAAAACCTTTTCTTTTAACTGAAATTTAAATTTATAATAGCTAGGTAGGTACTCAAAATATCTAGTAGTGATAGTGAAGATTTAATGACGCCACCGGAATTAATTTATATATTATTATCCTCGTAGGTGTAGTATAAAGTGCTATGTATGTACCTATTACTTGGGACTAAGTGCGATTCTCTCAATGTTAAATCAAACTACACACTCGTTGGTAATCGGCCCCTTTCATCCCTTGATGAACAATCTACTATAAATACCTAACTATAATATAATAATATAAATAACAGATGAAATTACGTTATTGCAGACACGTCTAAATCAAATAGTCCACATAATTAAATGTTAAATTATCTCTGCTTTTCATAATGTAGAAATGTTAATGACGTGGCTATAAAAGCCACGAGATTCACTTAAAATTAAATTGCTTCGTGAAAGCTAAAATAGAGAACTAAAATGGAATAATCGCACTGAAAATTACATGCCACCATTAAAATTAAAATTATTTACAATAGTTTATTGTATTTTGATATTTTCTTTTTACTTTTTTTAAAGTATACGGGCTTGAAAGATTATGCACTGTAGCGGTCGTAGCTGGGGTATCAAATAAACTAGAAGACGTTAGTAGAAAATCAAATATATATTTACATTCTTGCGAATGGCTGTGATGATACGACCTTATTTTCCTGGCCGCTTACAAGCTGGCCATCATAAATAGCATTTATTTTGATTTTAGAACATGATATTGTTCATTTTAATTCAATAGAACATTGTATATTATTTTCAAATATTCAATGTGTGGAACCTAAATTAAAATTTTACTCATTCCTTCACAAACTGTTGACTTAGGCAGTACTCTGCCAATTGTAAAATTTATTATATTTCTATTTTATCAACTAAGTAAATAACTATATAAAATGTATTGAATCAATATTCAAGAACTAATATCTATGTTAATATAAAAGGAGCGCAAATAAGTATTGTAAGTATTTTTATCATACTTTGTATTGTTTTACTTCAATAGCTTAACGCCCTGTAGTAATGTGTAGTTCATTTTTATTACAGTGCGCTCCTTCTCCTTCTCCTTCTCCTTCTCCTTGGCATCTTTCTCCTTTGACGGCTCCTTGGCTCCTTACGGATCCTTTTACTGGTTGTTCTTTTGCTGCTCCTGCTTGTTCCTTCCTTGTTAATTCGACCAATAAACGAATGGTGAAAGTTTACTACGAGTTTTCCTGCAATACCTACCCATCGACCCATCCTGGCTACCCCACAACCCGACATGGCATGCCACTTTGAAGCACAATTATGCACAAATAGAGTTAATGTTCCCTAGTCTAACAGCAGCCAAGTGTAGAGATAATAACCAAAGAAAATTTGCACCAACACATCTTAATAAATGTAATCTAACAGCTATAACTTATTTTTATTTAATTATAATCATATTATTATATTTATTTGTTGAAGATTGACAAACAATTTTGATTTCATCGTATCACAGATAAATATTGGAATACCATTTTGAACTGAATCTATATTTACTATGAATTAATTGATGCACTGCGGCTATACAGCAGAATCCGCAAATAAACGTTCGTTATTTTCCTTTTACACTCGCTCTACGTATTTCTACAAATACTTCAGAGCTCTCACCTGTATAAATATTAACAAGAATAAAAGACTAAGCCATTGTACGTTAAATAAAATATATTTGTATTCTCTGTGATTACTATTTCTAGAATCTAGAGGTATTTATATACTACTGGCGGCCCGGTACGTGCTTTGTTAAGTATAAAGTGAAATAATAAAAAACATTAATTGGAACATCAAATTCATTTATTCAAACAAAAAATATTTTACTAATTGCTGTCCTGCCCAAATGTTAGCTTGCCTGCTATTTACTTTCCTTCGTCCGTGGAAAACAACTACCACTACCACTACCACTACTACTACCCCTACTCCAACCCCTACCACTACACCTATCTCTACTCCTACTACTACCACTACCACTACTCCAACCACTACCACTACCACTACCACTACCACTACACCTACTCCAACCCCTACCACTACTCCAACCACTACCACTACCCCTACCCTTCTTCTGGCTCTAAGCTACATCTCCACCAATTTTCAACCAAATCCGTTCTTTAGTTATAAATGGTGTAACTAACACGACTTTCTTTTATATATATAGAGATAATAAGAAAAGTATAGGTAATACAGCGCCATATATTGACGTTTGCAAATACATTTTAGTACATATGTAAAGTAAAGTAAATGTAAAAGTTTTTAATTAAGATGACTTTTAATTTCAATTTGACAGCAAAATCGCCATTAACAAAACGATCCGCCATTTATTGAATTCAGTTGTTACAAAAAGTGTGATAAATGAAGAACCGCTCGACCGATTTTGTGCAAACTTCACATAAACCATCTACTAAATAATCCGAATAAAACCTAAATATTTGGTTTGGATAGGTGAGCCCGTTCTTGAGTTATAAAATTACAACGAAAAGTGGCTTTGATTTTTATATATATACTCGTAGATTTGATATTTCAATTACTTATACATGACTGTATTTGAAGTTTTGTTTCAGTGATTTAGTACGCGAGGGAACACAATTTCAATCAAAGATAATAATTGCCTATTATTTAAAAGAATATATCTACAAATTGCTGGAAACCGATACGTACGCGAGCATAACTGAGGGTCGCTACGATAGGAATATACTAAGTAGGGTCTATTTTAATGTTATAAAGGGATGAACTTTGTGAGTTTGTAAGTTAAGAAGTTTAGATGTAAATGGTAATCTCTCATACTTAACCGATTCTAAAAATTATTTCACTAATAGAAAGCTACGGTATCCCTGAGTGTCAAAGGCTATATTTTATTTTGATCAAAAATATCAACGGGCAAAGCCGGGGGCGGAAAGCTAGTGCGTTACATGAAAGAATACGAAAGAGTATTTTATGATGACATGTTATGTTGAGCTTACTGTTGTTTACACGTATTTGATGGAAATTCAAGACCACAGTGCAATTAAATTATTTTAATTATGTTATACAGTTTAGAATATCGCCGGGGGGATTCGTTAAAGGTTGTTATAAAGATGATCTATCTGAATATTTGAACCGACCCCCGTAAATTTTTTATCAAAATTTCCCTAACCGCACTGTAAATAACATTTCTTTTTTCATATATTTTGATATACCTAGAGATAAAATTATCAGGATATTGAATAAACATACTGGTTCGAAATAATTAAATAATTATGAGTTTTTAAACGAAATAATTTATCAATAAAATAAATAAATAAATGAAATAAAGATATTAAAATATAGGTAGGTAGGTCCATATATATATATATATAAATTTTCTATTTTCCGGGGTAAAAAGAAGCATACATGTCACTCTCCAGCCCTCCAACGAATGTACTCCGTTTTGATTTTAAAGAGGTCAAAGAACAAAATTAGTTAGGATTGTATATATATTTTAATTAAGTTTTTATAATTGTATCGTTTTATATTTTTTTTTTGTATTTATATTGTAATATAAACGTTGAAAGAATGAAGGATGAAAGATTGACTAAAAAGGTTTATATGACTGAAGTGAAAGGAAATGCTGGCAGAAGACGACCTAGGTGTACTTTTATTCAACATATAAAAAATGTATTGATCAATGGAAATATTAAAAGTACACACAATTGCCAAGCATGTATGTAAGGTATGATGAATATAAAGAAGCGAAATATCGGGATAGTAACAAATGGCATTCGATTGTCTCTGCCTGCCTCTCTTGGGATAAAAGGCGTGATGATAGATAGATAGATAGATAGATAATTGTATTGTAGGTAATGTAACAGATTCTAATAAAAAAAACTTTAATTCTCCATATAATTATACAAATGGTAAGCGAAATAACTTCTATGTAAGCGATTTCGTTTTGTTTTTACGGTTCCGTAGTAAAACAAGCAACACTTGATTGCGCTATCCATTGAGTCCATCCGTCCCAGTCTGTCAGTCTATCAGAGGCCCGAGGGCGGGCTTGCATCTAGTACAAACGCCTCGATAGTGAGCGCGTATTTTGTTAAATTGTTTCACTTTCAACTTTGTATAGAAAATTGTAACAATGTACAGAACACAGTACACAGAAGTAAACAGTATGTTGTCTTGGCAGTGTCCTTATAGTATATTGTGATACAAGGGTGATAAGTAGGATATTACAAACGAGTTGACTTTTCGCAGCCCGAGCCGAGAGGCGAGAGTTGACAGTGTCACGAGTTTGTAATAACCTTAACACCCGTGTATTTTTTTTTGTTTTTCAATACATTTGTGAGAAAAATAGGTAAATAAAACAAGGAAGTAAGAAAAGAAAATTAAGTGTATTTATTTTTTTGTAAATTGGTACGCAATACGCATGCGTAAAATTTGTTTTTAATTGTTACAAAATTAAGAGGCAAAGAAAGTGAACGTTTAGCTTTTATGATTATTTTTTTTTTAAAATAAACGATTTAACATTTAAAATCTGCGGTATTTAATATACAATTTACAATAATTACAATAATGTTGATAATTTATTGCTTAGTTTTAAATTTATACTTTTTTTCTATATATAAGTCGACATAACTTTCAACTTTATTGTTAAATACTTTTTGCCAGCAAACATTACACTTGTAGAAATTAAAAAAAAATTTAATGAAATCGCCCTAGGGCGGCCTAGGGCGTCATAATCAACTTACGAGCCATGTTTGCTGACATTGAAAGTTCACTTTTCGAGCAAGTGTATTAAAAAAATAATAACCTACGGCCGCTCGGTAGATAAACACGCACTAGGGCTGCCCTCTGACTGTGTTTCTTGGGTTACTTACGTATTTAATAATGATAATTATATTAATCTATCTATCTATAAATCATCACGCCTTTCATCCCAAGAGGGGTAGGCATAGACAATCTAATACCATTTGTTACGATCCTGACATACCTTTTTCGCTTCTTTTATATTCATCATACCTTTCATACATGCACGGCGATTGTGTGTACTTTTAATATTTCCATCGATCAATATATTTATAAATATGTTCAATAAAAGTACACTTAGGTCGTCCTCTGTCAGCATTTCCTTTCACTTCAGCCATAATAAACCTTTTTGTCAATTTTCATACTTCATTCTTTCAACGTGTCCAAACCAGCGTAAACTACTTTTCTTCATTTTAGTCACAATATCATCTTTCACTCCGCATTCTTCTCTAATGACATCGTTCCGGATGCGGTCAATACGCTTTATATCACACATTCTACGTAAAGACCGCATTTCCACAGCATTAATTTACTTCCATACCCAAGTCTCGCTCCCAGTATGTGATGGAACTAAAACAGCATTATGTATAATATTCATTTTACTTTTAGTTGTAAGTTGTGTATTTCTCCTATATTAAATTGACATTATTATCTTTTTACCAAAATATATTATAATGATGTTTTCAACACACTTGAATTGAGATGTGAGAAGATTTATTATATGCACAATAGCCGGATGATGGAGGGTTTGGGTGGGGTGTTGATGACACTATCACTGGGTACATTAATAAGGCAGTTTAATAGATGAGATTTTGCTTTTGATCGTATTGTCCCCGCTACAGAAAATGCTGGTGGAGTTGAATTATTTTCATAAGAAAAAAAAACATTCAGGTCTCCAGATCCAGATCAGATGTTTACATGTTGCAATGAATAATTTGCTGGTACCATTAATCCTTAGCGTAGGAGCTTGAAAACCTAATGTGACCTGTTTATCTAGGACAAGCTTTCCGCCCCCGGCTCCGCCCGTGTATATAGTCGAACAAAATAAAATATAGCCTATGTCACTCAGGGATATAGTTCGTAGCTTTCTATTAGTGATTTTTTTTTTATAAATCGGTAAAGTAATATTTGTATAATAATAAAAAAAGTAGGTACCTACATGTACATTATTTTGAATATTTTTTCAGCCATCTCTATACTATAGCTGTAGGTATATAAACACATCAATAAGTATGTATATTAGAAAATACAGTCATGTAATATGTGTGTAAGTAATAAATATTAAACTATGTTACTATTTTAAATAAACAAATAAATACCTATATTATTTATTATAAGAGAAGACAATAGGAGAGTATGCTCGTATGCTCATTCATAATAGCGAGTGTTGTCGCAGCGAAACCGCGGGTCTGCGTAACACAAAATAATTTTTTACACCATATTTTTAAAATAGCAGACGCTTGAAATTTATATTTTTAGAATGTGCATAAAATACACTTTAAGCAAGTATTTTTTTCATTATAGATGTTTACACTATTTAAAAGTTATAAGAACTCAAAGAAAAAAAAACGCATGGACATTTTAATTTTTTTTCATTTTTTTCATGAAATTAATATGAAAATGGTCAAATGTAATACCAGAAATGAACTTACTCGACCTTCAGTAGTATCTACAGTTTTAAACCGAATTTAATAAATTTTTATTACATATTAGGTACCTATTTCATCGTACAATTTTAACGAATTTTAGGCTTTGGGGGTTTCATTAAAATTTTATAATTAAACAAATAAAAATCTGGAAATAAAATAATAATAAATACTCCGATGAAAAATAACGGACACCAAGGCAAATAAATTTTCAAAAATCCTAACTAAGTATCCTATTCTAACTATAATTACAAAAGTGTGTTTGTTTGTTTCTTTGTTTGTCTTTCTTTCACGCAAGAAGCAACGGATCGGCATTCGACAACGGACACTTTGTTTATATAGCACTTTCATGTTTTTAAGATACAAACACCTGCCATTTTAGAGTTCCGTAGTGACACACACCTTCACACACTTTTTGCCAGTTGTCCATGTTCAACAGAACAGGTGGCAAGCCCGTTGCTGCACTTAATGGACCTAGATCTGTCACTTCTTTAACATACTTTTATTTATCTATACTAATATTATAAAGAAGAATTAAAATTTACAATTACAAAGATTTGTATTTTTGTGTGTATGTTTGTATTGAATAAACTCAAAACTACTGCGCCGATTTCAAAAACTCTTTCACCATTGGAAAGCTACATTCACCCTGAATGTCATAGGCTATATTTTATTTTCAAAAAAATAGGGATCCTTACTAAAACTCCAATAATGTATCCTAAGGTGTAAAAAAATGACCTAAGAAATTCCTTACATCGCGTGCGATTCGAAAACTATTGATGATATAGAGGTAGTGGTAGTGGTAGAGGGTAGGGGGTAGCAGTAGAATTTAAGTAGGGGTAGGGGTAGGCGTAGGGGTACGGTTAGGGGTGGGGGTGGGGGTAGGGGTAGTGGTAGGTATAGGGTATATTTTATTTTGTTCGTAAATATCCACGGGCGAAGCCGGGGGCGGAATGCTAGTTTGTTATAAATGGCGAAAAAAAGTTCGGCATGTCACGTCTTGGCCAACTTTAAATCGATTTTTATGATAATTTTCAGAAAGTGAAGAAAAATTAAATAAACGGTTAAAATTCCATTTTTGTATAAATATATAGTTATATATCTACTGTTTAAGAGCCTTATATCCATAAATTGTATGGGGATAAACTATTTCCAATTTCTCTGTAAATAATCGTCATTTAGCATATAGTTACTATTCAATATATCTATTTTCAATTGGTTTTATTGAATTTTATATTGGTGGTAAAATATAGGATTAATTTGCCCCTGTTTTCTATTTCATAAACTATCAGCGATTAAAAAAATTAAGAGCTTTGTGATAGATTATGAAATAGAAAACGAGGGCAAAGTTTAACCACCCATATTTCCTATTCAATAAAACTCATTGAAAATTTTACCGCTATTTCATTTAGATATATCGAATAAGTAACTATATGCTAAATAACAGTGACACAGGTGAATTATTTACAAATTTGGAATTGTTTATCCCTTAAGGGGCAGATAACACCTATATACGATTATTTAAAGAATGTTTTAGCAAAAACAAGACAATTTCCAAGATTGAAAAAAAAATATATTATTCTACAGGATATAATTGATATAATTGTCATTCTGAAAACGCGATTACACAATTTTCGCTCGATAGAAAATAATCCCAAAATGTGGTCTCTGAAAGTTTTCAAAAAAAGAAAACGGCGGTACTAGTGAATTTAGTACTATGACATTTAATTTGTTTTTGTAATATTCAATTACCCATATAATTGTCATTTGCATATTCAAATAAATTGTATAGTTATTTAAAAAATAATGATTATGTCAAATGGCGCTTACGATTTCTACTCTGAGCGGAAACGCTTTAGCTCTTCTTTATTCACACTCGCCTTGTCGGCAGTGACGGCTGAATCGTGATGCTAGACGGTCGCGGCCACTCGATCGCTCAGAAGTTTTTGTATTATTTGTGTATTTTTTGGCTCAAATTTAATTTATTAATGGTAAACTTTATTCATAAATGACATTACCGTAGCGATTAGGCAATATTTTCATAAGGAAGTTGCTATTTGTATACTTTAGTCTAGGAGTCAGCGTTGCTTTTTGTGAGCGTAATTATATTAAATAATTAACTCCAGTATTGGAAATAAGTTAATAAACAGCAAAGTAGGTAGGTAGGTATTACATAGAAAATGCGTACGGGAAACATATTGCAGAAGTCATTGCAAGGCAAATAAAATTATGATATACTAGCTTTTCCCCCGTAGAAAAATTTAAAATGTGCCAGCCCCAAGGACTTCCGAAATATAAATTAGCTCATGTCATTATCTCTGTGCAAATATCACGTCAATCCGTTGCTCCCATGTTGCTCCGTATTGATTTGAATAAAAAGGACAAACAAACACTCTTTCGCGTTTGTAATATTTTATCCACGCACGCTTGATGGAAAACTTATGATAGACTAGCTTTTCGCCCCGGCTTCGCGCGTGGAAGTATTTGAAAAGTGACAAGCCCGAAGGATTTGTGGGATATGTCATTAAAATCAAGTCAATCCGTAGATTAATTAAAAAAAGGACAAATAAACACTATTTTGCATTTGAAACATTACCTAGTAAGGAAGTTAAAATACCTACCCTTTATCCAAGCTTGATGATAAAATTACGATAAACAATGTTACATACGTATTGGTTTTACATAATAGACCCTCCTACTAGCTATTCGCCCCGGCTTCGCCGTGGAAATATTTAAAGAGTGGCAAGCCCGAAGAATTTTTGGGATATAAAGTAGCCCATGTCATTATTTATATCTCCAACTATCTCTGTGCAAAAAATCAAGTCAATCCGTTGCTCCGTATTGATTTGAAAAAACAAACAAACACTCTTTCGCATTTGTAATATTAGTAAGGAAGTTACAATACCTACCTATTATCCAAGCTTGATGATAAAATTACGATATACTAGCTATTCGCCCCGGCTTCGTCGTGGAAATATTTAAAGAGTGGCAAGCCCGAAGAATTTTTGGGATATAAAGTAGCCTATGTCATTATCTATATCTCCAACTATCTCTGTGCAAAAAATCACGTCAATCCCTTGTTCCACAAAACGTGAAAAAAGTAAAAGAAGTAGAATTATAGAACCTCTTCTACATGGTTGGACAACGCCGCAACGCCGCTGGTCAGCCAAAATTTTTAATTCGACATTATACTAGATTTCGACTAATTTTAGGGTTCTGAATTCGAATTTGATATCGATTTCAAAATTCAATATCACGACATCTGTCAATTTCTTAAAATTCGACATATACTAGATTTCGACTAATTTTAGGGTTCTGAGTTCGAATTTGATATTGATTTCAAAATTCAATATGACGACATCTGTCAATTTCTTAAAATTCGACATTATACTAGATTTCGACTAATTTTAGGGTTCTGAATTCGAATTTGATATCGATTTCAAAATTCAATATGACGATATCTGTCAATTTCTTAAAATTCGACATTATACTAGATTTCGACTAATTTTAGGGTTCTAAATTCGAATTTGATATAGATTTCAAAAATCGATATGACGACATCTGTCAATTTCTTAAAATTCGACATTATACTAGATTTCGACTAGTTTTAGGGTTCTGAATTAGAATTTGATATCGATTTCAAAATTCAATATCACGACATCTGTCAATTTCTTAAAATTCGACATTATACTAGATTTCGACAAATTTTAGGGTTCTGAATTCGAATTTGATATCGATTTCAAAATTCAATATGACGATATCTGTCAATTTCTTAAAATTCGACATTATACTAGATTTCGACTAATTTTAGGGTTCTAAATTCGAATTTGATATCGATTTCAAAATTCGATATGACGACATCTGTCAATTTCTTAAAATTCGACATTATACTAGATTTCGACTAATTTTAGGGTTCTAAATTCGAATTTGATATCGATTTCAAAATTCGATATGACGACATCTGTCAATTTTTTAAAATTCGACATTATACTAGATTTCGACTAGTTTTAGGGTTCTGAATTAGAATTTGATATCGATTTCAAAATTCAATATCACGACATCTGTCAATTTCTTAAAATTCGACATTATACTAGATTTCGACTAGTTTTAGGGTTCTGAATTAGAATTTGATATCGATTTCAAAATTCAATATCACGACATCTGTCAATTTCTTAAAATTCGACATTATACTAGATTTCGACTAATTTTAGGGTTCTGAATTCGAATTTGATATCGATTTCAAAATTCGATATGACGACATCTGTCAATTTCTTAAAATTCGACATTATACTAGATTTCGACTAGTTTTAGGGTTCTGAATTAGAATTTGATATCGATTTCAAAATTCAATATCACGACATCTGTCAATTTCTTAAAATTCGACATTATACTAGATTTCGACTAATTTTAGGGTTCTGAATTCGAATTTGATATCGATTTCAAAATTCAATATGACGATATCTGTCAATTTCTTAAAATTCGACATTATACTAGATTTCGACTAATTTTAGGGTTCTAAATTCGAATTTGATATCGATTTCAAAATTCGATATGACGACATCTGTCAATTTCTTAAAATTCGACATTATACTAGATTTCGACTAGTTTTAGGGTTCTGAATTAGAATTTGATATCGATTTCAAAATTCAATATCACGACATCTGTCAATTTCTTAAAATTCGACATTATACTAGATTTCGACAAATTTTAGGGTTCTAAATTCGAATTTGATATCGATTTCAAAATTCAATATGACGACATCTGTCAATTTCTTAAAATTCGACATTATACTAGATTTCGCCTAATTTTAGGGTTCTGAATTCGAATTTGATATCGATTTCAAAATTCAATATGACGACATCTGTCAATTTCTTAAAATTCGACATTATACTAGATTTGGACTAATTTTAGGGTTCTGAATTCGCATTTGACATCGATTTCAAAATTCAATATATCTACATCTGTCATTTTCTTAAAATTCGACATTATACTAGATTTCGACAAATTTTAGAGTTCTAGACAGTGTATGTGATTAAACATTTTTTTATTATATCAGGAAGAAACAACAGTTGGACGAAAATACTACGTGTGAAACAACTGAAACGTCAGATTTTTCATTGACAGAGTAAGTTTCTTCGTACGAAAATTGAGAATTAATAGATTTACAACACACTTGTTTTTGGAGTTATTATTTTACATCCTGTACTTGTCGTGTAATGTTTATAAAAAAATTGAAATTTTACATATAACTGTAAACTTTATTACAGGTTAAACAATGTGTCACTAGCAGAAACTCAAGAAAATGTTACCCTTCTTTCTAAATCTACCGATGACGTTCCTGACCTTGACGTTATATTATAATAATAATGTAATGTAATTTAATGTATTGTAATTTAAGGTAATGTAGATCCTAGATTCACCAGAAAGCTTCAAATAAGAGAACCGATTGGAGATAAAAATATAGTATTGCAACAGCAAGACCTGAATGTAATTGCAAGACCGACAGTTGACAAAGATTTTCCCTCCAATCAACCTACATGTTCACGATATTTAAGTTTTAACAATTTCTAAATTTGTACATATTTTTATTTTGTTCATCATTTATGTTTGGATTAAAGTACTATTTGAATATTATGTTATGGGTTAAAAATGTGAATACTAACATGTCTATGCAATGTCAAATTTCGACTAAACAAGTTCAAGCCGAAGTGGCTAGGTGGGAGGCACCGCGCTGCTAAACGCTGAGGTCGCCGATTCGAATCCCATACGTTGCGAATTTTATTTTGTTTTGATTTATATTTTTACGATTTGAATAAAATGCAGGTAATTTAAAATATTCATTCACTATGGAATTTTGATGTGAGCAGCACATATTTATATGGAAATTATTGTTATTATAAAGAAAGTCACTATTTTGTGCAATATTAATGTGTTATGAATGTTAGAGGAAACCTTAAAATTCGTCGAAATTTAGTATAATGTCGAATTTAAAAAAATTACAGATGTCTTTTGAAATTAACGTCAAATTTTAAGAAGTTGACAGATGTCGTCATATTGAATTGTGAAATCGATATCAAATTCGAATTCAGAACCCTAAAACTAGTCGAAATCTAATATAACGTCGAATTTAAAGAAATTTACAGATGTCGTTATATTTAATTGTAAAATCGATATCAAATTCGAATTCAGAACCCTAAAATTAGTTGAAATCTAGTATAATGTCGAATTTTACGAAATTGACAGATGTCGTCATATTTAATTTTGAAGTCGATATCAAATTCGAATTCAGAACCCTAAAACTAGTCGAGATCTAGTACAATGTCGAATTTAAAGAAATTTACAGATGTCGTTACATTTAATTGTAAAATCGATATCAAATTCGAATTCAGAACCCTAAAATTAGTCGAAATGTAGTATAATGTCGAATTTAAAGAAATTGACAGATGTCGTCATATTCGATTTTGAAATCGATGTCAAATTCGAATTCACAACCCTAAAATTAGTCGAAATCTGGTATAATGTCGAATTTTACGAAATTGACAGATGTCGTCATATTGAATTGCGAAATCGATATCAAATTCGAATTCAGAGTCCTAAAATTAGTCGAAATCTAGTATAATGTTGAATTTTAATAAAATATCAGAGCTCGCTTGTCACATTTCAAACATTTCCACGAGCAAAGCCGGGGCAAAAAGCATCATTTTATCATCAAGCGTGTAAATAGGTAGTTATTCCTACTTCCTTACTAATATTACAAACGTGAAAGAGTGATTGTTTGTTTGTTGATTTGTCCTTTTTAACGTCAATACGGAGCAACATCTTATAAAATATTTTTTGACAGATTACTAAACGACAACTAATCCCATACAGTATGTATGGTATTAGGAGACAAATAATCACATGCAGTCCTGTGTCAGACGACAATTACTGATCACATACAGTCTAGTATTAGACGCCAGACGGCAACTAAAAGCGTGGTCTCTCTAACTATGATAGTCTCTCGCAGGCTAGGTCGGAAAAAGGGCGTGACTTAAAACATCAAATCGTCAAGGACGCTGACGATTATCAGCCCCTTAAATATAACATTAAGATTTTCTTGACTATAAATGCGAAATTTCGTATTTATATATACCTACCGGACTCATTTGTTGCAACTCAATAATAGTTTCTAGCTTCATAACATTTTATTGATGAAACTTGGAACTATTATTATCTACAGCTATTGGAAGGCTCAATTGCACTAGCGGGCATATTACTTTTTGAACAATGTCTAGATTGTGTCGCTATAAAATTAGGATTTCATCGGAAATTGTAGCCATTCAATGTATCAATTTAGAGCATTAAAATATTCAGTTGGCTTTATGTTAATAATTTTTGCTTAGTATTAAATTAAAATGGTAAATGTTATGTATAAAATTAATAATTAAAGCCTGGTGAAATTTGTAATACGGGATTTAAAAGGCAAATAAATAAACAATCTATTGTACGCACATAAATGATATATTTACATTTTGTTTTGTTTAGGTAAGCCCTAACCGAGTATTAAATTAAAACAGAAAGAGGATTAAAATTTTGTATAAAGTAGCTAATATAAATGTTATTAATAGGAGTTTTCTTTCAAAGAAAAACACCGACAAGGTAGGAAAAGCTTCATGGAATTCTACATTTTATAATTTAGTATATTTCTTTTGTTATAGATTGTCCAGAGCTTTGCTTAGACGATGTGAAGAATGAAATACCAGCACCGCCGGTTACAAGTAAGTACAGACTAATTAATTACTTGAGTTATCTAAGAAAAGGACATCCCATCGTGCGCCGATGCAGATGATACAGATGGATGGATGCAGTTTTCACTCTTATAATCTGCATGGAAAATGAAACGATGCCTAATCTGTTAGATATATAACATAATCTATAAGCGTTAACATTTAAATTATTTAAATTACGCAGAATAATCAATTAAACATTTAAATTACGGAGAAAATCACAATAAAATAAATATAATTTATAATAACCAGGAGCGTCATTTTCCGAAAAAAAAAGTTAACCTGGCAAAACCAGAAAAAAATAAAACCAATAACAAGTTTATATCTATCTATCTATCATCACGCCTTTCATCCCAAGAGGGGTAGGCAGAGACAATCTAATGCCATTTGCTACGATCCTGACATATCTCTTTTGCTTCTTTTATATTCATTCATTCAGATATATGTTGATCGATAAAATAAAAAAAAACAAGTTTATATGAATGGAAAAAATTGATTTGAATGTATTTTTTTATTATATTTTATTTTTCTCGTAGGTATAATATAAAAATATAAATTATCTATTAAGTATTACTCGGGAGAAAGTATGATTCCCAACTCGCCTGCGGTTAAAGCCTCAAACTACTCGTTGGTAATCGATTACTTTCTTACCTTGGTGAACAATCTGCTATTGTAAATACACGTCTATTCCCATCGACAACATAGATAGAACTTCGTCTCCGTCCTTTGAGCAATTTGTGCTAAATCGGTTCCTAACGTAGTCATATACCCAAATATATTATGGGCATTTTGGCCCCGCATGATAGGTCTAGGATCTATCTATCTATTATTTATCTCAAGAGGGGTAGGCAGAGACAATCGAATGCCATTTGCTACGATCCTGACATACCTCTTTCGCCTCCTTTATATTCATCATACCTTTCATACATGCTAGGCGATTGCGTCATATAGCTTTATTCAGTTTCTTTATATTTTATGATTAATTCAGGTTAGGTTTTATTCACAACTCGAGATAATAAAACTAAGTAGTCCGTTCTTGATTATAAAAATAAAAAATTCAAGAGGTAAAAGAGATTATACTTTAGGCCATTATATAATTTATTATTTATAATTTAAGCTCTTGATTCAATACATTAATAGAACATTCAATATTTTATTTCCCTTTCATACAAATATTTATTAGATATGTAAATGGATGTAAATGGACTCCCGTAACAATCATATCACATGCCTCAGAGAGTATTTTAATTGGAATTTAGTAAATGAAAACAATCTGCATTCGAAATTGGTTCTTCAGTCGAACCGTGATCTTCATATCTATATGTTACTATAGTGAATGCGACTGGTAG
Source organism: Nemapogon koenigi (assembly GCA_963924495.1). Lineage (NCBI taxonomy): Eukaryota > Metazoa > Arthropoda > Insecta > Lepidoptera > Tineidae > Nemapogon > Nemapogon koenigi. The sequence goes on from OZ004629.1 coordinate 19,022,444, forward strand.
ACAATTTGGTATGTAAAGTAAAAACTAAGGTACGATTTATATTATTATTTTAAAGATTTGGCTATTTTAAGAATCTAATTTTAATATTTTTGTTTTCTATGCCATAGTTTTTTTTATAATAAATTATCAAAGTTTTGTCACTGAAGACGTCATGTAGGCTGAATAGTTCAATCAATACCTTTGAGATGTTGGTACAAAAAAAAGAAAATCTGTGTTTTTTGACTTTGACATTTAAGAAACAATAGTGTTGTAATTCCTAAATGTAGTTTTTTCCTACAAAATCTACCAAAACCAACCACTCCTGCATAAAACATATTTAAAAAAACAACAAACAAACACATCTTCACGGCGTTTATACCGTAGTCTGCATAGTTGTTGTGATAAAAAATATATTCAAAGGTCAAAGAATATCCTACCATAAAAAATGCTTAAACATTCTTCCTGATTAACAAACTAGATTAGTTATAAAATATACTGAAATTATAAAAGCTACCAACAGGGTAACATTGGTTGACAAGTTGACAAGTAATTATTTTGCTTTTTTTAAAGCCGATATAATCACGTCATTCGTAGGTTTTGAAAAAATAAAGACAATATCTTTAATTAAAAAATACGGATTATTAAACCAATATCTCGAAACGGTTTTGGATTCAACATACTTTAACTTTTACTTTACACCGAATTGTTCTTGAGCCCATAAGCCATGTTTTATTACTTAATTATTCAACTATAATAAGGTTTTACGATAGCACATGATTGTTTAATCATGAGTGCATTATGTTTCCCCATTAAAATGTGATGCCTCATGCAAGCCAATAACTGAATCAAGTTTTTCAAAAAGTTTTAAATCTTAACTTTCATCAAGATATCTTACAAAATGAAATTTCAATAAATAAACACAATATTCTCAAACTCAAAGTGAATTTCCGATCGAGAAATAAGCGTGAATAGTGAAAAGTCGGTTCTTTGGAAAGACTTTTTTCAACAAGAATATCAACTTCTGTAGGAAATAGTATTCAACAAATTTATCTGCCGTCAGACCTATAAAAATATTTCTCGGCTTAAGACCGCGATATTCTGAGTTGCAAAAGCTGGATTGCCCTCTTTCATTTTCAATATAGTGACGGTGGCTGTAATTATTTATGGAGCTCAATTATTGAATAGATCTTCGAGAACTGTATCTAATAGCTTGTTTTTAATAAAAAAAATATATAAGTAGGTAATGCTAACTTTAACATTTTACTGGTTCGTTTTGCAGAAAAGCAAGCATTTGGAAGTATAAAATCATAAAACTACAAATCGAAATTCAGTCGTATTTTCTCGCTGCTTCACTATCACTACAACCTACCTAAATAGTATAAAACAAAGTCCCACGGCGCGTCTATCTGTCTGTCTGAGAAATGAAATAAAATAAAGTACCTAATATATTTGCATGAACTTCTCAGACATTATGCAAACATTTTACATATATACATAGTCATACAACCTTATCGTTTTTACCATGTGCAAAAATATTTTTTTAATCACATAATTAGTTAAAGAATAGCAACGAATGGAACCTTTTAATACCTAGACATTTGAACATCAATAAAAAAATATAAAAATAAATAGAAAATAATTTTATAATAAAATTGACAGGTCAGAAATATACTTCGGGTCGGAAGACAGCATGATGATGATGATGATGATGACTATGTCAATAACTAATTACAATGTCAAGATAAAATATTATATACATATTAATGTCTTAATGTAATTTCATAGACACCATATAATATTTAGGCAATAGTGTGATCTTTACAAGTGAATTTTATTTTTTACTGTTCTACCTAATTCCCACTACTGTGCCCCCGTTTCACTCAAAACTTACTAAACGGATTTTGTTGCGATTTTTACTATTAGATAGATTGTGTTCACGAGCAATAGCTATCATGTTTAGGAGAGTGTTGAGCATTAATATGCTATGCACTAATGTGTTTCGTTGCGTATGCTCTCTAATCCTTCAGAGATATATAAAACAAAATCATATAGGAACGTGTTGTGTATAGTAAAATAATCTCCAAAAAGTCTGCTTGTACATAATTATATCTACGAGTATATTAAATAGATAAGTAGTAATAAGCGTACTTATCAAATTATTTTAAACCGAAATCGTTCGAAGCCGGGGGAGAGTCGCTTGTTATTTTATAAAAATAACAGACACGGTAGCGCAAAATGTAATGTTTACACTTAGATACATGCTTCGTCGCGCTCACAGATAGTCGCTGTGGGCACAACACCAGCATCCTCTCCTACAATGTTATTTTAATGGAATTTCAGAAATTAATATTGTTCACTAGCTGATTGCCCGCTACTTCGTACGCGTTGTATTAGGAATGCAATACACCCCCTTGGGCAGGTAGCGTGATGTTAATTGCTTATAACCTTCCCTAAGAATTGGGCTATCAAATGCAAAAATATTATTTTTTTAATCGGTCCGATAGTTTTTGAGTCTATAGAATACGAACAAATAAATAAACAAACGGTTCCAGGGTACCCTGGAATCGTAACATGGTTTCGGGAGCTGTAAGGCAACCCCTGAAGAAAGATATAGATTACATAATTAAATAATATTTTAACTAAAACAAACAGTTTAATTTTACATTAACCGTGCTATAAAATTGAGAACACAGACAAAATTTTGTAAATTTGACGAACGAAGATGATTAACTTTCGTTTCAATTTTATTGGTTACTATTCCGCTCCCAAAGAACGTAGCGTAATGTCATATAGCATATTACCTTCCCCGTGAACCACTCTATCTAATGGTACCAACAGTAACAAAATCGGTCCAGTAGTTTTTAGTCTATAGGATACGAACAAAAAATGAAAAAAACAAATATTGATTTTTATATAGTATGTTGTTACCCAATAAATAAATTAATGTAAATAATAATTGGGCCAAGTGCGTGTCGCGTGTCTGGCCATGCGAAGTAAAGAGTTCAACATGATTGCCGATTTGAAAAGAAAATTACCCGCTCCGTCATTGCTTTTAAATTTGATTTATCTCTGCAATACTACAGGCACCTGTCTCTGGGCGCATTGTCTTTGATGCATTCAGGTCCCGGCAGATGCTCGCCACAACACTTTAGATTGAACACTCTAAAGTCTAAATATCTATGTGTTGGACTTTGCCCCTACTTTTGCATATAAACTAATTTAATAGAAAATACCTACAATATTCGGTTAGCAAAAAGAAGCATGCACATAAAATCGAGCGAATTTTAACGTGTTTACCGTGTCTGTGGGACTAATTACAACCGCGAATGGCGGAAATCCGCGCTGCAAACCGCATCTGTTTCATTACACTCGACGCTTGCATGATATGCAGATCTGGCTTTCAAAGCAAAACATGACCTATTTTGACATCTAATATACTCTATTCATTATATGAGGGAGTTTGTGACACTTTTTTTAAATCAATTTTTCACTTTAGAGATGTACACTACACGAATTCAAAGTGCTTTATTCAATAAGCGATTATTTCTTAGAACAAATTGTAATGGATGAATTAATGATTTACATAATATTTATTTTCATTATTTTTAACTTTGATATGATATCGGAATGTGAATTTAATTGCGGGACTATGTACCTTACATGTTTAAAATACTTATTATGTTCTTATTTTTACGTAAAGGAATACACATTTTCATCTAAAGCCGACCGACGGACGCTAGAAACAAAATTTTCCACCTTTGAGTAGATACTAACAAACGAGCTATTAAGGTAAACAAGGTGCGATTTATTTTATCGGTTCTATTTTTAACTCGCATCACTAATTAAAGTAATCCAAATGTGTCACTTATTTAATGATGCGTGCAAAAAAAAGTAACTTTTTAACATTGTTAGTAAAAAGCACTTTATTTAAACAATTATTTTCACAGTTAAATTTTACTTTTTTAATGATATTTAATACTGTTAACGCAACACTCAATCTAAATTAATCATTCAATCAATACACAACACTAAAGATGACTTTCTAATATTTGAAGCAATCAACAAGCTACCTGCATATTATCTTATAATTAAAATCAATGTAAAAAGTATAAATAAATAGATATAAACGAGAATTACGTTTTCTTATGTATGTGCCTAAGCACTCTAGATCATACATAAATTGGCGACCGTGACAGGACTTGCTACTGGAAGAAAACGGCAATCGGCATCTGAGGCAGGAGGCAGCATATTATATTATCCCTTATTTCTACCTCAATTTGTTACAGACAAATAAATACTCATAATTTATGTTTCTTTCAAAATGGCAATTTAACGAAAAGTAACAAGCGGATGTGTCACAAACCCCTTCATATAATGAATAGAGTGTAGACTAACGTTTACCTACGGCATTACATTATTTTACAAAACGTATTTATACATTGTATTCTATCTATAATTGTTATCTCTAAACTTACTACATACATCGGTGACCACCCTTCTTTACTCGCCAATGCCTTCTTTATTAATTGGAGCACGAGGAATCAGATATTGAATAAGAAATTGTTTAGCTGTTCCGAAGACAGCAGAGAGGTTAGTGCTTGGTATTAACAAGATCTCAGATACTGCAATGAAGCTATATTAAACCTGTGTTGGTTAAGTACCCTTGAACCTCTGATATCACCGTTTTTGGAAGCTATATTGTCATTTATTAGAAATCATCCCAGCAATGATGTGGCATCAAAAATATCTTCTTTTTTTATTAGGAAAATCTGAAATGTTGTACACAGAAAAGGCAAAGTTCTTACTGACTGATTCATTCATTGACTCATGATCGCCCAGCTGAAACCGCTGAGGATAATTATATAGAAGTTTAAAATTTGGAGAATTTATTTTTTAACCTCTATCGGGTGAAAGGGGTGGCGAAAATCACATGGGTGCATTAAGTCCATATTATTCTTGCTCGAAATTCTACACCTAAGGGGAGAAAAGGAGTTCAGTTGTAATTCAGCCGGCAGTGGAAAGCTAGTCTAAAAAAAGCAGCTATTCTTCGTAATGTAAGGCAGATTTACCATAGTAAGCTTTCATAGAAATCATGTAGTAAGTTATATTAATTAAACTAATGTAATAAACCTATTAATATAATATATGTACAAGTAGTTAAGCTTATTGCTTTTCAGTGTGCTTACTTAGATTTATTAGAGGTATAAATACGCTAAAAGCTTACCATACCTTGCTTACCCATAATAGTCCGATCAAGGATATTTTTTGTATTGCTCCGTCTCTGATACTTTGCAGTTTGTTAAAAAATAACGGCCCAGATTATTTGCGATCTGTATTCTTTATACTCAAACTTTCCAAACTGCTAAATATCATGGATAGGAGAATTATTGTATAATATATCCCCTTAAGATAGATCTATAAACCATTCGCTTCTGTTTTTTTTATATCTAGAGGTTTTTGCTTTTAAAATTAGTAATTTTTTTAAGGTATGTACATACAAGGTTTTTTTTTTCAGATTTTTCGAGCAAACTGAATGGAGCAACAGGAAAGGTCCAGGCCCTTGCGACAGCAGTTTTAAGCTACAGCCTCGGTTTGTTATTTATATAAATATTATCTGGAACAAAGCTAATTTATTTAACTTATTTTATTTTCATGAAACTTACTAAATTAGTGCTTGTTATCATTATACTTGTTTCTTTCCGTGACTTCATGCGAATTATTTAAAATCTCAGTAATGGAAAGAGGTTATTAATTCCTTAACTTTGGGATTCTAGGTGATCCGCGGCCTCTTACGTGTACTAGACACCTAAAATCGCAAGTGCCCTAAAGCAAATAGATTTTAAGCTATACGAGGTCGGGCTGCGAACTTGGCTGATACGCTGCGGTGTGTCTAATTACGTTTGTGGCGACATATCCAGTAGATGTTTGTTAAGTGATTGTAAGAGAATTTCATATACTTATGTAACTGTGTATCACTGAAGTTGACGGTTGCTGGTGAAAGACCGAAATATTTGAGTATTTTTTCACCGGTGTATTTTAACCAAGACCAACATCACCAAGACGATTGTTAACACCCGTGGTTGATAGAGCAGAAAATAATTATTGTTTTTATTTCATTTTCGCGAAACGTCAGCCTTACCTATATCAATTTTAAAATATTGTTAATGAAATGATAAAAACTTGTAAATTCTGTTCGTTAAAGTAAATATTATACTGAAAAAATAAAAATATTGAATTGCAATAAAATTTTATGTGTAATTAAGTTTAATAGGAACATTTACGTATATGTGAGTAAGTATGTGATCATAAAAAAAAACAATTTTATTTAATGTTTTATTTTTATACCGACCCAAAAAATCAGTTTGTACGGGTCGTAGTAGATTGCAACTATTCCGAAATAATTTTGGTCGTAAATTCCCTTTTTTGAAGATTCACCAATGTTAACTAACGATCACAGGCGGATGAAATAAATAATGCTAACTAATATTATAAATGCAATTTTACCTCAAAACAGAGCAACGGATCGATGTGAATTGCACAGACATAGTAAGAGGGGCTGAGGGTGACATAAGCTAATTTTAATATAGATTCATAAGTCACATTTCAAAAATTTTCACGAGCGAAGCCATAAAATAGTTAGAAAATAAAATCAATTCGGATATTCACCAGCGAGCTTGGTGATGCGCAGCGTTTCGGACTTTCACGGTAACATACACAACAACGCTGTCCAACTATGTCTCTTGGGAAGAATAGTGAATGAGTTGTTTAGCTGTTCTGTATTGGCATTTATACTGTACTGGATTTTGCTTCTGGTTTCATTAAATGAAACCATCCCATGGATTGAGGATTACAATCTATATTACCATTCCAAATTTCTATCAAATCCGTTCAGACTATTGCGTGATATTTTCGAATTAGTATTATAATTATATTTTATAATAAAATTTTTATAATTAAAAATGTACGTACCTAATCCAAGGTGTCCACACATTCGTCCAATACCCGGCGTGTCGCCGTACGTTCCACCGAAACCGACCACATTCTTGTAACGAACGGTCGCCTAGAATAGATCGTCCGGCGGCCGGAATGGGAAATTTAGATATATCTCAATGGTTCTGGGCACTCGTTAGGTGTAGCCTCACAAATACCATAGGCTAAAAGAGGAAGACTTTGTCTTTCGCTGAGTACTCTGGGACCGATAACAAGGATTTAAAGATATAATGCTGTACAAAACTAAGATTTCGACTTTTTAAACTAGCAGCGGCGGCGCTTCGCTGATATGCAGACGGACGGTCGCGAAAGTTCTCTACTTATAATTCGACACTCGCTTAGGGTTACTTATGGAAGAAATTATGACATGGTGTTTTAGAAATACTATAACATTAAATTTATTTACACAACGTTAAGAACTAATTAAATTAAATAGTTTTTTTTAACGTAACTAAATATTTAAAAAATACAATAAAAAAGTCGCCATATTACACAGGTGAACCGGGAGAAAGACCAGTTAATAAAAAGCTAAGTATTGCAAAGTCACCATATTACACAGGTAAACCCGGAAGAAAAGCTATTTTTTTTTATTCTGGTCACGGATATCGATTTTGGGAACAATCGGTCCAGTTAAAAGTATTCACTTTTAAAAAATCTTTTTTCTAATCACGTAAAATAAATCAAGTAGAGCGACTGTCAGTACGAATCAATTGTACGCCATAAGACTCTGTAGAGTGAAAGAGAGATTTGTTAGAGCGAGAGGTAAAACAGGAACGAGTGTCATCCCTACGTCCATTCGCTGCGGCCGCTCGGCGGACACTAAGGAACTAAAGGAAGAATTATTTGTTTTATATCATAATTTTAGCGGCTTTTGCAATTTTATATAAATTGCAAAAATATTGTTTTTTTGAAAAATATATTTTTTGGAATTATTTTTCTTTTGGAATTTGCTTACCAAAAACTTGTTGTTTATTATATTTAATTATAAGTTACTTAGAATAAAATTTAGTAGCCAAAACACTCGTTTACTGGTAGGCAAAATTACGGGAAATTTGACAATTTAAAGCTTTTTAATTAAGCAAATGAAAGATTTTCTGAAAAATCTAGCGAGCCCACATTAACATTGAACATATAAAGATACTTCTGTACTGATTTGATTTTCCAATTATTTTATCAGTTTCGCTTGGTAAGTGCTCAAAAATGACAGTAAGTGCATTAAACCAAATCAGAGGTATATCTTGGTCAGGTTTTAGACAAGATAATTAGTATATTATAAGTGATATATAATTTTCACTAAATTACAATAAACCAAACATTATTTTAAAACTAAATTCATTTTTGTAACATTTGTCTATGAAACAAAATAAAATATTTAATCTATCACAAAATTTACGCGCGTAGCTTGCACAGCCAGACTGGGGCCTTGAATTTTTTAAAACAAACACACCTTTACCTTCACGGCCTTTATACCTTGCGGTGTGTCTAGTGGCACCCGTAACATTGTCCACTTTTTCCCAGTTGACCATAATAATAGACCTAGATATGTCACTTCTTTAACATTAGCATAGGGGCTTGGCTTTTCATGAGAGCTGATAACTATGAACGATAACAGTGAAACTGAAAGCGTTATGAGCTTGTGAGTCTTGGCAACATATTTTACATGAAATGTTTTGGTGATATTATGTTTTTAGTTTGAATACAAATCTCAAACGGCTTCTAACTAACTTTACCAAATCTCAACACGAATAACATCCACGTTTTTAAACATGTAGACATTTATAAAGAAACTCGTCAGCTTTATATATTAGTATTGATTAATTATTTATAATCGAATAATAGTACATTGCATTTTCTATAGGTACATTTTTTTATTTGGCCTTGAGTTGAAACCCTTTACCCTAATCAAGCTCCATGTTACGAAATGACAACAACACCCTTAACAACACGTTGAAAAACGGAAAGTACTTACGTCCATTTTAAATCTGACGCCGCAAAGCTTTTGAAAATGCAATCGCCTGGGAGAGTTGGCTGAATGCCCCTCTTGAAAAGGTGTTGCTGTTTACAAAGTGAGAGCACACGCCGTCATTCATTTAACTTTTTACAGAAAATCTGTTTAATATTTAGACTAAAATTAATGACTTTTTTTAGTGTTCCGTAGACAAATGGCGAAAAGTGAACCCTTCCGCTTGTCCTTATGTCTCGGTTATTCTTACGTAGCCCACGCACTGGTCCGATATCTCACCGAAAATGTTCGGTCCGGCCGCCGTATGGTCGAGATTGAACATTAGCGATGTAAATAATACGATCTAGATCATTTATGCAATTCACTCATTCACACAGACACACAAGATTCGAGTAAACTTTGTTTATAGCAAACTATATTTGCTAGGTAGGTGTACTATTTAGTAATCAAATAAAATTCAAATAAAAATATCTAAAAAAAATCATTACAAATAATATAGGTAAATAAATGGTAGTGGTAGTGGTAGTGGTAGTTGTTTTCCACGGATGAAGGAAAGTAAATAGCAGGCAAGGCAACGTTTGGGCAGGACAACGTCTGCCGGGCCCGCTAGTACCTACTTTTAAATAATTACGTACTACTATACCTACTTACAACTCAGAATGCAGAAAAAACCAGAATATTATCAAGAATATGTGTGGATGTATGTGTGTGTGACAATTCGGAATCAACCACAAATAAGACGATTTGAAAACGGATGGCGGACCTTTCGTTACAAGAATTGGACGACTGATCGTACGGCGACACGCCGATGATTGGACGAATGGGTGGCCACCATTAAGTTACTTCAAAGAAAGGTGAATTGGCCATGCTAACTTTTTGAACAGAAACGAAGATCTCGAAACCGTTTCGAGATATAAGCTTTCAGTACAATTTCTATTAATCAGATTTTAAATTAAGTCTATACTTTTTAAGATATTCAATAACAAACAATAACCTTAATTTGACCGATGTATGACGTCATCTTAAGCAGTATGAAAAAATGATACCTTTGCCTACAAAAAAGGGCAATCGTCAATCTTTGAATGACATCTTTATAAATTATATTTTACGTGTAATTATTTTCTTTGTTATTAGGACATGACGGGATGAAACACTATTTACTTGCCATTGTAAAAAACTATTCAATTTAAATAAATATAAACACGAGTATATAAACAAGAGTAATTTTTAGGTTAGTCGACCTTGACTGACGTTTGCTTGACGTTAATTTGATTGACTGTCACTTTTTATGTGTAGTGGCCAAGATTATAATCCTGTTCTAAATTCATGTGACGTCACGTTTACTTTTCGCGGGTAAAATTTGTAAAATATATTAAAAATAGACGCAATGGATAAAAAACAAAAATATCGAAATTAGTTTCTTAAAATGGGCTATATTTTCAAAACAAATTATAAAAAAAGTATATTATAAATATGTAGCATGGCCAATTAGGTAGATGTCAAATTAGAAAAATATTGTTTTGGCGGTTGCTCTCAATACATATCTACCTAGAATTAAATTAATTTTATTGGTAAACCACATCACCATGTGTGGGGTATTGTTGAATAGCTCTCGAAGTTCCTATAAGATATGACTAATTAGGCAAATATTTTTGTATATTATAAGCTCCTATATGTCTCCCATCTCTAATATTTGTGACAATTACAACAATAACTACCTTTCGGTCGTAATTTTTTGTAATAATAAGAAACTTTTTCAAACATCTATAAAAATAAAATATTAAAAGTTAGATTATATTAATTTTAATGTATTAATTTTGTTTGTACTTCTTATTTATTGTTTTTCTTTTTATTTGTTGTTTTGGGGACTGAAAATGTAAAACTTTGAGAGAATGTAGAGGTGGTGGGCAGAACTTAGTTTTTTTTATTACTTTATGTACTTTAACACCTAATAATTGTTATTTCTCCTTAATAAATAAATAAATAAATTGACCGTGTATTATTCACATAAAGCTGAAAATACTCATGAATGTTGTAGGTACTTTGTGTTGTTTTTGACGAAAATTATATTGAGCAACATACAGTAAGTAATAAGTTTGAAACATCCGCTATTTTCATTTACCAACATAATTTTGCAGTTCGTGAATTTAAATAAATAATATACTTACATATTTATCCATCCAAAGTGTTCCCAGAGGTCCCAATTGGACGCAACTGAATCCTTTGGTAGAAAATTGTTATATGCTGTAACGAGGTGGTTCAGATATAGTAGATATATTTCATTTTTTTTAGTGTTTGCATGTTTTGTCTATGGATTGTTTCTCCTAAACCAGTGTTAACTATAATCATTATGGCCGAGTGGTTAAGAAGTATTAACTAAGCAGACCACGGGTTCGATCCCGGATTCCGGCCATGTACCAATGGTTTTTTTATTAAACACTATGTACATAATCCGACAAACCACACTTAGAGGCTTTTACCATAAATATACGTCAACAGAACTGACCACTCGTTATGTTATAGCCTCACAAATACCATCGGCTAAACGAGGAAGACTTGGTCTCCCGCTGGGTACCCTGGAACCGTAACCGTAAGAAAAAAAAATATTAAATGTTCGAAAAGTTCAAGGACATAACAATACTTTTGTCTAAATGTAGAGAAAGTAAATGTAGCTAGTAGCGATAAAAAGTTATTAAAAATGTGTTCACAACATCAGTAACTGTCAAAGCGGGTTAACATCAAATATAGCTTGATCTTTAGTTACTGATATGTCTAGACATATCTTATATTATATATCATCTGCTGCTTGCAATCGTATCTTGTAGAATTAATTTTCCTTTTATATTTTATCATCTTTCCACTCTATCTTCATTTTTTTTAATAAAATATATTAGTATATCTTGTGTGAGCCCCCTTTAGTAGCCACGGCCTTAATATAGTTTAGAAAGAGCGTGATAGTTTTATCTTCTATTTTTATTTTATAACAGCTCTGATATTACAAAGTTTGAGATAATCCATAGAAAGCCCCAGTTAATACCATAATATCCATGATCTCTATAAATCTGCGAGAATCTTAAGAATCGAGGTTTCTCAATATAACCGCTAACAAAGAAACGGCTTTAAAGTTAGTTTAGTAAAGTGTATTCCTCTGAAGCTTGGGTAACTTTAAATTCTAAATCCAGACTTTGCGGGGTCGATATCAGACAGGAGCAAGCATAATATAACTTTAAGACGAACTTTATTTCGGTCGTAGACCGCTTAAAGACTTTGCATATAATACAAGAACAGAACTTCAAATACAAGCTTTTGACACTAGTTCGACTCGTGTGGTAATTATCTGTAGGTATTTTCTTATCTAAATGTTAGGAGCCGTTACGGTGTGATTATCGATGTAAAATATAGGTTTATTTTTAGTAAAGTTAACATTTTAGAATACCTACTATTTTACATAACTTTGTACACACAATCATCGTGAAAAAGTTTCATCAAGACTAAGTAGTGGCGGTAAATCTATAGACCCAAAAGCCGGGTTTGCGAAATACGAAATAAACAACAATCCTTCCATTTTTAGGGTTTCGTACCCAAGGGTAAACGGACTTTAGGTTATAACATTAGTCCAATCGCGGGCGCGTTGCCGTACGGTGCACTGAAATCGACCACAGACCGTTTTCAAATCTTTGTGTTTGTGGTTGATCTCGATGGCCGGAACGACCTGTCAGCCTGTCACACATACACAACCACACCCATTACACAGATATTGTGACTGACTGATTATAACCAACGCAAAGGGGTTATGCTGCCAGTATAATAAAAAATAACAAATATTATTTTAAAAGAGAACTGAATGCAAAGAGTATTTTTAAAACTAGCTGGTGCTTGCGGTTTCACTGAGGTTGCACCCGCGTTAATGGTTACTGCTCCGCCTCCTTGGATCGTAGCATGATTATATATTATATATCCATTATCCATTCTATATCTATATAGAGTGTGTATTACTATGGCCGCTATAACATCTAATAATAAAAATAAAGAAAATTAAAAATTAAAGAAGTCCCCTACAAGAAATGTGTTTTATTCGTCGTTAATATTGGCAATAATGGCAATACATGTATACAAACGTCTAACTAGTATAATTATAATAATAAATACCGACCAAGTGTGTATCGGAGTCGCGCTTATTTATTCCTGCGCCATACAGGGGCGTCAAACTTGGTCTGACCATAGTGCATAGTGATTAATAACTTCACACCTTGCTAAAGTTCCGCAAGCGTTTATGTAAGGTATAGTGCACTTTTGATTGACGCAAGCTTTTGTAGAAGGACACTCGGAGCTTACTATGGAGTCTACAAAACGCTTCGTGAGCGAGTCCGACACGCACTTGGCTGGTTTTTATGGTTAATAATATGCGTATGTCTTTATAATAAAGCATTAAAATAAACTTTCATTATAATAAAATATGTGGGCAATGTTCATCGGAATAATGTAGCTTCTTGATCGTATTTTTTTTTCAAATCGTACAAACACATACCTACTCTTTCTCTTCGTAATATCATAGTATCAGAGCCGGCCCTTCAGATTTCAATTTAATTTTTCTCACGTCAGTACATAGAAGTTTTAACAGTCCTCTTACGTCCTGGATGGCATTTTATGTTGCCAAGCACATCTATCTATCTATCATCACGCCTTTTATTCCAAGAGGGGTAGGCAGAGACAATCGAATGCCATTTGTTACGATCCTGATTTCTTTCTCTTCTTTTATATTTATCATACCTTTCATACATGATCGGCGATTGTGTGCATTATAAATCGGTTCTTTTTTATTTTTATCAACTTAAAACCAAAATCAGAACATGCGTTATGATTTTTAGAACAACTTTTGTTTAAAAAGTTTTTTTATTCACCAATGCCTTTTTTGTTAAGTATAATTATAAAAAAAACCGAAAAACCATAAAAATGGCTATAGATAAAAAGCACAAGGTATGATTTTTTTTAAATATTTTTCCCGTTATCAGCGCACCAAAATACATAAGAAACCATCAAAAACAAGGAGTGTCAAAATAAGAAAAAGAAATGAAAACGCAAAGCATTTAAATTTTAACATTTCAATTTTGTCAACGTTATTTTGGCCCACTGTGTACAGTGTGAAAACAAACTAGATAGCAATCTCTAGAGCACTACACCTTGGCGTCTTGGGACAAAAATTGGAAAGGCAGTGTTGACACTAAACTTTTCACTAGGGAAAAATGCAAACACTAACGTGATACGATTTTTTTAAATATTTATATACTAGCGTCTGACTTCCTTCCTTGTATGTAATGTTTTTCGGATACGCAAACTTGAAATTATAAAGGCAGTACGTACGTATATTCATTTCTCTTATACAATAAAATGACCTCAGGATATTACTTTTAAAAAAATAGAAAGAATTTGTTATATTTGCTTGTATGTAGATGTAGCTGTCATTAGCTCAGTTCAGATCAGTCCAGCACAATTCTGTTAAATTCAGTTCAGTTCAGGTTCTACGTCTTCCGCTTCTAACCTGGGACCGTTAACCGTGTCGAACCCATAAGGCAATACGTCAAGTTGTAGATATAAAACGTTTAGGTTCAGTGCAGGCCAGCTCAGTTCAGCTCAGTTCAGGTCTGTTCAGGTTAAGTTTTCAACTCAGTGTTAGGTACTCCTCAGTGATCTGAGCCAAACTCCGCAGTACCACGAACGAAGTTCCTCGAAAGAAACGAATCGGTATCAGGAAGTATACGCCTTTTAAGTATTGTACAGATAAATTATGTTTATTACGGAGTCAAAGGCAAATAGAAATCATTTTCAAATATAGAAATTCTAAAGTTATTTTTTAACGAATTCAAAAAAAAGACGTTACTCAATTGGCCATGCTAACTTTTTGAACAGAAACGGAGATCTCGAAACATTTTCGAGAAATAAGCTTTCAGTACAATTTCTAATTATCAGATTTTAAATTAAGTCTATACTTTTTAAGATATTCAATAAATAACAATAACTTTCTATTGACCTATGAATGACGTCATCATAAGCGGTATGAATAAAATACGTTTGCCTACAAAAAAGGTCAATCTTTGAGTGACAGCTTTACAAATTTATATCTCTCGTGTGATTATTTTCGTTTAGTTGACGTTAATTTGATTGACTGTCACTTTTTAACGACTTCAAAAAAAAAGACGTTACTCAATTCGACCGTATATATATTTATTTTTTTATGTGTGTTCGCAGATAACTTCGTCGTTTATGAACCGATTTTGATGATTTCTTTTTTAATCGACAGATAATTCTTCCGGATTGGTTCCATTTTATGTCATAAAAATTGGTTCATTCGTTTTTCAGTAATTTTGAAAAAACTGACTTTATAAGTCAATTATCAGTATTTCGATGAAATATGTACCGATTTTGACAACTTATTTTTTTAAGGATATATATAGCAGAGGTGCACTAAATAAGTATTTTTGTCAAACAAACCTTGAGGTGGTGTAAATGTTTGTATGCTAAATCATATTCCCTTATATTCCTATAAATTCACATTGAAACTTAGTATTAATACTCTTCAAAATAAATAATAAAATACGTGTTTTACATTTTAAAAACAAGTCAGTAAAACAATTCTTTATATATATAAAAAAAACTCGGCGCCTAATTAATTACGATATTAATATTCGTATATCATAGTTTCATCACCCTAACAAACGTAACTAGTTCAATTCAAGAAAAAAGAAAAGAAACAATTGTTAAATGGCGAAATATTCTGGAACTAAAGTGGGTAATATTGAGTAATTTGTAATTGTAAAGCACAGTGGGTCCACAAAAGATCTCACTACTTATTACGGGCTAAGAGCCGCGAGGCTTGGCTTCACAAGGTTTATTTTGTTACCTGTATATAAACAGTTTCTAAATAAAACTTTATATTCTTTGGCAAAGATTTAAATAGCTAAACATTGTTGCCTTTCATAAAATCGCACACATTTTACATTATTGCAATATCACCGTAATGTGTACACGCACAGCAGTCGGCGAGAACATTCTTTTTGTGAACTCATATTTACAGGTTTACCGTCTTTTTTCGTACTTCCATTCCACTCTATTCCACGGAAAATTCTATTAACCGTAGTCCCATTGTCCAATGGTACTGTGGAAAACTTCATTACTTCTATTTTAATTTTCCGTAGTTCCATCAATTAATAGTGTTGTTTATTCTTCCCCCTTTAGCGCGTCAGTGCAGATCTTGTAAACCAAAATTAATTATGCTCCGTTTAAGCATCGTCTATCCACTATGCCGGGGATAATTTATATATTTCCTCGAGAGACATCATTCGACAACAGTCGCTTAGATATTATAAAGTTACAACTTAAAATACTTATTACGGCGATTCTTGTATTCGTGTATTTTATGTCAAGTGACGAATATTTGTGTGTTTATTCGTATTCTATAGACTCAAAAACTACTGGACCGATTTGAATTTTTTTTTTGCATTTGATAGCATAATTCTTGGGGAAGGTTATAGGCTATTTAACATCACGCTACCTACCCAAGGAGTATATCGCGTATAGTACAACGCGTACGAAGTAGCTGACAATCAATATTTTAAATAAATTCACATTGTCAGACCAGGAACAAATTAGAACGAGTCGGAATCACACTTGACTGGTTCTTATTATTTGTTATTTTACTTAACACTGCAGTACACGCGTGGCCTAGTAGACTAGGGTAACATTTTTGTTGATAACTTTTTTTTTCGCGCATAAGAGTGGTGTGATTCCAGGAAAGCCTTCTTCGTTAAATTTAGTAGTCCGCGCGTGTATTGACGCACCTAATTTAGGTAAGTGACTTCTATTAATTCCTATTTTATAATGATATTTACTGTTACTATTTACACTTTACTCTTATACTATCACCCCAAACATTTTGCAAAGTTATTTTAATTTGATCTTTAGTATTTTTTTTGCAGTTTTATCATTAATTTCACAATGAACGTTGCACGAATTGAAAGGTGGCTGATGGAACTAGATGATGAAGGAGATGAAGAGGCTGAGAGTTGAGAAAGAAGAAGATGAATTAAAACCTGAGCCAGACTTACAAACTTTCGATTCGTGAGTCAACTTCTTGTGGAATTGAAGCAGCTGGATTGAGCGTTGAGTGAGAAGAAGTCTCAGAAAATGATGTTCCGCTCTCGGAATTTGAAAGCGGAAGACAGTGTGAAGTTTATAAGTCTACAAATGGTACCATGTGGAATAAAGACGTACCTCCAGCAACGCGAACTCGCGTCCATAATTTTCGGATGAGACCACCAGGCCCAAAAGAAGAAGTAGCTAGGAATGCAAAGGATCCGCAATCAACGCTTTGGTAATCAACCAAATGAACGTCAACCCTGCAGCAATTGCAGTGGGCATGCATAGAAACACTTCCCCGACAACTTAAATTTAGAATAGAAAAGCTTCTGGGTACAACCCAAGTAGTGCAGCACAATGTCACACCAAAGATGGGACGGGGTGGTCGATTCGCACTTTGTTCAAGAGCCCGTAATCGATCGACATAGAAATGGTGTAAAACTTGCAATAAATGGATTTGCTCTGATCACGAAGCTGTGGTGTGCTCTCATTGTTACGAAACATACAATTTTTGTCATTAATTTAAGTTTATATATAAAAAAAATAACGATCAGTCTCATAGGTGCCATTTTTGTTAAATTTTCTTATAAGTTTATTAAATTGTTCCTAATTTCCGGTTTCTACTAGTTATGTAATATAATTAACTTTATAAGTAAAGTAAAATAAGTAACTAACTCATCCCATTTATTGTTTTATTCATATAATATCCGAAATACAATTTATAGCCATTTTAAAATGGTCTACCATACTAGGCCACGCGTGTATTTGTGTAAAAAAAAGGGGCGCGTGTACTCAGTGTTAAGAGTATGTGTTATAGTTATACATATACTAGTTTGACGTTTGAATGTATTGGCATTATTAAGATAAAGCAAAAAACACAGAATAAAACACGTTTCTTGTATGGGGTGTATTTTTTTATATAAGTTGACCCTGTAATTAAAATAAAATGTTATATTTAATTATAATATTTAATGCAATTTCGGAGCATGTATGAAAGGTATGATGAATATAAAAGAAGCGAAATAGGTATGCCAGGATCGTAGAAAATGGCATGCATTGATAGATGATAATTCCGGATTTAAATCATAAGAATTTTTAACATGATTATTTTGTTCACCCACGCCGCGCTTATAAGTAGTTATGTGGGCGAGTGATAACACAAAGTACTGAACAAGTTCTTGCTTGAGAAAAATAGTTTTTAAGTTTTCTTATAAAAGTATTTTCTCAACATTGGAAAGTTGAAATTGTGAAAAATCGCTCCATGTTATACTTAAGAGCTATTTTGACATAATGTTATCACATCTAGTTTCTGATATAATATTTTGCTTCTACGATTTCTGAAATAATGTATTTTGCTGCATTAGAAACATATTTTCATTAAGTTTCAATTTACAAAATTATATTTTTACAATACACATTATTTGATCCTTTTTAAGGTTCATATTTTGCGTCGGGGTTTTTTAATTTTTATTTCCCTCTTTTTAAACTAAGTATGTAATTTTGTTCATATAAATTATAGAAATAACATTCATTAACATCAATACATTTTTTATATGTTCAATAAAAGTACACCTAGGTCGTCCTCTGCCAGCATTTTCTTTCACTTCTGCCATATAAACCTTTTTAGTGAATCTTTCATCCTTCATTCTTCCAACGTGTCCAAACCAGCGTAAACTACTTTTCTTCATTTTAGTCACAGCATAATCTTTCACTCCGCATTCTTTCTTAAAGACATCGTAGAAAATAGAAATGCGGTCTTTAATGTGTGATATAAAGCGTATTGACCGCATCCGGAACAACGGGTATGCTTATCCTCATAAGAACTTGAGCACAAACTAGAACTTCAAATAAAGGCTGAGATCTCTACAGTACACAGGCTCTGATAAAACCTGAATATTTTGAAAACTATTTAGCCGATTTTCATTAGACATATCGAAGAACCTGCTCTGAAGTGACGCATGAAACGGCAACGAAAAAAATTTATTATCCCGTCTCCGTTCCGTCGTGGGTAAAAATATAGTTAAAGTGTTTATCAATAATTGAATCAAATATTAAAATAATTATATTATTTTGATCATCTTCGTAACCCTTACGATCATCTGCAACATATCTTATTACTTCAAAAGTAATATTAGTAAAAAGCCTTTAGGTTACTAACTCCCTAAAGACCGAAGTTGCGACCTAAATCATCGCCTGAGAGCCTTTTCAACAATAAGTGATTGCACTGCCGCAGACAGACATATGGGTTTCGGTGAACCGGTAGAATATTTAAAGTACTAAATGTCAGCTGGTAGACCAGTATGAAACGAACGTTTCAATAAAAGTTGGCTTAAAGTGTCATTATACTAGCAATCTATAACCAAGATAAAATATATATAAGGTCGAAGCGATTTTTTTCAAATATTCTCTTCATATATTCTCTAAGCTCTTGGTAAGTAATACCTCTAGCAAACAGATTTTATATTTTGGGATATATAAAGATCATATATAAGGATTTATACTTTTTAGGAAGGTTATTCAAGGTGTCAAGGAATTATACTTAAAATGCTGCTAAAATGCTCTTAGAACAAGTACATAATATTGTCCTTATAATATTGGTTTACTAGCTCGTTGCCCATTGAATTTTAAATGTGACAAGGATTTATCCCGAAGGATTTCCGACCTCCTATTATCTCTGCCCAAAAAAAACGTCAATCCGTCGCTCTGTTTAACGCGAAAGAAGGACAAACATACACATAAACACACTTTCGCATTTACAATATTAGGAGTAAGAGTACCTTCACGAGAGCCGTACGGGTCCCAAGATTCCTGTTACCGCTACCATGCTGAAGAAAAGGTTTTCTCATGCCAATTTTACGAGTGATGCAGTTTTTCGGATTTATATATTTTACAAAAACAAAATCACTTTGGTATATAGCTTAAGTGGGGATAAACCCCGCATGCCAGCGTAACACTTAAAAATGAACGCTCATCAGAATATTATTACTAGGTTAAACAAATAAATAAATAAATAAATATTATATTGGTTCATATTAAATTAGATTAAAATGTATGGAATTCCATTCGATATCAAATTAATCTATTTGTGGTAACCTCAGAATTTCAGGAAATGCCTACAAGGAATATTCCTATTTGGAATAATTATGTTGTTTGCATTAATTTAATATATGAACTGTTCATATGTTGCAATTGTGCTGGAGATATATATAATAATCACGATATAAGTCAATTGAAAATGTCTGATATGCAAGATGAAAAATACTACCAGAATACGATATTTAAAATTGCATGAAATCCAATATTTGAAAAGTTGCGAAACGCGTATGAAGGATTCCATTCCATCGAATCGCAATCTCTTGAATCATGAATATGACATTACCTATATCTAGCAAATGTTAAACGTTAAACTGAAAATGATAATCGTAGGTACCTCAAAATTGTATTACCGTACCTTACTCAAACTAATTTTCGTCAAAAATATATTTTTTATTCACTGGTTAGATATGATATTATATAGTTAGATACATTGTTAACGATTTTAGGAGCCTATATCTCGCGAAATATTCACGTTTAGTTTCATATTTATAAACAAACTATTATAAAAAATAAACCTAACAATACATTCTATCATTCGTATTTGCTTGTGTATCATATTCAACAATACTGTAGAAATATTTCAGACTCAGTTTGAAAGAGTACAAAACAATATTTCTTATTTAAACCTATTTTTAATTTTCCGCGACCAAAATACTATTGTTGATACTTAGTTTTGATTCGTTTTTCGAGTCGATTGACATAAAAAAATTTTTTCATGATTTTATTACATAACTCGTAAACCCTCACTAATCAGATATAAATCTCGGAGAACTCTTTCAATGAAATTGGTTTATGACTTCTTCTTCTTCTTCTTCTTTTGATATATGGCAACAGTGCTGACTTATCGTCGCAATTCTGCCAATGCCCAGTGTTTAATCTTGTGCAATAGCATGCCTTTAAATCGGTAGCTAAGATTATCCTGCCGACTGTGATATGTCATTTTAATCACAACCAACCAAGGCGTGACGTGGAATCGACTTCTTCTATTATCGCCCTTCTATTGGGGCCCCGTAGGATCAACCATTTTGTTCAAGAGCGGCCCATCGCAGATTATTAATTGTAAAATTTGGGCCGGCTGATGAAACATTGGCCACCTTTGATCTAAAGAATATTTATAGAGAACTAAAAGAGTGCAGTGAGGTGTCGTGGAAGCTTCTTAGTTGTACTCTTTTTCGCTCACTAACATGACCAACAATCCTCGCTACCCACCCAATGAGTTTCGTTTCAATGCCGAGTTCGTGTCGTTTCACTTTCTGTGAATTAGTTCTCTATCCCGAAAGTAGGTTTAAAAAATTCGCTACAAAAATTAATCTAATAGTTATGTATGATACTTACCTCTAAAATATTTTTACACTACATCTGGCTCGGATTTTTAACATAGAATATGTGGAAAAAAAATCATAATATGAACGTACTTTCGCCCCGCTCAGCAATGACCGCTGACGTTGATCAGCTGGATTTTGTTTGACCATGTGCTATTGATATTTTTTTTGTTTTATCTATTCCATTCGGAAAAGGCAAGGACACCTACCATACAGCCAAGTCTTTAATAAATTGTTAAGGCCAAAGCACCAAAGCATGAGCTGTTGACATCAGAACATACTTTTTCTGTAGACCCTGTTCTAAAAGGAGAAAATGGCGCGCGTGTTGCTTTGTTGAAACTATTTACTCGTAGAAAATAGTATGTATAACTCGGGGAAAGTGCAATTCACAACACGTGTGCTTGCCCACTTGTTGGTAATAGGCCACTTTCTTCCCTTGATGAACAATCTACTATTAGGTATAATTTGACATAAATTATATGACGGTAAACAAAACATCTTCTATGACTTATTATCAGAATCAATGAAAATATGGCCGAGTTATTAAGCTTATGACATACAGAAGGACGGGCATAACGAACGTATAAGGCTAAATAGAAAAACTCTTTGATGAAAGTGAACAAAAATAGGGCATGGCTTTTTTCGCTAACTTCAAAGACCCCTTCGTTAGTATGTGATTCTACTTTTTCATTAGAACGTTAACGAACAGTTTTAATTGGTAACTTCTAAATGTCGTTTTGTTGCTACAAAGGGACGTGCCAAACACAAGCGGAAACTTTTTCAGTTTTTTGTTACGCAACTCTATCCAATTTGTTTGATAGGAAACGTTTCGACCTAAATCCCAATATCTAGTTTCCAGGCGAAGAGGTAAACTAGCTTTCCGCCCCTTATACAAAAATCCCATAGAAAAGTTCTTTCAGTTTTTCCCGAATCATTCTTTTCAAATTATTATTTCCCTAAAAACCTATTTGGACTATTACGAATATTAAAAAAAACAAATCGGTCCAGCCGTTATTAAGCGAATGAAATGAACAGCATTTCATTTTTATTTACAAGATTTTACATATAAGTACTTCTACTTCTTCTTTGCCTTATCCCATTTGGGGCAGGCCTCCTCGTTTGTAGGCGCCAGTATTCACTGTCCTGCAGGGATGTATGCATGTTTAGCTGTGACCGTTTCATATCCTTGGAAACGGCTGTCCAGTCCACCACGTGGTAAGGGCTACCCCTTTGCCTTTCTTTTTGTCTTTACCTTTTTTTTAAGTTTTTAGTTACCTACTAAGTAACATTAAAAATACGAAAGTAATAAATATACCAGTATGATCTATAACCAGTATCTTTAAAACCGACTTATAGCTCCGAAACGGCTGAATAGATTTTGATTTCAATTTCAAGGGTCGTGACAAAACGTCAAAAATGGGATTGAACAATGGTAATATTCATTCCCTTTTTATTTTGAATATTTTAATACCTAGAGGTTGGTATTCTATTTAGTCGCTTTAAATTATGTACCTATTCATAAAATGTTTTCCTTTTATTAGGTGAGGAAAGTGACAATGGGGATATGGATGGTCGCCATTCGACTGACACTTCACCGCTTGGCCAAAAACGTGGTGGAATACTGAAGGGTGGAAGACTATGGAAATCAATTGAAAATGAAAAAGATTTGAACGAAGAGGTATGTAACAATAGGCATAATATAGATCAGAATCTAAAATAAAAAAAGTTACAGTAAATACAAAGTGTTAATTTTACTAAATCGTGTTCATTTCAAAAACAAACAACAGAAGTGTCGGAACTCAAAATCATGTTACAATGAGTAAGAGGATTCAGTTAATAGCACGGAATAATTTGTTTGCATAAATGCAGCTCTCGCTCAACTATTCCCGTGATGTTTAGGGACTTACTCAGTTCTATGAAATTCAGTGTTTGCCGCATTGAGTGTATTCAAATATAAAACAACTATTTAAGGCTTCTTACCGGCACACGCTACATTTCGGACATTTTTGATGTCTGTTTGTGAGAATACGAATAATATTGTGGATACAATTATGTGTCATTTTGAAAATACAGATCTTGGTCTTCAAGACTGACAGAAGGAAATTTTGAAATTATTTCAATAGTGTTGGTAAATTATCATTTTTCCGGACTCGTTTTCCAAAAACTTACGTTCTAGTGACGTTTGACGATCGATCTTGTGAAGCTCACTGAAGATTTTGAACATTAAAAAACAGTATTGACACCGTATATATATATAATATGGTCAACTTAAATATTGGTAGATTAGATTTTTCAACTTTCATAAAAAATGTATTGTAATATAAAAAATAACACATTATCCTCGAATTATTCCATAACAAGAATCTAAATTTTATTTAATATAGAAAACATTACAAATATAAATAAAAAATAATTTAAAGAGTGAAAAATTTGCAATGTTGAGTATTTTTTATTTTCAAACCATACCCTCTATTTATTTTGATATCAAAGTCAACATAAAAAAATCGCGAAAATGATCAAAATTTGAAGGCCCGACTAATTTTCAATAACGCACACACCCGCGTTACTTAACTAAATTTCGAGTGCGGCGTAACGGTAAGGCCTCTCAATAGCTGATCAGCTTTTGTAATTCCTAAAAATGTACGATAAATACTATCTTGCTAATGACGAGCATTTATACCTATTATGGTAAAAGATTGGATTCACCCTGTCTAGATTACGCAGTATTAAAATTTATTGGGAAATCTCAGAAATTGCAAAGAAACCTCGTAAAACAATATTATACCTAGTAGGTACACAAATGATTCTAGACACTATTTACCTTATTAATTTCAACATCTTGTCAAACAAGTTACTACTTTTTCTAAATAAATACCTAAATATAATTCTAAACGTCGATACACATGGTTGACTATGTTATATTATAGCAAATATACCAAAGATAAATTGAATGTAGAAATTAGACTTACAAAGAATGAAATCGGTTTTGTGAAAATGCATGAAACGGACTTCGGCTCTTCTAGCAGCAAAATTATTCATGCGTTTGAATCCGGATATTCAGAGCTTGAAATTAGATCAAATTGATTGTAATATTCTTCCAAAGAAAATCCATTGCAGAACGTGCGTAATGTTTTTTAAACTAAAAACCTAAACACACCTTTACGTCATTTATTGCGATGACGAGAAACACCACTTTTAGCCATATTAGGTTTTCTCTCAATTGCGCTATCGCCACTCTTTTCTTTTTAGACTTAGGTACACCTTCGGCATAAGATTATTGATAAGTAGTAAATAACATAGCATATAAAATAAATATTTTTATATTGTGTTCAGCAACTGGAGGAGCAACGTTCAGGTGTAGCATCTGGTGGTAGTGACGAAGATGGATCAATGACACCGAGGTCTGTCCGCTTTCTGGAACGTCCCAGGATGAATAATTACAACCTGGAAACTAACAAGGAACCAGAAACTTTCCAAGCTGACTCAGCTATTCACAAAGAATTCACTTCTCATAGGTAAGGATATATCTATCTATCTTGTTTTTAAGAAATAGACTCGAAAACTACAGAACTTAAACATGATACATATAATTTAAACCAAAGAAAAAAGACCAAACTGGCTATAATAGTTTTATATTTATATTAATTTAATTATTATACTTCTATAAAACTATAAAACTCACAATCGCGAAAGTTTTAACATAATGGATTAGCTTATTTAATATTACTATTATTTTTAGAGTTTCAAACCTTTATAAAATATCTCTAGTATCAGGCGGTCTGTCGCAAGGATTCTAAATAAAATGTGCGAACCCGATTAGCAATTGGCCTGTTTTTTTTATTACAGGACAGTGCAAATTTATTTATATGTATAGATTGATGCTTCTCTTGAAGGAGATTTACATACGATTTACATTTTCTTGCCTATATTGACTAAAAAACTTCGTTAAAGGAAGTACTTAGGTCACGTTCCAGCCATATTATGTGAAATGGGTATAAAATCTAGTAAACCTTATTTTTATCAGAATACTACATAATATGACTTTTACATCCACTTACTCTTAAGTAAGTACGTGAACGGAAAACCGAATGACAAAAGTTCGTGTTATATTGGTAGATATTATTTTTCATCATAATGTCAAACAAAGAAAGGTTTTTGAGCTTTCCTTTATGTTTGACCTTTATATAAATTGATCAGAATTCTAAATCCAGTCATATTAATTTTATTTTAAATGGCATGACGTGTAGGTAACAGGCGGCTATATCAACGGAACGAATCTACTAAGAGATCATTTACTTTTATTGTGAAAATAGTAATTTAAGATAACATAAATGTAGGCTATTTATATACCAATTTGAAATAGAGACTAACAGATTAGACTAAACTCTCTCTCTAGAAACCATAACATTGCGTGATTCCTACAAAGTCTCTGTGCAATTTCCTCAGAACAATAGACGAGAATTTCTGCTAGTAATGCTTTCAAAGACTGAATAGAATCGTTTAACATGCCATTTTTACGTTTGATCAAACAGCTTTCTTTGATCATGCTAATATTTTATTCCCATAATATTTTAGTTGGGAAACTATTTTCAAAAAATACGTGTCGATCTGTTGCTCTGTTTTGACGTGAAAGTAAGACAAATAAACGAACGCACCTTCGTATATAAAGAGAAAGTGTGAGATTTTTTGTTTATGAGAAGTAAATTCAAAAACTAATGTAGTACGCAGGCGCTAGAGGTGAGTATGCAAAATATGAGGACCGAATTCCACCAATGGATTTCAGTTAAGAATAGGTCAAAGATTAATAATGTGGATCTTGCCCGTCAATTTTTGGTTCATTTTTTACCCCCTCTACTCTTATTTGTAAAGGGAATGTATTGAGTACATGCTATAAAATCATTTTAATGATTATTTCAGTAATAATTTATAGTTTTTTTCTAGGATGGGTTGTTGAATGAAAGAAAAAAAATGTAAAAAAATCTTTTATTATTAATAAAAAAAGTTACATGTATATAAAAACAGTGAATTTAAACAAAAGACGTAATGTAGGCAAGCAGATACTCATTTATATTTAGACAATATATGAAGAGATACAATATATTTCTGATTTTTTTCAACTGCAAGACATTGTTTGACAATTTGGTACATTTACAAGGTTGAATTAATGACTCTGGTAAAGACGGCTTAGTAATTTGTCGTGGACGTAAGTCAACATTCAGCTTTTCATAACCGTATAGACAATAATCAATGGGGTGTAATTGTATTTGATGAGATTTTTTCCAAATAAATGGTTGTACTGTATAGCCCTTAATAAATGCAAATGCAAATTGTAAAGCTTTTCTTGCAAACATTCAAAATAAATTACAACTTGTTCTATTTATTTGCACTAATGCTCCAAAATATACACAAGTTAAAGAAGACTGCGAGATGTACATTTGTAGAGGATACGATACAAGGGTCTTTATTTTGTGAGGTACTTGAATTGCAATGAAACCACTTAGAAGCTGATTAAAGAATGTTTTGCCACATATTACACGCAGTAAGAATTCAATCTGCTCATATTATTATAATCAGCGCTGATACAGAGGTATTCGTCTTGACAATTTATTTCTGGAAATACTTAGCAAATATCGGGTGTCTTGGTCTATGGTTCGACGGTTCTCATACAAAGAAATATTTTCTAGGATGCCATTTAGCTGCTGAAACCCTGCAATGGATATGCGATATTTTGCCAGCATTACTTGCTGTAAGTGGTTACGACACTATATACTAGCAGATTTGGCAGTAAAATGCAAATTATTAATCTTTGACCTATTCTTAACTGAAACCTATTGGTGGAATTCGGTCCTCATATTTTGCATACTCACTAACCTCTAGCGGCCGGTCTAATGGACTGATTTAAAAAATCTTTTACTAGGTATTACCTTCAGTGTTAGTTATAAATATTGCTATATCTAACGAAACTTCTTTTTATACAATATTTGAAATGTTGGTTTATAATAGTGAAAATAAATTAAATAGGTTCAGTAGTTTTCTACTTATGGGCTTGTTATCCGGCCGCGGTAGGCATTTAGCGCTCTCTCAACCCTCACCAATTATTATTTAATCTATGCCCTCGCGTAAATTATATCGCGCGGGCGCAGCGCGTTTGAAGGTTTGAATTCGCATTACCCCGAACCGGTAGATTTGTGGCATCGCACGTCACAGTATAAACTATGCAGTAGGAAAACTTGAAATATACTTATATTATTGAACTTATATTTAGGCCTGGATTTACACTAGGGGCCACAGGGGGCAGTGCCCAGGGCGGCAAATACCAGGGGCGGCAAAAAAAATCGTAGAGAAAATCGCGTTTGAGAACATTTGCACATTTAACGTTTACTTATCCCATTTATAATAAAAATAATGAATGATTAATTTTAATTATTAAAAAAAATGTAGGATTTAAGCATTTTTTCACGGTGCCCCAGGGCGGCACTAAGGGTAAATCCGGCCCTGCTTAAATTCATTTAAAGATAAAGTTTTGTAAATAAATTATGCCGTTATGCAACTTGTTTGCTTACTTTTAAAATGCCATGGTTGGATCTTGGGATCAAGACAGTTATAAAATAAGAATAATGGGTAGCGACAAACAATAAGTTTTTATTGATTTTTAAACATTAATGAGTAATCGAAAGTAGGTTCCTTCTTATTAAAATTCTTCAATATTGATTTGTCGTTGGCGTGGACCCGGTTCCAAATCTGGTTGTGGCTGAGAGAATATACGTGTGTCGGCCCACTAGAATTTACATTTTCCTTATCTTGTATCGATAATTTCTTATTGGCATATTCCACGTGATTGTCTGCTATCTACTATTTCAGGAAGTAAACATTTAATATATGTAAAACTGAACCAACTTAGGCTCTATTTGGGTTTTCCAGAAAATTACATATTTTTCGTTCCGTTTAGATGTAGCTACTTACTCTTCATCGGTGCATGGTACAGGTTCATAGGTTCCTTTGTTTGATCGAGGCCATGATGCACTAAAATAATTTAATTTTTAGGTTAGATAATAAGTTTATTAGTAACTGTAAAGTTTATTTTGTGACAAAGAACTACTGCTTTTTAAAATATTAGAGTACTATAGATAGAGAAACGTTTAAACGTATCTTCTACGCACACACATCTCATACAATATTATGTGCCATGTGTACAGTGTATACTATAGTGTAAAATTTAAAAGTTATAAATAACTATTAACATTTTTTTTCTTCACCGGTTCTTCTGTTACGATTCCAGGGTACTCAGCGAAAAACTGAGTCTTCCTCGTTTAGCCGATGGTATTTATAAGGCTATTAACATAATCTAGGTACAGTACGACTAAAGAAATAATGCGCATAGAAATCTTCGCCATACTTCGTATTTCTTTTGTACATGAAGAGTTCCTCTACCTACTATAATGTGATAATATCTATACTGTGACGTTATAGATAAGATAACATTATGAATTCTGTAAAAAATACTACCTGATTGGTTACTTGATCTTCCGACATTTCAAATTAAATAATTTATTTTTCTTATTTATTTAATTTCCCATGTTTTTGTCGAAAAATAATAAACCGGTTGCAGTACAGTAGCCAAGTGCGGGGAGCGGCAAAAGCGACACAGGTCCGACCTCGACAATGCCCGGCGGGCTTCTGCTTCTGCAAGACGCGCGTTGTCCGCTTTTTATATAAATTACGCTTTTAGTCCTTGTTTAGAAAAATACCTATTTATTTGCAAAAATATCCAAACACATTGATCTTAATCAATAAAACGGTAATAATGTATATAAATTTTGACATAACCTTTGTTAGATTTGTAATAAAACTGGAAAAATAGACGAAGTTGGACATGTTTTTACATTTTTTTATGATCGAGCGATATTAAACTTTTCATCTTTTTAACCTAACAATTACATATATAGAGCATAATGTTGAACTACATCACATTTCTTTTATCTCAAAACAATCGACATTTGCCTACTAAAAGTTGGTTCAAAAAAGGTTGAATTTGGGGTAACCCAGCCTTAAAAAATAAATAACTCGCAATCGAAAGCAAATAGTATTGTTTAACCTTTTTTTTTCACGCCAAAACAGTGCGGCCATTCGTTTGTTGTACAGAAATAGTTAGCGGGCCAAAGTAACATAGGCTATCCCAAAAAATCTAGGAGACCTTTAATTGGCCTTATTAATATATCTATTTTTAGTATATAAGTTGCAAGTATGTACGCTGTTGTTTTTTTTAATAAACAGAAAAAAAAATTGTTACTGGAATCTTTATTAAACATTTATGCAAACCCGTGTGAAGCCAGGTAGGGGCGTTAGCAAATACATAATATAAATTTTATACAATATATAATATAAAAAAAAATTAATAGTTGTCAAAATATTAACCATGTGATGTTTTGTATTTTGACAGATACAAGTCTTTCAGAAACTGAAGGTTACTTTACATTGATCTAATTAACGAAATATTGTTATCTTTAACAGATTGGATACACCGCTTATTCTCACCAATCACGCTCCGAAAGCTAACTCTGCTGTTCAACAACTATTCAACAGTAGCAGACCTCCACCGCCAGTTATCGAGCAACAAATTTCCGCTTCAGAATCGCTCAGGTTAATTATCAATATAAATTGTCTGCGCTATGGTTGATTTCATTAGAATCGAATTGAATTTACCATAGCGCAGACGATTTATAATGTAATGTACAATATTATTTGAAACGTATCTATTTATCATCACGCCTTTTATCCCAAGAGGGGTAAGCAGAGACAATCGAATGCCATTTGTTACGATCCTGACATACCTCTTCTTTTATATTCATCGTAACTTTCATACATGCTCGGCGATTGTGTGTACTTTTAATACATATTTCCATCGATCAATAAATTTTTATATGTTCAATAAAAGTACACCTAGATCGTCCCTTGTGCCAGCATATCCTTTCATTTCATGGATATAAACCTTTTTAGTTTTTAGTCAATATTTCATCCTATATTATTTTATTCGTAAATTAGTTAAATCTAATTGAAAGGAAATGTTTAGTTATGATTTATGATTTATCGTATTTTTTTTAAATCTGTTCTGCGGTTACATAACTAGTCAGACAGTTTCAAAACTTTTTTATTATATATTATATATTTTGTTATAAATTCGTAAATATATAGACAATGAGACCTCTGAAGATCATTTTATATTTTAACAAAAAAAGAAGTTAAGTTTATGTTTAGAAAATCCATTAGTCAACTTTGTCAAAAATATTTTTTATTAGAAATCGATTCAACTTGGGTAACTTCAACTACAAATTAGTTCGTAACGTTCTCAGCCTTACAAAAAAAAATATCTTCACGATCTTTATGCCTTGCGCTGTGGCTAGAGACACAAGTAACAGTGTCCATTGTTTGCCAGTTGTCTATATTAGATAGAACAGATGACTTCTATTATATCTAGGAAGAGTACTTATCGGTTATTTTTTAGAGG
The DNA here is from genome assembly GCA_963924495.1 of Nemapogon koenigi. Lineage (NCBI taxonomy): Eukaryota > Metazoa > Arthropoda > Insecta > Lepidoptera > Tineidae > Nemapogon > Nemapogon koenigi. The sequence continues at coordinate 19,053,432 of OZ004629.1, forward strand.
AAGACGTGCCCTCCGAAACACAGAAAGTCGATTGAAGCCCATATTATTATTCTTAAAGAAATCTGTGTTTAGAATTTTAGCACGAGTGAGTTATATGTGCAATTTATAAAATTCTTAGTTAAGAACATTTTTAAGACATACAATATATCGTATCGGATGGCTATAGACACGACAACAAACGAGTAGATATTCAGTTCCTTATGATAGGTGGTCTGCATATTGCCAGAATATAGCTTATTCATATATTCATGTCTGCAACCTTCAGAATAATGTAAACAGTTTCTGATTCATATTAGACTTTCATAAGTTGTTGTTGTTGTTATAATGATTACGTCATATGGAAGTTAATACTCCTGTAGGTAATTATCTGGCCATATAAAAGGCCATATAAATTTGGAGAGGATGTTCATATTATTTTGTTTATTTTGGCATCGTTTAAGAAGAGATATTTCTGAAATTCATGCTCTAGGGTCAAATTGGGTATTAAACTTTTTATGGGAGAAACATCATTTCAATTATATTTGCTTGAAACATAAAATAACAATAAATATTCTACAATAAAAATAATTATTTATGTATTTCAGCATTTTCCCAAAATTCAACACCAAATTTTGCATGGGAAATAATATTTTTCTGTTCACTTGAAACTTGGCATTAATACTCTTCGATATATAAAGAAACGTGTTTTTCAAAATTCAACGCCTAAGAGAAGAAAGGTAGTGCCTCTAGTTTCAAAATTTGCGAAGCCATAGGCGGAATACTAGTACCTATTAAAAGGTTTCCGCAGGTGAAGGTGGGGTGAAATTACCATCTTACCTAACATTAACATATAATAATAAAATAATAAAAATAATATAAAACAGCTAGTGTTTTGGGGACCCTGCCGCAGGACAGCGACACAGTAACAGCGATCTCGAGAGGGTGTTTTATTTATAAGTAGTTTTTAAATGTATATTTATATTTTAATTGTTATACTGTTTGTTCCTTATTTAAATAATATTTATATATATGTTTACGTAAAATAAATGTAATTATCACATTAATATTAACGTTCCTCAGATAGTTTTATTTAGGAACATTACGAAAAGACATCTATTTTCGAAATAGGGAGCTTTTCAAAGTTCTTTCAGTACAAGTTTATATAGTATCATCATCAAGGGGCCGAGGAAAACCTCTTTGCGCCGGCTGTGTCTCGAGGGGCGACGACCCCTCGGTGTCTTCTTTAGGCGCACAAAGTGCGCCAAGGTGGCCTGTGGCTACCTTTTATCCGGGCATTTGAGACCCAGTCGGTCCCCCTACTAGGGACTCGACCAGGTATAGTAGTTCCCGCGGCAGCGGGATACCCTCTGCTAGCCTGTCATACACAGGGGCTATGTCGCGCAGGTGCTCGTGTCGGCTGTTGTCAGCGCGGTCGTACATGCGATGCGCGAGCCGAACCACGAACTCCTCCAAACTGGACATATGCAAGTCCCTGCGTATTGTTGAGTTGCGGACGAACCAAGGCGCGTGCGTAATCGCGCGCAGTGCCTTATTTTGCTGGTCCTCTAGCTGGTGTTTTCTGGTGTTGGACAGGAGACCATACCACGCCGGCGAGGCGTAAGTCAGGCGGGAGCGGACATATAACTTATATATCTTAAGTTTTACCCGGAGTGGCAGACTTGAGCTTAGGACCGGCCGCAGCATGCCACTGGCCGACCTCGCATTTTTGTTAAATTTGGCGCCAATGCAACAAAAGTTATTAACTCCATCTATGGACAGTTTTAGTAACTACAAACACCATCCATGAAAACATAAAATCTAGACTCTTCAATGAGAAATACTGACATATAAGTTCTTAATGGCACCGATAGATGTCGTATGATTAGATGACGCCATCTATTGGTTGATAACGGCGATAGTAACACAATTTGTTAACAAAATTTCATCCTGGAAAATCGCACAGTTCATAATAATGCATTTAAGTATAGATGCTTACATTTTGATTTCTAAGCCACATGACCCCTGACAAATACCTATTTGATATTACAAAGAGATTGAATTATATTATTTGGATCTTTTTGATACGATATAATAATATTTAATAGTCATAGAATGACGGTGCGACTTATTCTGATGTTATATTAGTGTTCGATATAATATAGATAGTTACATAACTTTTCGAGGAAATCATTTAAACCGTAGGACATTCATATAGGAAATATTAATATTTCTTCCCTATTTCTTATGACTTATAATAATATTTAAATCTAATGTCTTGTAGTGGGCTGGTGATGGTGAACCAGCCCACAGACAAGTTTTCCACGTTTAGCTGATGACTATTTTGAGTCCACTCTACTGTTGAAGTATTTTGATATTTAAAGTTAGTACCTACCAGTCAGGCCTGGATTTACACTAGGGGCCACAGGGGCCAATGCCCAGGGCGGAAAATTTCCAGGGGCGGCAAAATTCGGAGAGAGAAATTTTTTTTCGCGTTATCGAAAATGCTTTAAAAAGTGTGATTGTGTTGAAAATATTTGCACATTTAACGTTCATTTATCCAATTTATAATAAAGAGAATAAATGATTTCTTTTATTTATTTTAAAATGTTTTAATTTTTCACGGTGCCCCAGGGCGGCACTAAGGGTAAATCCGGCCCTGCTACCAGTATATTGGATTAGAACATATTTATTGAAATACTTGCAGGAATTGGGATGCTGGTGTGCGGGCCAGGACGGAAGATGTGGCTGTGAGGCGTGTCGCTGAAAGAAATGCTTTAAGGTGCACTTTGTTGAGGAATGAAGCTAAGAAGAAGCAACAACCAAAGGTAATTTAAACAATATAATTCGTACCTTCTGATAATATTACGTGTAATCTAAGTTAGTATTGAGTTTTTAATAGTACTTTATGAAACTGGTGCATGCGAGGTTTTTAATAGTATCAAACGAGTGTTTTATTACCTAGTTATGTGCAATTTCATACACTACTTTATTTAAAATCATGCAATAACTAGGTAAATAAAAGTATCAAAGTTAAAACAACAAAATTAATTAATAGAATAATTACTTATTAAAATTTTGAATATTGCAATTGTGGAACTGAACTTGAATAATTAAGCAAAATCATGCTCTCTAGCGAGCCTGCTTGGTCGAGAAAAAAGAATTTTGAAAGTATTAATTTGTTGAGTAACCTATACTTTAATGAACAACCTATACTTTAATGAAATTTTCAACACACTTGCTCGTAACGTGAGTCTTATTACCTCACGTTTAGTCCATAATCCCATATATTAAACACCCGTGCTTTTTTCTTTACATTACAGTACAAGTGTTATAATATAACCCAATGAAGTTAAATTCGTACAAGATTGCAAATTGTATGTGTGTCCACAAAGCATTCTTTATTTAACCGCATAATACAGTATTTTTTTTAACCACGACTTTGTTGGCTGTTTGGCGAAGTTACCCGTGCTTTATCTGTCACCTGCGAGCGCATAGCTAGTGCGACGCGGGAAAAAACAAAACATGCGCGCCATTTTCCAAACTTAAATATTTGTTAACATTGTCGCCGTGTTGTGGTTAATTATTTTCAAAAATGTCGACTTCAAGTAGCGAAGAATACGTGTTGGGGATTTTACTTGGAAAGAAAGGAACTGACCTTATAATCCTCGTAGTGCGTAGTGGACTGTATTTTTAGGCGTGCTGGCTGGTCTGCCCTCGATTTCCACTGCTTATGGTCCTCGCGTGATGAGGTTCCTTCTCGACTTCTTGGTACACTCGCGAGCGGCTACGGGCCGCACACACAGGTGTGTGTATGATCTCTTGTTGCGTGGTTCAGATGAAAATCGTACAAATAGTGTGTTGCGGGGGGATTCGTTGTGCCTTTTATATCTTTCTTTAGTAACTGACGAGATAATTTGAATTCGTTATCAAAGGTCAGCGGTTAGGAAGTGAAGAATGGTTTTATGCGAGATAGTGTCGTGTGTATTTTAAAGAGAGAAGAAATTGGCTTCTCCAATACGTAAATTTGACTCCATGAAGATTGTTTTTTCCTCGCAAGTGTGTTGAAAACCGTCTTTCAGCTTTCTTATCGCGCTTGCCTAGTGGCTCGCCCTGATAATACCGCCTCGTACGTAATGGCGAACTTATGACACTTGTATCATAATGTACTATTGAAGAACACCTTTTTTTAATATTAGAGACGTATGTATATAAAATGTATTATATGTCAATATAATTCGGTTTTTATATAAACTTTATTTTGCATGATTAGATAAACAATTTAACAGACCGTAGAAAGATTTACATGTTGAAACCATTTAATTTTAATATTACACCGTCGATAACACTTTCCGTTCATGTACTTCCTGTCATTAAACTTTTCGTAGATAGTAGTGAAATATCTTCACCGAATAACCAATTACCCTAAATTAATTTCAATGTGATAAAATGTTGCGCACAACATATACACCAATATAATAGTAGTTTATGAAAGTGTTATATAATGAGGGGTATTAAAACACGAGTGTGTGTTTAAGAACCGAGCCGCTAGGCGAGATTTTCAATAGTATCACACGAGTGTTTTAATACCTAGTTATATGCAGTTTTATACACTACTTTATCTACTCTCGTACATTGGGATTCAACCTACTAAATAAAATATCCACGAAATTCAGTAACTACAACAAAACTTATTCAATGAATGGTGCCAAAACCTAGCACATCACCGCGCATGCGTCAAAGCGGGCGCTGTCATAGACAAGTAAAAATTGGAATGAAAACTTTTTTGTAATACTATAAAAATAAAAATAATTGATGGAACCTAGTTGGTGATATAAACTTTTTGGATAAACCTGTATCGTAATGGTAAAAAAAAATACTTTATAACATTATTTTGTTAGAGAAATAGTGTTATAAAGTGTTTTTTTAATTTTATTTCAGTATTGTGTTTATAAAGTATGTCAATATAAATTCGTTTTGAAGTTTATAATTCGAATTTTAGGATATGAGAGTATATAAAATAAGGTATGATTTTATCAAAAGAACTTAAATAATAATTCATTTCTTTTAACCAACTTTATTCACCTTAAAAAATAAACCTTCTATGTGAATATCTATCTAATTGTGAAAACCGGAACAAAATCCTTTCAATAGTTATGGAGATAGCCGGGCGGAGTTTTAGGTGATTACGAAAAATAATATATACTTAGGGATTTTTTATTTTACAGCAAGAAACAACATCCTTGGCCGAAAGGATTCGTTTACTGACTTGTGACGTGGAAGATGAACATGATGAAGATAGAGCAGCTGCCAGGGCACAACCTGTTAACACAAATGACAAATATTATAATAATGGCGAAAAACCATTCAACAACATTGACAAGTCTAACGAAAAGTCATTTGGTAGTACATCCAGCAGTTCTTCATCATCTACTTTGTCTACGGCAGTTCCATCAAGACTGCAACCACCAGATTTAGCTGATGTGCATCATGAGCAAAAGGTACAGTCAATATCAAAACGACCTTATACACTTTTTCTACTTAGTTGTGTCACCTTCAAATATGTCATCAAATATGAAAGTTGGAGTTATCGTATCACTGTTATAAAGTGACATTATTCCATATCGTCATAGAATATGATTTAGTTTAAACATCTTAGGGTAAGAATTAGCAATCCAAAAATTGGAAAGTTGCTATTTATTCCCATTTCAAATAATCAAAAAATGTACAATTTTATGCAGCCTCGTTCCGAGTCACGTCGTCATATCCTGTCCACTCTGGCCCCGCTGACTGCATGCGTGGGAAACACTGCTCATCATGAAGGCTTCTACTATGTCGCACCTGGCGACAGATCCTTAGCTGCTTCGACCACTTCTATTGATATGGAACATTCGGATGCTCCAGCCCCTGATGTTGTTGCTGGAACTCCAGGTAAAGACATAGGGATCGAGATGTCATTGGAAGAATTTCATATTTGGTCTTATAGTGTCCATACAATATGCAGTAACATGATTTGACTGAAGCTATAAATATGAGATTTAATCAGTTTAAGATGTGTTTTATGACGTATAAGCGCCCACTAAGAAGACAAAATCAAAATTCAACCCTAAAGTAAGGTGACTAAAGGGCGTATAAAAATTGTATTGAAAACATTACATCAAATTCTTGTTATATCTATCTTCTAAGTCGTACACTCTTGACATAGTGATTATATTTATGAATCACTCTGTAACACTCTCCATTCACTGGGTAGATTGACGGCTGTCAATTCGTAAGGCTTCACGGAAACATTTATTAATGGAACAACTCGTCACAAATGTAATATAATCAGTCCATCTGGTAGGGGACCGACTTTGTACCGCTAAATGCTCTATTGAGCCTTCAATGTGAGTTTCATGGCCGAAGAACTTTAGTATTGGCATCTGCACCAGATACGAGTCCCTACTTTATATAAAGGTCTTTCAATGAGATGTCGCCAACACCACGTCTCCTAGGGATTACGCACCATTAACCTGTAATTGTTCTCTAAATCTAAAATTATTTCATCTCCTGTTATTTTCACCCTATGAATCTTTTGTATTTATTTTGATATTTATTGTTTTCTGAGGCTCACCAGAATATTCAAAATTTTCGCCTTATTTTAGTTTCCGCAATTATGAAAATGTAATCTTTGTAGGTTTCCTTGGGAGTCATTTTAGCTCCGGGGTTATTACAGAATACCTCTTAAGGTAGTTTAGGTAGGTATGTAATATCATTTACCAAACGTGTTTTGCATTCCGGCAAGAAAGCGTTCCTTCGTTACATAGAAAAAAGTGTTTCTTGAAACCTTACTAAAATAAATCATGCTTTCATGATCCTAATCCCTAAGCAAGTTTAGAATGCATGGATATCGTAAACAAAATTATAATAATTGTACTCATTCGTACTTACAATTTACATATTTATATTTTCCTTTTTCCTTCATCACATCAACAATAATTGTTGATTATACCTAGTAAGCTACTGAGTACATTCGTACTTACAATTTACATATTTATATTTTCCTTTTTCCTTCATCACTTTCAGGTGCCAATGAAGGTGATGACGGTTTAGCAGCATTTGCTCGAGCTTCAGCACCGCGCACCGAGAAGCTTCGTCAACGATACAGTCAGGAGTCACAACCTGGCAGCAGTGATGACGAGCACGATGACTACGGTACACTATAAACTAGAATTAAGATAGTTAGGGTGCTTCACGATTATTTGCGGGGCATGGCTGAATGTATTTACTATTTGGTATAATTAATACGTTAATTAGTGTGACGATCATAAAATTACCGACATTAATACAATAGAAACCACTGTATTTCATGTTTGCCCTTTCTATAAACTACTATTCCTTATCTGTCGTACAATAGAAAAGTGAAGAAGTTGTTTATTATTTTAGCAATATTGCTTCACTACTTCACTCATAAAATGACTGCGTCACTTCTTCTGCAGTAAAATAATTATTTGATTTCCTGTTCGTGCTGTGGTGGTTGTGATTAATAAGACATATCACGGTCGGCGGGATTATCTTAAATACCGATTTATCGGCTATAAACACTATAAAGGCTATAATACTTGACATTGGCAAATCACCGAAAAACATTGGTGGAGCCATAATAATAAAAAAGAAGAAAAATAATTATTTGATTGACAAATAATAATATCATCAGTGTTTTAAAAACCACCTAAAAGACTCGCTGGCATTATAGACATGCATTAGAGGTCCTAAGTTATATATTGTCAGCCTCTAACAAACTTAAACTACTTTCTACTCTATAAAAATTCTCAGTGACAAAATTTTCCAATATTTTCCAGGTTTCCATCGTCGCCCTGCTGTACGAGGCATAGCAGTAAAACAACAGCTTGCTGCATCCAATGATATACTTCAACATATGCAGAATGAGCTGCAACCATCTTCCGCTGCTAATGCTTCTCAACCACCACATGCGTGCGTCAAAACTGGCAACTATTCTTGGGCGTATCATTCTGAAGCTAACCTAGCTAATTCGAGACCACAAAGCCGAGCTAGCACGGCTTCCAATTGGTAATTATAAAAGATCTCCATTACTTTTTTAAAATTAAATGTTCCAAAGCAGTAGTTTGAGGGGTATGGCAGATCAAATACCTGAATAGAATTGGCCACTCTATAGTTTTTCTCGAAAATTTCATCGGTTGAATGAAGACGACTGTATATTAAAATGACTTTTCCATTTTTTATTTGAAACCAGAACGAGATCAGTACTTATTATAAGCTGCTAAAATTTCTGATCTTTATGAAACACAAGCATAGAATTGAAAATACAATGACATGAATGACTGAAGAAAAAAAATGCCAGGCCAGATTTTAAGTTCAAGCTATTTACAGGTCAAAATCTGATTACGTGTCAGTCCGCGCCTATGGTAGTACTCCTGTCCCTCAGCATTCCGAAGGTTGCTATGTTCATGCACAAAACATGGCTTCATACGCTCACTACCAGCAACAAAGGCAACAAGAGGCTGTGTACAGGAACAACAGTTGCTCCATGTACGCAAACGTCGGGTATGTATTATCTACAAATAAAATTTAAGTGTATGTCTGTCTGTCCCAATGTTTGTCCAGAAAAGGCTCAGAAACAGAAACTTTATAACTTTTCGATATATTATAGGTTTCCCAATATATTTTTCAACTAACCAAAACAATATGTTTTATGTTTCTTAAGAAAATATAGGTATCTAAGAAAGTTGCTTGAATTTTTTTATATAAGTATCGAGACCTGTAAATACATAATCTCTGAAAATGTTTCATTAAAATTAATGCACCAGTTAGGGTGCCTCTTCCTAGCGTTATACTATTAATTATGAAATCTCATATTCTATTTTCCAACGACCATACAACCCATACTTTGTGGTAGCTATGTTGCTGGGCTATCATGTGCCATTTTGATTTATTTTCGTAGTTGCTCAGACAGCAGCCAGGAACTGTACAGCTCCCAAACTAGCTCCGAGCAAACTTCACCAGTGCGAGCTGCACCGCGTTTTCGCCGATCAGAATCACCGCCGCCTATACGCAATCATCATCAAATGCTATATGTGCCATATAATGCACATTACCATTACCAACAAGATTATGGTCAATGGTCTTCCAGTGAATGTAAGCTTTATATTTTTATTTTTTATACTTTGACAGATCGCATGATAATTATATAATCTAATAGCCGATGCCTTTCGATGTCAACATATTAAACATTTTTAGTGAAAGGAAAAACTAAAATTTACAGACAGAGACAAGAGAATTTGCCTCCATACCTCCAGCATTATAAGCAAAATCCACTAACTCAGTTTTTAATGATATCTCTAAAACTACTATAGACTTGCCTGCGAATTCCACCAAATGAGTTTTTAATGAGATGTCTAAAGGTGCCCATTCGTCCAATCACCGGCGCGCCGCCGTACGGTCCACCAAACATGACCACAGATTCGTCCAATTCTTAAAAAAAATGGTCCGCCTAGATCGTATGGCGGCCGGAATGAGAAATTTTCAGTGCGATGCCGGACCAATGTGTGGCCTACATAAAACTCTTGTAGAAAACTTTGCCTGCAAAATTCACCATCTGAGTCTTGCCCAATTTCTTTAATATCTAAATAATTGGACAGCATAGGTATGCCAAGAATGCGTGATGGCGATTCGTTTTGGTGTTGTACCTAACACAAGAATATGGCTAGCCAGGATGTATATTTTTCCAATTTAGCACCATGATCTTATGCAATTTATGCGTTTATCGCGCTTATAATTATTAATTTCGATATTAACAATATATTATATGCATATTTTTAGATACCAGGATGCAAGCATATTACCAACAGCCACCACCTTGCAGTGGCTCAACCACTCCTCAGTCCACTGCATCACAACCGGCACCACGTTCGCATTATGCTCATGCGATTCCAGCGCAGGTATAGTGTATTTCAATATACCTACATCAAAATTTCTTTTTTTTATATAGATAGATACTTATATATATATGTATATATATATATATATATATTATACTCAGTCTAAAAAAAATCTTATATCGTAATAATTATCATCCTCAAATACCTACAATTCATCAAATACTAGCTTTCCGTCAGTCAGTCAAATCAGTCCAGTAGGCAGGTAGTTTTTGAGTCTAATAAACAAAAATAATATGAACAAACAAACAAACAAATATTGAATTTTATATATTAGACTAGCGACCCAGCACCCGGATTCGCACGAGTACAATATGGGTTTTCAACAATTTGAATACCAACGTAGATACTAAGTATCTATTAGAGAAAGATATACGCTACCGCAATTTTTTCGTAATTTTGTTATATCTCTGATGGATTGACAGTATTAGGTATACACCATGGAAACTCTTAGCCCAGCGAGTGTCCCGACTCGATTAACTTTTACTGTTGATGCTCAGCTCCTAAACATGATAGGTCCATGTCCTTTCCGGTGAATTATCCTATCTAATAGTGAAAACCGCAACAAAATCCGTTCAGTAAATTTTGCGTGAAAAGGTCACAAACAGACAGATGCGGCTGGTGACTTTGTTTTATAATATCTAGTCATATTCACTCTTATTAATAAACTCCAATTAGCGACGTAGTAACTAAACTGTGATTCGTCTCCGTCTATCATAATGAATTGCAGATTTGTTAGACGGAGACGAAATACAGTTTAGTTACTACGTCGCTACTTCGAGTTTATTAATAAGAGTGCTAGTGATTAGATTAGGTATACCTATAAAAATAGTATTCTACTGCGCTAGGCTCAGTTATTAAATCTCTAAATAAATTTATTAGGCGATGTTTCAGTTTTCCATCTGATTTATAATATTTTTAACCGACTTCCAAAAAAAAGGAGGAGAAGGTTCTCAATTCGGACCGTGTTTTTTTTTATGTATGTATGGACATCGATTACTCCGCCAGTTGTGAACCGATTTTGATGGTTTCTTTTTAATCGACAGATAATTCTTCCGGATTGGTCCCATTTTTATCTCGTAAAAATTGGTTCATTAGTTTTTCAGAAATGTTGAAAAAACTGACCTTATAAGTCATTTTTTCGTAATATCTCGATGAAATATGTACCGATTTTGACGACTTATTTTTTTAAGGATATAATAATTTCTCGACATTATCTCACAGTCATATGACGAAAATCGGTTCAGTAATTTTTCAGAATTCAGTAATTTGTCTCTGTTTACTGCTGAAAATTATATCAGAGAAAAGCCTTAGCAACGGTTGCTATTGACACGAAGTTTTCGTATCGATGGTGGTCTAGCGGCTAAAGGTATGGGGTGCAGCGCAGGATGCACATTGCACATGGTTCAAATCACATCCAAGGATCCACCGCAGTATTTTTTTTTTATTTTCCATTTGCGTTATTATTTGTTTCTCAGGGCAGCAAAATCACTTAAAAGGGAGAAATAAACCTTTTAAAAAAATTGTACCGACTTCAAAAATTTGCACTGAAAACTAAGAAATAATAAAAACTTCGTCGTAGAATTTGAAGACGGTTGGTGCCAAATTAGAAATAATTTAGTACCCAAATTCACTAATCTAGATAATTCATTAGGAACCTACGATCATCAGTACAAACACAGATAATATTGAACAGATCTTTATATCCTTAGATGTTTACTTAATTTTGTATCCTAAATTGGCACCAACCGTCTTCAAATTCTTCGACCATTTTTTTATTATTTCTTACTTTTCAGTGCAAATTTTTGAAGTCGGTACACTTTTTTAAAAAGGTTTATTTATTAAATAATCACAAAAATTTAATTATCGTTACTCTATTTCATGTAGACCTTGTGCCCGGCGCCAGCTAGATACAGGCCAGTTCCAGCTCCGCAACCAGGAGGTGGAAAACAAATGATTTCTTATTCTGAGAAGGTATTCTGTTTTTTGTTTTCTTTGGCGCAATGGTTCAAAAACTTTAAATACCTTTTATTTTTAAAATTTTTAAGACTAAGCGTAAGCGTATAATAAAAATTTTGCAATAACTATATAAATATATATACAGGTTCCTCCACCATTGTATCACCCGGCACCAAATTCGCCATCGCGCTCTACCAGGGGTGCCCCAGAAGGTTCAGCAACAGGTGCAGCATCGTCGCAGATGGTCGCTGCATCAGCTACATCTCCTGTGGTGCCTTCTTCGAACCCGGTCTATTATGCTATGAACGTCTGACGGGGCGACTAGGTAACTATCGATATGGGTAGATATTTAGATCTGTTGTAATTGGCTAAATGCTTGTAACGTATCCGAGAGCTGTTAGGTATTAGAGATTTGTTTCTTTTTTTTTCGCGGCTTGCCTTACACCTCCCGAAACCGTGTTACGATTCAAGTCTCCCTCGTTTAGCTTTGTTTCTGTCTTTCCCAAAACAAATATTATAAGTAAACATTTTATATAATCAAAATTAGTTTTAGTTTAATTTGCTATTTTGAAAAATACCAATATAAGAGCACTGCTCTTAACAGTTCCCACTTTTCCAACTTTCCCTACACTCCGCCCTTCTCTTCACATTATGACACGACACCACATTCAACTTCTCCTTTATTTGATGCGTGTATCCTTTTCTAGGTCTTCTTTATTTTCTTCTTACCTTTATTCAATGAAATCGTCATATATAAAAGGATACAGAATAAATAAATCAGCGATAAAATAAAATGATATCAAAAAACAGATGTGTAAAATCCCTGTCTGATCGGCCAATCGTTAGATAGTGTCAATAAATATCATTGCCTGATTGAGAATAAATTATATCTTCCTTTGGGAATCCTGGGGTTCTGTAAAATTGATGTCGGGATTTTTATACATGTACAACTTTTATATTTGGTGTATTACATATAGATTTTATTAAATCGCAGGTAAAGATCGCTGTGGGTCCGACAGGCGAAATTCGAGTCTCTGTCCATCCATCGGCGACAAAGGAATCATCTCATAAAAATTGACGTGAAATATTTTATGGCATTACAATTATGTAGTTTTAAATGTCGTAACTCCACGTAATTAATTAATAGAAATTTTATGTGTAGTAATACTTGTAACTTGTAAAGATCACATCCTAGGTAATGTTGTATAAATGTCTAAATTGCGCTAACATATTTCTGTGCAAAGTATTTTTCAGAATGTTTGTCGAAAAACTTTATTTTGTATAATTATTAGGTAACATGTCGATTAAATGTAATAAGATATGAAAAATAATGTAGATGTGGCCTCAGAAATAAATGTTAGAATTAGTACCTAACTGAGAGTACTTAGGTAATTTTAAATATTACTTTCTTTAACCATTAATTGGGCCTAAATTCCATTGCATACATGGTTACCGATTTATGAAATTATAATTAGCAAATTTAGCTATTTTATATTTTGTCAAAATAAATGTAATTTTACATTTAATCGACTACATAATATTACGTAATCAAGACCTAAAATATACCTCTAGATAACCGATATTGATTAAACATTTTAGCTATAATTATAACAGAAGTGACAATCTCATATTTTAGTAATTAGACATTTATTCAATTTTATCGATATTTTTTTATTAAGAATCAACGTGTCATATCCTTAAATTTTTTATTCAGTTTATGACAAAAAATATAAGAAAAGTAAATACTTAAAAGATCGTTTCTAGTCAATTCCATCCTAATATTATTATATGGCTTGTCAGTAAATTATAAAAGGCACTGAGTTGCATCTGTGATTTAAATAAATTGAATCATCGGTATATTTACCTAATACCATACTTGCTGTAGTGAACTTTTCGATATTCGGCCTATACAATGACCAGAAGTGAAAAAAAAATTGAATACGACAACTAAAATATAACATATATAGAGAATTTATTTGACACAATGATGTCCTATAATTGTATTTTGACCAAAGTTATTTCGAAATTAGAAATTTTAAACCATGCTATGGAAATTTATTGTACCTATTAAACTATAGATAGATTTCATGATAAAATTATATTTTGAAAATTATGTGATAGATACTGACATAATGATAAATAAAATTGAATGAATGAAGTGTATTTAAATTTTAAGATAGATTAGATTATAAGATAATCCGTATTGAAGCCAAATTTTAATGTGTACGCAGTCAAATAAATGTTGATTGTATACTATAATTTTAATAACCTTCAACATCTAATTTAAGCGAGGCTTAAAGTTTATGGATGTCGTGCTTTTTATCATATTATTTAATATGAACAAAAAAAAACCAAATATGTGTCGTGATTAAACATTAACTCACTATTAAAACTATAGTGTTAGATTTCAAAAATATGAATGATAACTTCAAACTTAGTATTGAATAAACTGCAGCGCAGTTTTGTTTAGAATTGTAGTTATTGTAGTTGATTGTTATAATTATTAATTAGGAATAGAAACTATCAGTATTAGTTTTTGCTTAATATATTATTTAAAACTTAATAGTGAGATGTTATAATATTATACAGATAACAGTCTATGGTAATTTCTAATTACGTATTATATTAAAGTTGCTATTGTGTATATTATATTGACTAGTAATTGTGATATAGAACTGAGCTGAATCAGTCATAGCGTCCTGATCTCATTGACACAAATTATAATACAGCAACGTCTCTGGCAACAAACTTTTCTATTTCTGAAAATATATTAAAGTTTAGAATTTATATTAATTCAATTGCTTATTGTTGTTACTAGATTGATTTAGAGAAATTTAATGCTGTAACTGTTGTTACTAGATTAATTTAGAGAAATTTAATGCTGTAACCATTCAGCAAGTAAATTTTATTTGTTTGTAAACAATTTTGGATTTGTCTACTTATAAGGCCCACATGTTATATATAATATTTGTAAAATATCTGTTTGTGAAAGTATTAGGATTATAATGTTGTTAAACTAAATCAACGAGTTCTTTTATATTTTATATATATATATGTATATAACTTAATAATGGGTGTTATCCATTGATATATAACTTTTTGAAAGTATAGTCTGATATAGCAGTATATATTGACTTTGAAGTGGAATGACGTGTAAAATAAATTAGTAAATTGATATACATATTTTAATATCTACATCCACACGTAATGACATGAAATTTTTAATATATTTTAACTGAACATGACACTTTTCTAAAATGTTTTCTCTAATAAAATCTAACATATATTAGACTCTGTGTAGATTCTTAAAATGTCTTTTGTACTACTTGAAACTTGCAGGAAATTTGTACACTACTTCAAATTATAGGTATTTGAATGAAATTCTTTATATGATTATACCTAATTATTTACGATGTTTAAAGTTTTAAAATTTAAAGTGATATAGGTACTTAGATATTCTGTTCACTTGAGGAGCAAGAGTGTTAAATGTGTCCGCAGATATACTCCAGGGGCATTTTTATATGTAAGTTGTAAAAAACGTGCTTGTACTCAACGAGATCAAATTTTAATGCATTATTGTAATGACCTCTATAGCTAATGCTAAACTGTGAACTTTGTATACTGAGACAACTTTATAAAACAGTCTCCTGGACCAGGAGTCCTAGTATTGTAAAGTACATGTTAGGAAATATCAGACATATTCACCATATTATACAAGTACTTAGATATAAGACATCATATTTGTTTCGGCTCGCTTTCTATTCAGATGGCGTTAGTTTCCAGTTTTTTACACAATATTCAATGAATTAAATCAAACGATAATTATCAACCGAAGATTATAATGACAACATAAAATACAATATTGTTTTATATCCGTAAATTATTATTATTATTATTAATATGAATTGTCTATATTTTTATTGTTTTTTTCTTTCGTCACGGGTTGGTTGCCTTACAGCTCCCGAAACCGTCTTACGCTTCCAGGGTACACAGCGGAAGACCAATACTCCCTCGATTAGCCGTTTTATTGTTTCTTATAATTTTTATGTTTTAGGTAGGAAGTAAGTATATTTATATAATCGTCTTCCAAAAAAAGTCATCGTTTGATTTGATTCATTTTTCGATTAAAAAATAAAAACAAACAAATTGAAAACTTAATATTAATGTTGGTGCTTGTGTTCTTAAATGTTAATTCAACGCAAGTTTATGTAATCTTAGATTATATTGAAATGAGGTTTACATTTTTTTCGCACAATATCGTTGTCTATGTTAAAAAATATTAAAATAATTATGTAAATCAAATATTGTAAGTATATATTGTCTCAGCTCTATGTTGCCAATAAGAGACATTAATAGTATTAATTAGTCAAAATTCAAGTTAGATGTACCATTGAATAAAATTTAATTAAAGATACAAATATAATAAATGTTAGGGCACACTTGCCATATTTCAAAATGTATCCGTAGAACAAACAGTAAATAAATAAATATCGTGAAAATGTTGAACTTTTATTTACATAATTACCTACAAAGCCCTAAAATCTACTTATATTTCTAGCATAGGTACATTTCTACAACAAGTAATATACCTACAAATATTTTACAATTTTACGGGACCTGTGTAGAATAAAAAATATATACGTAGATATTATATATTTTACAAATATTAAAAAAGTATTTTAAAAAACATTAAAAATAAATTCCAATTGTTTATAGAAGAATATCAAGTATATTAAATGGACTAGCGGTTGCGGAATGAGGAATAGTGACGTAATTAAAATGTATGCCGAAGATTAACAATTGCTACTTCTTATCCTGGGAAAACGTATTCTTATATAAACACAATCTATCCTAGTTGATGGACTATTGTATGGACTGAATGGGTCGCTAGTGATCTAACAAGACCTTTTGCTTAAAAGAAATCTATTAGATCCTGTTAGTTCAAATTCAGGTCTTGCTCATTCAAAGGTTTATATCCTATCACTCGTTTCAAATAGAAGATCATATAAAAATTGATCTATCATATAACATAACCTTTAGATTGTCATACATTTCGGGTCTGATGGCTTGTCAAGCGGGCGATCACCAAAATGAAAAATCATAAAGCTAGTGGCCCGGATGAAATACCCGCCGATATATGGAAGGAGCTAAAAGCTGACGGGGAAATAGGGCTTGCTGAACTGTTTAACAATATCCTGTTAAGCGGAAAAATGCCAGATGCCTGGAGAAAAAGCTTTCTAGTACCTTTCTATAAAAACAAAGGAGTTGTCCGCGACTGTGGAAACTATCGGGGAATCAAACTTACATCACACACCCTAAATATATGGGAAAGAGTCCTCAGTGGGCGCCTTACAAGTCATATTCTTCTGACAGAAAATCAGTTTGGCTTCACAGCTGGAAAAGGTACCACAGATCCTATTCATGCTATTAGGGTGGTTATGGAAAAGGTCCGAGAGAACAAACAAAATCTATGGCTAGTATTTATTGACCTAGAAAAGGCGTTTGATCGAGTGCCAAGAACAATAATATGGCAGGCTATGAGGACACATAGCGATGGCGTTCCTGAACACTATAAGACATGTATGTGTAATAATGTCGAAACTTGTGTCAGGACTCCAGCTGGATTATCCAAAAGTTTTGATCGGTGTTCATCAGGGTAATGCTCCTAGTCCCCTGCTATTTAACACAGTCAAAAACTACCTCACAGCAAAAATTCAGCGACCAACACCATGGGATCTTCTATATGATTCTGATGATGTGGCCCTCATTACTGATAACCTTCAAGAGATCCAAAGCAGCTTAGAACAATGGAGGGGGTCTTTGATATATCTCACCGAGTATCGTCAGGCTGGAGCAAGTGGCGTACGCTGACTGGAGTGCTGTGTGATACAAACATTCCCATAAAAACAAAGAGTAAGGTTTATAAAACAGCTGTTAGACCTACGCTTCTCTATGGCAGCGAAGCATGGGCGATGAAAAAGACCTATGAACAAAAACTCCACACAACAGAAATGCGTATGCTACGATGAGCAGGAGGAGTTACACTCAAAGACAAGTGCAAAATTTCAGCTTCATAGGTCCAAGGGTTTGGGCTGGGCGTTGATGAGTCAGTGAATCGGAACTTCTCTTTTTATATACTAGATACAAACCCGGCTTCGCTCGGGGTGTTCTTTACCTTAATCACTTTTTTTACTTACAAATAATTTTACTGTATTATTTAGGTGGACCAATTGTTTCAAGTGGTTTATTACAATTTAAACCAATTTTTAAGTTAAAAGCAAATATATTAATATCTTCAATTTGGCATGACTGTTTCTTATTTACAAACAAATATCAAGTGTCATATTTTCCTCATATAAATAAAATGTCAGAAAAACATTTAAATCGCCCTTTTCCAAGCTCACCAAGAAGTCTTATAATAAAAGAGAGTTTGTAACAATCGAATATGAATTGGATAATTGGCCATGCTAACTTTTTGAACATGAACGAAGATCTCGAAACCGTTTCGAGATATAAGCTTTCAGTACAATTTCTATTTATCAGATTTTAAATTAAGTCTATACTTTTTAAGATATTCAATAAAAAACAATAACCTTAATTTGACCGATGTATGACGTCATCATAAGCAGTATGAAAAAATAATACCTTTGCCTACAAAAAAGGGTAATCGTCAATCTTTGAATGACATCTTTATAGATTTATATTTTACGTGTAATTATTTTCTTTGTTATTAGGACATGACGGGATGAAACACTATTTACTTGCCATTGTAAAAAACTATTCAATTTAAATAATTATAAACACGAGTATATAAACAAGAGTAAGTTTTAGGTTAATCGACCTAGACTGACGTTTGCTTGACGTCAATTTGATTGACTGTCACTTTTTATGTGTAGTGGCCAAGATTATAATCCTGTTCCAAAATCCTGTGACGTCACGTTTACTTTTCGCGGGTAAAATTTGTAAAATATATTAAAAATAAAATAATATATAAAAAACAAAAATATCGAAATTAGTTTCTTAAAATGGGCTATATTTTCAAAATAAATTATAAAAAAAGTATATTAAAAATATGTAGCATGGCCAATTATATAAAACGACCTGGCTAAGTAAATATCTAAAAAGATAAAAATCTGTTAAATATTATCTATGTTTGTTCGTACTGATGATCGTAGATTCCTACTGATTTGTATAGATTATTGAATTTGGGTACTAAGTTATTTCTAATTTGGCACCAACCGTCTTCAAATTCTACGACGAAATTTTAATTATTTCTTACTTTTCAGTGCAAATTTTTAAAGTCGGTACACTTTTTTTAAAAGGTTTATGTATTGCAAGTACGAGAAATTTTTCGCTGAGCATATGGCGCCTTAAGAATACGTTTGTACGTTTCTTTGTATTTAACATCCTTATTAGACATATTTATTTTTATTTATTTGGCCAATAAACAAATTAACATGGTTTCGGGAGCTGTAAGGCAACCCGTGAAGAAAGAAAGAAAAATAAACATGGAACAAAACTAAAATCAAGTATTCGTATAGCCCATTGCTTAGAGCTAAAAAACAAAATACAGTTTGTTTATACTTTATACGATGTGTGTAATTGTGTATGCTTTACGATTCACGAGCTTATACAACACCGTCTTGGTTACTCTCAGTAGTTATCCACCATGAGCCAACACTGCTAAGAGATTTGGATCAGGTGATCAGGTCAGCCTCCTGCGTACGTACGCCATCTGCAAATGAAAAATATTATAAGAAGTTAAAAAGAGTTCAACAAATTAACAAATATAGGTAATAATCAATTGAAAGTAATAATATTTTATAAGTACCTTTATACCGTGCTCCGAATTTTCATTATCATGCCATTTTGACGTTAGATTTATTCTTTGATTTTTTTTCAAATAAATTGGAGTCGAATATACGAATTTGGATTTTGGGGGAAAATGAAAGCTACGAGCTACAAGTATTTGCGCAAATATCAAAACAGTGCACCAAAAACATTTAATTATTTTAATATCTATGTTTCAGACAGACAGTCACACTAACAGACATCGTGGACATACCAATAAAGCTCCTATCGAATCATTTGTGGAATGAAACCTTAAATCCAGAACCAAAATTTAAGATTTATCAAATTTTTTGATAGCATGAATCACAATCACACAATGACCTAGTGGGCAGGTGTTCCTAGGGAGGCTTTGTCCGTGAACCGGGAAGTTGTTTCAAGGTTAAACTGGCGCATGCGCGGTAGAGATATTCAATGTCTGGACTAGCTTTGCATTGGAGTAATTTTATTGAAATTGTTAAATAACCTATAAAACATAAAGAAGGCGACATAGTTCCAGCGCATAATTTTTATGTTTTCTCGATACATCATCGAATTGATTGACTTCAAAGCATGCAAAATATAAATAGGTAAACTCATGCAGTTTTTTTAATTTACAAATTTGATTTAAAGTGAATTCCTTAATATAAATTACAAAGCTCTCTTCTTTTGTACATATATATATATATATATATATATGCTCAATTCTTATTTCCATTCGCGTAGGCAGATATCAAATATATCCCACTTGATACGATCCTGGCACACTTCTTTCGCCTAATTCAAGTGATTTATTGTTCTGGGGCGCCCTCGATCAAGTCTACTATTAACATGTGTTCTATATAAACTAAATATATTTTATATAAATTATTAAAATAAAAAATTCATTCTCTCATTTGTCCAAACCATCTTCTTTTAGTCCACACTGTTCGTCTATTCTCTTATTACCGAAATCCTAAGTCTATGCTTATTACATTGTTTGTTACTCTATCTTTTAAACTTACCGCACACTCTTACTCTCATTATTGCTCTTCCATACTCAATTACTCATGTTTCAATTCCATACATCATTGTAGTAACCTCAGGTAGTAACCAGCACCTCTTTATGAATGCCCATTTTGGTCAGATACATGTGTGTTAAACAATTCCTAACGTTTTATTAATAAGTCTCAAATGAAATAAATATACAAAAAAGTTGTTTATTTGAGATATATTTCTATCGATCTAACTTTCTTTCTTATGTTTTTTATAATCCTTAGAAAGTACTTACAAAACAAAGAGACACGTATTTTTTCTTTTTTCAAAATTTTCATTTTGAGTCCCCCAAAAATAATTTTGTAATTGATTCATTCTTAAATATAGTTTTAGGAAGCATACCGCTTTTACCTTAACCAACACAAAATAAAATTGTTTCTATTAGTCTGTGACTTAATGACTTTGACGTTTGTTTGTTGTTATAATAATATAATAATAATAAGCCTTTTATTTCCTTAATAATAATATTATAAAATACATTTCAATTTTAAAAAAATTGCTTGATTTGAATTAATAATAAAAACAAAATAATAAATTAAAAATTATGAAAAAAATAACATAGTTAGTTTTTTTTTCTATTGAATTCACACATAAATATTTGTTATTTCTTCCCTCAAACTTACAATCATATTCATTCATTCATTCTCTCAAGCATTTCATCTTTAATTATTAAGGACCTCTCGGCGAGTATAGGCCTCCTCCATCTCTCTCCACCTTTTCCTATCTTGGGCTGTTCTTAGCCAGTCGTTGTTTGTAAATTTTACAAGTTCGTCTTCCCATCTTTCCAGAGGGCGACCTCTTTTTCTTTTACCGGGGGGACCAGCCCATGTAGTAATAATCTTTGACCATTTCTCTTTGTCCTGACGTGCAATGTGGCCGGCCCACTTCCATTTAAGTTTCTTGCAGTGGGTTAAAGCATCAATGACCTTTGTCCTTTCTCTTATTTCGCTGTGTCGTTTCTTGTCACTAAGTCTCAGATTTAGAGTACTTCTCTCCATGGCTCTCTGGCACGTTTCAATTTTTCCTTTTGTGTAAGTATTATAGATCCAGGTTTGGCTTGCGTACGAGAGGCAAGGTAAGAGACATGAGTCTAGGACTTTAGTTTTTAGTCTTAAGGGTAAATCAGATTTTAATACTTCCTTGTGACTCCAGAACTTATTCCATGTCATGTTAACACGTCTCTTTAATTCATCACGGTGTCTGGATTTCAAAAAAGATATTTGTTTACCTAGATATATATATTTCTGGACATATTCCATCTGCCGACTTTCCACGAATATGGGCTTTTGAGCTTTGTTGGACATGATTTTGGTTTTTTCGATGTTTAATTCTAGACCTATATCGCGACTGACATGACTAAGTTTGTTGATCATTTCTTCAAGTTGTGATGCCGTTTCTGAGAACAATACAATATCGTCCGCGAAACGTAGGTTGTTAAGGTAACTTCCTTTAATATTTATGCCTTTCTTTGACCATTTAAGTTGTTTCATGATGTCTTGTAAAACAGTTATAAATAATGTAGGGGACAGGGGGTCACCCTGTCTCACACCTCTGCAGATGTTTATTTCGGGGCCTGTTTTGTCTAGTTTCACTCGGCTAACGCTTTTCTAGTAAATGTCTTGTATCAGTTCAATTGTTTCTAATGGTATTTTACATTCGTGTAGAGCTTTCCATATACTAGCGTGGGAGATGGTATCAAAAGCCTTGGCGTAGTCAATGAATGCCAAGTATAAGAGTCGTCTTTGCTCTTCGTATTTTTCTATTATTTGTTCTAGAACGTGAATATGATCTATTGTTGAGAAAGATTTCCTGAACCCCGCCTGCTCTACTGGCTGGAATTTTTCAGTGATTTCAGATATGCGTCGTTCCAAACATGATGTAAATAACTTTGTTTGTTGTTGTATATACTTTATTACTCTTTGGTTGTTGTCATTATATATTGTTATCTCAAATCTCGTAATTGTTACATAATTTTTCACAAAAATTAGATCCGTTGATTTTCTGTTTTGTTCCCACATGCAAAGAACATTTGGCAACACTTGAACTGGACATTTGCCTGACAGAGTGACTGACAGCTTTTATTTTTTACATTATAGAGCGCGCAAAGGTACAATTTACCACGGGATCCGAAAAAATATGTAGGTACGGTGTTAGATATACGAAAACCTCGAAACGGTTTTCAATTTAGGGTACCTTGTTAAAAATGAAAACATGTCAAGTGTGGGGTACTTAACGTATTTTTCATTGCATAGGAGACACAGAATACCACATTTTTTTTTCGTAATGGTAGTATTAATAACATATATTAGAATATTTCTAGATCTCTTCAATATTTTAAGCCTTTTAATACTAGAAAGTATGAAAAGTATTGGACAAAAGTATAGATTTTTAAACAATGGAGACATAAAAGATTCTGAATTTCAATTAATGTTAATAAAGAAGGGTATAGAATCAAAAAACAGACCGCACCCGGATGAATATCGCATAAGAGATCTTGACATCACAATAAATGAAAGTATTATTTGTCAGAAAGGCAGCAGATTTTTGTTTATTCAATTATTGTTTTGTATATATTTTCTATAAATTGTACTTGAAAACAAAGTCACTTCGTAACCACTGAAATCTACCCTAGTATACAGTGACTTTTCGCCTGAAATTCCGTCACAGAACTAAATAAACATATTTAGAAAGTTTTATACGATTACTAAAATAATAAATTAAAATGTAACCAATTCTAAAATACATATATCGAACATTTAGAAAAAATATATACATAAATATCATGTGATTCTTACATTATCGGCATTAAGAATAACAACAAAGTTATTAATATCAACCGGCAATTTGCAATCCCTTTCAAAAATAGTTATGAGCTATCCAGTGTTGGTTGAAGCAACGAGTTCCTCGGGACTTGAGGATGACTATTACACGTAAGTAAAATCTGACAATATAAGCATTTTTAATGCGGCAAGAAAATTTTCAAGGTCACAACATTACTTAAATTTGTAAATGTAGGTAAAGAAAATCGATATAAATTACAGCTGGTATCCGGTCGAGAAAGAAGTATTGTAAATTTACTTTTCGTTGTAAAATAAAACCGGGTGCAGGTAAATAAGTAAGATGGGTTTGTCGCGTTTAAGTTTTAAATCAGATGTATGTACTCAATATTCACCGAGGGTGAGTTCACGGGCATCTTACCTAACTATACATCGTAGTAGTTCGTAAGCACGTATAACTTTGACCTTGATACTGTACCGTATGGAAGGTTCTGAAACGATTAATTCTACCTTCATGTGCAATCATGCTATTGTATTATTTCATAATTCACGTAATCAACATGTTATATCGATGTTTTTATTGATAACGCCACATAGCATTATCTTCAACATAATGGGCAAGGAAATTAATAATGGAATATGTATCTAATAATATGAATGAACAAAAAAATACTAATCGATAGAAAAGCTGACATCTGACTATTGTGAATATTATACAATATTATTTAGTTTATAGTTTATTTAGTGAATAGATTGATTTTATAAAAAAATTAGTGTTCCGTACCCAAACGGTGACAACGAAAACCCTATTACTAAGGCTCTGCCGTCCGTCCGTGCGTCCGTCCGCCTGTCACAGAGCTGTATCTTTTGAACCATAATATATACCTACTACACACTTGGAATTTTCATAAAATGAAAGGGGGTCGCCATACAAGAATCGTGTTTTATTCAGCGTTCTTTCCTCGATCTTAATAATGGCAATCATGGCAAAACATACAGTAACTAGTAAGGATACCAAGTGTGAGTCGAACTCGCGCTAATTTGTTCCTGCGCCATACAGGGGCGCGAACTTGGCCGGTTTTTTGTTACACCATATAAAAAATATTATTGATTTTCTCTCTGCCGCATAGTACATCATTGTTCACCGAGGGATGTAAGTGGCCGATTACCAACAAGTGTGCAATTGAGGCCTGAGCGTATTGGCGGAGGACTTAAAGCACGCGAGTTGAGAATCGCACTTTCTCCCAGTCCAAAGTGGTTGTTGAGCTGTATGAAAGAATTTTTGTATCCATTTTCTTCCCTCATATGTGTATGAGGTGATTTAAAGAAGGATTTTTAGAAAAATAACCCTTAAGAAGGGGGTGCAACTTGGTAATAAATTGTCTATGGCGAATTTGTATCGCATTTCAAAATTTTTCACGGGGTCGGAAATATCTGGTACTTACCAAATATATGCATTTATGAACCTCTCGTCTCACGGAGCAACTACAGGGGTAAAAAATTAAAATAAGGGAAACTCTTTGCGTATTTACATAAATTACGTCACTATTCCTAATACAACGCGTACGAAGTCGCGGGCATTTGCTAGTACTAATAATAAAGTGCGGTAATCTTTAGAACTACCTGTCGGATAAAAAAAAAATTGGATACAGGCTATACACCATCACGCTATGACCCAAAGGGGCAGAGCAGTAACTATAACGCGGTTGCAACCACAAGGCATAGCTGGGACTTCTTGACCTTATGTTAGTCATATTACACTTGAAATACTTAAGTGCTTAATCGATATATCAATTTACTTTGGGTCTAGTGTATCTAGGGAAGATAGAATAGGTACTCAATTTCATACTTTTCTACTATGATTTACTTCCATTCAAAATTGCGTTTATCTAAATATTAGGCGCTTGATTTTACAAATATATAACTTCATTACCTACTATAGGTAGGTTTGTTTTTATTCGTTTTTTTACGTTATTTTTTAAAGTGTGCCACATTGCCATGAGGAAAATAAAAAAACAAGGAGAAAAGTTTTCACACGGTAGGTCTGCCTGCCCCGTGGTTCGTACCTACTTACTATAAAATGTTTTAATAATAATTTTCTATTTAAGATGCATATATCACACTTGGATTTATTGCCAAACGGTAACCGAAGTAGGTACGCGATATTAATTTATCTTTATTAGGACATCTGTAATTGTATGAAAATTAATATGACAAGTAAATGTAGATATTTTATAATTTTCATCAAAAAATGTCTTGTCACATATCCTTTAAAAATCGTTGTTATCCATGAAACAAAGTAAGTACACAAGAATATGTAGTATGTAGGGTGGCGGAGAGGCGTGAGTGATGTTCAAAGCTGCAGTAGGTACTTCAGATACAATTTACATATCAGTTTAGGACTAGGCTTAAGTAAAATTAATTCAGTAAAACCGGCCAAGTGCGATTCGGACTCACACACGAAGGATTTATTACACTCAATAGTAAAGGTCAGACCTAGTTTGACGCCCCTGTATGGCGCAGAACTCACACTTGGCTGGTTTTTATTGTTTATTGTTTTAATTAAGAGTGTGCATTATAGTAAGTTAGTACTAGTTAGACGTTTGTATGTATTTCCATTACTAATATCGAGCAAAAAACTCCAAATGGAACACGTTTATTGTATAGGGATCTCCTTTAATTTTTGACTTTATTTTATTTTTATTATTTGATGTTATAACGGCCATAGTAATACATACTCTGTAAAAATTTCAAGTGCCTACCTATTACGGTTCATAAGATACAGCCCTGTGACTGACGGAACTTATTGAAAATAAAAATAAGGTCGTTGTAACTAAACCCGGAGAAGGATGACTGAATTGACGCTTAGTCTCAACCCTTGATCACGTAATTTATACGTCAACGTAGACGTAGAGTTGAAGATGTAGACGTAGAGTTGAAGATGTAGACGTCCAAAGGAATAAAGCTTCGGAATAATTCAGGGAAAAGTGGCTTTTGGTATGAAAGTTGATAATGTGGTTCTAAACAAAACCTGTCTCTCAAAAAATCCTCTATTCGTATAAGTGAATATTTTGAAGATGATTAGATTTATAGAGTTGTTACAAACCCCCTTTGTAACCCCTGTTTTGTAAATGCTGAAATTGATGTTTTAGTTTTATTCTATACAAACTTTATTACCCCCTTTTACCCCTTAGAGGAGAATTTCTAAAAATTACGTCTTAGAATCATAAATCGCAGCTTTCACAGTCAACAGTTTCGTCCCGGCTTTGGTGGAAGGGGCAGGTCTTGAGTTAAATTTTGTAATGACAATTGCCAATATTCAATATTTCGGCTAAACTATTTATTTATTAACATTACAATTACAACAATCCGCTTTAAACTTAACAAGTTCTACAAAACTGAACTGTTTTGTAAAGCGGCTAGCCTTTTTTGTATTGCGGCGGATTCTACAGCAAGGAAAAAAAATTAGTGTTAGTGGTGTCAAAAGACAAAATGAATGGCAAAATGAATGAGATTTTAGATATGATGGAAGAAAAGTGGATAGATGTGTTATGCCTGACAGAGACCATGTGTCGTGGTAATGACAGAACACAACATCGCGGCTTCACCGGAATCTGGTCCGGCGTTAAAGATAGATAAAGAGCAAGCCGTGGTGTTGGAGTCTTATTATCACAATGTATGTATGGGTATAAAAGGATCAACCCAAGATCACCCTCTCTCTCCGTTAGAAGGTGGGACTAACAAGACTTTTAATAGTTATTGGATATGCTCCAGTTTGTGCCATAAACAAACTGAGAGAAATAGAGGACTTCTGGGTTGATGTAATAAACATCCTAGCTCAGAGGCAACTAAATGAAAGATTAATGATGATAGGTGACTTGAATGGATGGTTGTATGTTTGTATCGAATACTATGTTTGTATCGAATACTATGTTTGATCTCAAGGATATTCATCTCTATACATAGCATCGAGGAATTGAAAGAATCATAATAGATTTGTTTTTGATTGACGATAGGCTAAAGAGTGCGTCAAAAATCACGAGGGTGTAAAGAGGTACCGGTATTGAAACGGACCATTATTTGGTAATGGCCTCATTTAAGGGTCTGTTTCAAGGCTGGCGCTAACGTACTCCTGTGTCGCCTCCGAAAGTCGAAAGAATAAAAGTAGAAAAGTTGGAAGAGGAAGATGTTAGAGGACAATATGTAAGGAAAGTACAAGAGAAACTAGATGCCATTGAGCAGGATGAGTATAGATGAAATGTGGAAGAAGATTAAGCATGGAATTGTCAAAGCAGCACAAACTAATTGTGGAGTTGTGAAGATTGGTGGTGTGAGAGGGGATTCGTGGTGGAATAATGAAGTAAGGGAGGCTGTACAAATGAAGAAGAATGCATATTTAGATATTTTGGCAGTAACAGGAAAGAATACAGAACTTGAAGAGAGAATAAAGAATAAATATAGAGAATGCAAGAAGAGAGTAAAAGAGATAATCAAAGAAAAGATGAATGAAGAGAAGAAGTTCTGTCAGGTTGTGGGGTAGCCAGGCCGGGTAGGTATTGCAGGAAAACTCGTAGTAAACTTTCACCATTCGTTTATTGGTCGAATTAGCAAGGAAGGAACAAGCAGGAACAGCAAAAGAACAACCAGTAAAAGCATCCGTAAGGAGCCAAGGAGGAAGCCGTCAAAGGAGAAGGAGCCAAGGAGAAGGAGAAGGAGCCGTAAGGAGCAAGGAGCGCACTGTAATAAAAATGAACTACACATTACTACAGGGCGTTAAGCTATTGAAGTAAAACAATACAAAGTATGATAAAAATACTTACAATACTTATTTGCGCTCCTTTTATATAAACATAGATCTAGTTCTTGAATACTGATTCAATACATTTTATATAGTTATTTACTTAGTTGATAAAATAGAAATATAATAAATTTTACAATTGGCAGAGTATCTGCCTAAGTCAACAGTTTGTGAAGGAATGATTAAAATTTTAATTTAGGTTCCACACATTGAATATTTGAAAATAACATACAATGTTCTATTGAATTAAAATGAACAATATCGTGTTCTAAAATTAAAATAAATGCTATTTATGATGGCCAGCTTGTAAGCGGCCAGGAAAATAAGGTCGTATCATCACAGTTCTCAAGATTTTTCCAAGAGAACGTAAAATTTTTTTGGTTTTTAGTGAGAAAATCTCGAGGATTATTGAGGACTTCTAATGTACAAATGATTAAAGCAGAGGATGGACGGTTAATGACATTGAATGGAGAAGTATTAGAAAGAATGAAAGAATTTTATGAAAGATTATATAGAAACTCTGATGTGGACAACAAACACATCCTTCGGATGATGTTAGCGAGGACTGTCAGGACTCCGAAATTATCGATGACATTATCACGGAGGATGATGTTGTGTCAGCCATCAGAAGCTTGAAGAACGGAAAAGCGGCAGGGAAAGACACTGTTGACGATATAAAGTAGTTCTTGATAATTATAAAAGAGTTTGTGTTTGTTATATATTTAGTTTCTTTTTAAAAAAAATGTTTTGACAGTAGTTTGTTTTGGTTCATTAACCGACTTCCAAAAAAAGAAGGAGAAGGTTCTCAATTCGGACCGTATGTTTTTTTTATGTATGTATGTACATCGATGACTCCGCCAGTTTTGAACCGATTTTGATGATTACTTTATTAATCGACAGATAATTCTTGCGGATTGGTCCCATTTTTATCTCATAGAAATTGGTTCATTAGTTTTTGAGAAATTTTGAAAAAACTGACTTTATAAGTAAATTTTTCTTGAAATATTATGTACCGATTTTGACGACTTATTTTTTAAGGATATAATAATTTCTCGACATTATCTCACAGTCATATGACGAAAATCGGTTCTGTAATTTTTCAGAAATTCAGTAATTTGTCTCTGTTTACTGCTGAAAATTATATCAGAGAAAAGCCTTAGCAACGGTTGCTATTGACACGAAGTTGTCAATTTTCGTGCAAACGGTGGTCTAGCGGCTAAAGGTATGGGGTGCAGCGAAGGATTTTCACTTAAAAGGGAGAAATAAACATTTTAAAAAAAAGTGTACCGACTTCAAAAATTTGCACTGAAAAGTAAGAAATAATAAAAATTTCGTCGTAGAATTTGAAGACGTTCGGTGCCAAAATAGAAATAACTTACTTCCCAAATTCACTAATCTACGATCATCAGTACATACGAACATAGATAATATTGAACAGATCTTTATATCTTCCTATATATTTACTTAATTTTGTATCATAATTTGGCACCAACCAAATTTTCTTCAAATTCTACGACGAAATTTTTATTATTTCTTACTTTTCAGTGCAAATTTTTGAAGTCGGTACACTTTTTTTTAAAAGGTTTATTTTTCCCTTTTAAGTGATTTTGTTGCCCTGAGAAGTAAATAATAACGCACGTTAATAACAATATAATAAAGACGGTTGGTGCCAAATTAGAAATAATTTAGTACCCAAATTCACTAATCAGTACAAACTAAGATAATATTGAACAGTACTACGATCGTCAGTTAAAACACATATAATATTGAACAGATCTTTATGTCCCTAGATGTTTACTTAATTTTGTATCCTAATTTGGCACCAACCGTCTTCTAATTCTACGACGAAATTTTTATTATTTTGGTTGTAAGTATTTGGCGATTGCGCAAATGTTTACGTGGAGAAGCCCGAGAAACTGTCCCTGCACTTTTGAAAGGAAAGACGTCACTGGATGCCATCATAGAGACACTGGAGTTGAGATTCGGGAGCCCTGAACTTATTATGAATAAAATTAGAGCACAAATAAAAAAGCTCTATCCGCTTCCGACGGCATATCACTCCGAGTTAGTAAACTTTTCAATTCAAGTTCGTAATATTGTTATGAAAGATATCGGTCAAATTGAATATTTATATAGTCCAGATATATCGAACAGTGTACTTACCAAGCTACCGCCGATGTTGCTCGGGAAATGGGCTGATTACATTTACGAACGGCGTGACAAAAATGTACCTAAGCTTAAACAACTTCCAACTTTTTTGTATAAAGAAGCGACTGTAGCTACAACTTCAGGTGTAAGCTACACTCACCAACTATATGCTGAACCTAAAAGGAGGACAGAATATCATCCAAAAAATTGTCAACAAAAAATTCTGTCAATATCTACTCCTCATGAACTCCGACTCCTTCTTAAAGAAAGACACCTGTATTTGATGATAATGGATTATTGCGTGTAGGCGGACGTATAGGATTAGCAAGAGATGTGGCATTAGATACCAAAATCCCTGTGATCATGGATCATATTGCACGCCTTATTGTCAAAGATTATCACATTCGCGCTGGACACGGATGTAACCAGTTAGTTGTTAATGAATTGCGTCAAAAATATTGGGTCTTGAACTTACGTCCAACTGTACGAACTGAGGCCTCGCGATGCCTATTCTGTCGCATAAAAAAGGTTCTACCTAGACCGCCAAGACTTGGAGAATTGCCTGAAACTAGACTTACTCATAATCAAAGACCGTTTACATGTTGTGGCGTCGATTTGTTTGGACCAATGGATGTCACTGTTGGAATGTCAAAACCAAAACGGTACGGAGTACTATTTATACACGTGTCTCACCATCAGAGCTGTTCATATTGAAATTGTATAGTCACTAACAACAGATTCTTTGATAATGGCTACAAGAATAATGGCAGCTCGTAGAGGATGGCCTAGAGAAATATATTCAGACAATGGAACAAACATGAGAGGTGTTGACGCCGAACTTAAGAAGGCATACAAGGCTGTAGCTGATGATATTGTTAACAAAGGAGTACGCTGGCATTTTATTCCGCCAGCTAGCCCCCACATGGGAGGTTCTTGGGAACGTCTTATACGTAGTGTTAAGACTGCATTGAAAGTAGTACTTAAAGAAAGAGCCCCTCATGAAGAAACTTTACTAACACTTCTTGTTGAAGTTGAAAATATTGTAAATAGTAGACCTCTTACACACGTCTCAGTAGATCCCCGCGATAGTGAAACATTAACTCCTAATCATTTTTTAATTGGTACATCTTCCAATCTTCCCATAGCTGGAATATTTGACGATAGAGATTTGAATCTTCGAAAGAAATGGCGTATAGCGCAGCGTTTGACTGATCATTTTTGGGTCAGATGGATGAAAGAAGTGTGGCGGCACATCGCGTCGCGTCGATAGATGTCGCACCGTTACTATCTCATTGAAACCTGTATCGAGCCATTGAAAATATTTATTAGATTGGCATATATGCAACAGTCCAACGATGTGCGTTGGGGAGTATTCCTTTTACTCATAGTCATTGGATTGTTGTATGTATTGCCATTTCTATATTGGTGACCCCGTATGAATACGCCTGTATTCCTGAACCCGCAATGCCCCGCATCCTACTTCCACTTCCCACAGACCAGACCGCCGGCCCGACATGACGACAGGTCATACATCACGACAGGTGATTCAGCCGCGATGCAGTTCACCACACAGTCCATCACTGCTGACAAAGCTAAAATGGATGTTGGTTTTCACACTGTATCGATCTCTGGTCTGGGAAGGGAGTCATGTGGCGGCACATTGCGTCGCGTCGATAGATGTCGCACCGTTACTATCTCATTGAAACCTGTATCGCGCCATTGAAAATATTTATTAGATTGGCATATATGCAACTTTCCAACGATGTGCGTTGGGGAGTATTCCTTTTATTCATAGTCGTTGGATTGTTGTATGTATTGCCATTTCTATAGAAGTATTGCCTGTTTTGATTCCTCGACGAAAGTGGCAGGATGAAGGAAATCAGTTAAATGTAGGAGATATATTTGTAGTTGTAGACCCTGCTTTACCTCGTCACTTCTGGCCTAAAGGTATTATAGAAGTAGTTTACCCTGGTACTGATGGACGCGTAAGAGTCGTAGACATACGCACTAAGTCAGGGATTATGAAGCGACCTGTTGTTCGTGTTGCACTATTGTTTAATTGTTATGAGTGTCAATATGTTGACACTAGGGGGGAAAATGTTGACGATATAAAGTAGTTTTTGATAAATAAAAGAGTTTGTGTTTGTTTCTTTTAAAAAAAATGTTTTGACAGTAGAGTTTGTTTTGGTTCATTTTGGTTGTAAGAAAAAAAATTGCAATATACGAGCTAATAAGTATTATTTTATTGAGTAAAAAAGCTACACTACAATACCCAGTCGGTTACAGACAGGATTTCCTCCGAGATTATAAAACATGGAGAAGCGATAATATGTAACACACTGTGTGCTCTCTTCAATAAATGCTGGAGCGACGGACGAGTACCAGGAGACTGGTGTCAAGCCATAATAGTTCCAGTGTTTAAAGGAAAGGGTTCACAGCTTGATTGCAATAATTATCGCGCCATCAGCCTTATCAGCTTGGTTGGAAAAATGTATGGAAGATTAATAATTGAAAAGGTACAATAGGTGACAGAAAATAAGATGATCAAGCGGGATTTATGAAAGGTAAGAGTTGTGTTGACCAAATTTTGTTGAAAAACATTTGGCGAAAAATCAAAAAGCATATGACAACCTATGCAGAACGGAATTATGGTCAACTCTAGCTAGATACGGAGTGAATAAAAAACTCATAAGGGCAGTACAATCATTATATGATGGCTGTACTGCCGTTGTTACAGTGGGTGGACAGTGCTCAACCCCGTTTAATACATTACATATATATACCGTTTAATACATTGTGGTGTTAAACAGGGCTGTGTAATGTCACCTTGTCTGTTCAATCTGTATTTCGATAGTTGTTTGACCAAATTACAACAATGTTCCTTAGGGATAGAAATGGGTACTACTAGACTTTGCTGTCTTTTATATGCCGATGATGCGGTACTAATTGCATCTTCGGAGCATGAGCTGAAAAACCTAGTTGCAATTTTGAATGAGGAATGCGAGAAGAAATTCATGAAAATTAATATTTCGAAATCAAAAGTATTAGTATTTGAAAAGGATGATGACAGGACGGGGTGTAACATTTGTGTGAAAGGATGTAAATTAGAGCAAGTTAATAAATTTGTTTATTTAGGTAGTATGGTTTCAAGAAATGGAAAGATAGAAGCAGAAATACACAACTTACAACTAAAAGTAAAATGAACATACATAATTCTGTTTTAGTTCCATCACTTACTTATGGAAGCGAGGCATACTTGGGTATGGAATAAGAGGCATGAAAGTAAAATAAATGCAGTGGAAATGCGGTCTTTAAGTAGAACGTGTGATATAAAGCGTATTGACCACATCCGGAACGATGTCATTAGAGAAGAATGTGGTGTAAAAGATGATGTTGACTAAAATGAAGAAAAGTAGTTTACGCTGGTTTGGACACGTTGAAAGAATGAAGGATGAAAGATTGTCTAAAAAGGTTTATATGGCTAAAGTAAAAGGAAATGCTGGCAGAGGACGACCTAGATGTACTTTTATTGAACATATAAAAAATATGTTGTTCGATGGAAATATTAAAAATACACACAATCGTCGAACATGTATGAAAGGTATGATGAATATAAAAGAAGCAAAAGAGATATGTCAGGATCGTAACAAATGGCATTCGATTGTCTCTGCCTACCCCTCTTGGGATGAAAGGTGTGATGATAGATAGAATAGGATAGGAAAAATAATTCATAGAAATCAATGGCGGTTGCTTGGTTTTTGGTACCATTTACATGAATGAGTTACAAATTGGAGACGGATTTGGAGATTGAATAATTCTTTGAAGCTATGTGTTTGGGTTTCGGTGTCGAATGACGTTAGCATATTTATTAAAATACAGGAGTGCTTAATCGGAATAAATGAATTTTGGGTACGCTCATAAAATAGGTAGTTATATGATTTTGAAATAGGGATGGCGATTCTTTTCGAAAAAG
This sequence comes from Nemapogon koenigi, assembly GCA_963924495.1. Classification (NCBI taxonomy): domain Eukaryota; kingdom Metazoa; phylum Arthropoda; class Insecta; order Lepidoptera; family Tineidae; genus Nemapogon; species Nemapogon koenigi. The sequence continues at coordinate 19,087,881 of OZ004629.1, forward strand.
ATCGATTTTGTAAATCGATTCGAATCGTGTCCTAATGAATCGATTCACAAAAAAATCGAGGTCTATAAGATCGATTTCCGAAAAATCGATCTTTTTTTCAAGTTTTCGTTTATAATGTAATATTTTATTAAAAACAAGGTACATATTATAATTTAACGATCTCTTATCAGTAAAATCAGGTAATTCGATAATAAAAAATATTTTCATTACCATGTCAAACTAACAGATAATGTATAGAATAAGACATTTATTTTCTAGATTTAGAAATTTTACAGAGTTAAGATAATGGTTAAGAAAAATCGTTTACAAAGTTAATAGATAATGTAGCTTATAGTTCCCAATGCTTAATATCTAAACTTTTTAAAAACAACAGTCTATCAAGTCTACAGGGATCCAAGCGGTTTCGCTCATCTGTTGCGATGTTTCCGGCAATTGAGAAAAGGCGCTCACAAGGAACAGATGATCCTACGATACTCATATACATCACGGCTATTGAGTGAACTTGGTGATAAATAGAGTTTTTTTGTTCTTGCCAGTAGAGTATAGGATCATAATTTAGGTGCACAACTGCCTGCGATAAATAGTGTTTAAATTCTTCATTTAAGCCTTCACTTTCCTGTCCATGTGCAGTATATAAAGAGAGTTGCTTTTTCACAAGCAACTTATGAAAATCCCAAATTCCTTTTTTCATATCATTACCAGTCTCTTCAATGGCGTCGACTTCTTCGCTATTATTTTGTGGAAGTTGTTGCCGCGTAATATCTAAAATTGAAGTGTTTATTCTATTTATTGCTCGAGAACAGGCGACATGGTCAGTAAAATGATTTTTTTTTAATCTAGGATCTAAAATGGTCGCAGCAGCTAACAAATGAACTTGTTCGACCATTCCAAATCTTTTTTTAAGGCCGTCCACTATTAAAGTTCGTGTTTTAGCACCAATATCGGTTGAATTTTCCATTGTATTATATGTTTCAGTCAGACAAGATACGATTGGTATAATTTTACTGGCTGTAACATAGTTTTCTCCAGATATTTCCTTAGTTATTACTTCTAATGGTCTCAATATATTTATAAGATCTTTTATGAATTCTAACTGCTGTGCAGTAAGCATTGTTGGAGCTTTAGGATACTTGAGTAATATTGGTGCAATTATTTCGGATAACTCAACAAATCGTTCTAATTGATAAAAAATAGAATTCCATCTGGTACACACAGATTGAATAAGCCCCAAAGGCTTTGTTTGGTGATCCTGAGCTTTCTTTAAAGAGTCAGCAGCATTTGTATTTTGCTTAAAATATGTAGTAATATCTTTAACAGCTGTTAATAAATTCTTGGCTTCGTCTAGTCCATCCTTATTGTCAAATGGTTTTGATGCTACTAGGTTTAATGTATGAGCAAAGCATGGCATGTGTTTATTTTTGCCATAAACATTTGTGACTGCTTTAACGATATTAGCGCCATTGTCCGTGATAAACGCTACCACTTTGTCCTTCGTGATGTCCCATTTTTCTGTCATATTAATAATTACTTGTGCTAAGTAGTCAGCATTGTGTGGTTCTGTTAGAGCAGTTACACCGAAAATTATGCTCATTAATTTATTTTCATAAATACAATGACCAGTTAAGCCTAAGTAGCTTTGACTATTATGCGTGTCGGTCCAAACATCTGCAGTCAAAGATAGTGCTTCTACTTCTTGTATTTTTAATTTCAGTTGTGCTGAAAGAACGTTATATTTATCATCAATCATGTGGGTAATTGTTTTTCTGGCTGGAACTTTATATAGCGGTGCCACTACTTTCATCAAATATTGAAATCCTGTTTTTTCCACAGTATTTAGAGGCAAGCCATCCTTTGCTATCATGAAGACTATTGCATTGGCTAGTTGACCACTTTTAACACCATTATCTGAAAATTAAAAAAAAAAGTTATAATTTTCAATCCTGTATCTATACATCTCACTTTCATGAAAATTTATTAAAAAAAATATTTCAGTTTCTTGTCTTACCTCGAAATGATTTTATATTTGTTAAGCAAGATGTCAATGTTGGCTGTTTTAAGCCTGATACAGAGACAGAAGAAGAAGCCACGCTTTCAGTATCCGAATTATCAACATTTTGAGAATCTGGAACTGGCACGATGCCTAAAGCCATGTCATCAAAAACCTAAAATAAGAAATATATTACTTTGATTTATTGAACATTAATTCTTATTTTGTTCAAACTCAGTACATTGGAAAACAAAGGATGTAATATAAGAAATACAGGCTCCACTCCACTCACTTGTCCATCACCATTTCGTGCATTACCACAATTGCCACCACCACTTTCACTCTTCTTTTTGAGACTTACGGTCTGAATTGTTGGATGACGTCTTAATAAATGATTACGCAAGTTTGTTGTGTTTCCCTTAGTTTTTACTTCCTGGTGACAATATTTGCATTTGCCTCCTGAGTCTTTTTTTATGAAATGATTCCAAATATCACTTTTACCCGACATGCTGAAAAAATACATTTTTTCCTCATTAAATTTGATAAACAACGAAATTTTTAGTAATTAGTTATCTACTAGTTTTAAGTAATATTCAAAATCCTATTAGCATCAATTCCTAAACAATTTAAAAGAAGACTTTATATGAAAGATTAGTAAAAGATTTAAATAGTAAAACAATTAAATAGAAATAATAGTTTTTTTTGTAAAAAAAACCTTTATAGGTTTATCAGGTTATAATTCGATTTGATTTAAAAATCGATCTTTTTCGGAAAGAATTGCCCACCACCCATCCCTAGCCTGGCGTTCTTACCTACCAAATATGTATGTATTGTAGGTGACCGCAGACCGATTTTACTTGATAAAAATAAGATTAAAGTAATTTCGGTAGTTTATTTTTAAAAAGATAATCAGGGCTTTACTATTACTTTCTATGTAAACAAAATAAACAATTTGAGGTTATATAGATAAATGGACATAATAGTAGAAGTAAGTATGCACACTTCCTTAAGGAATTCCACATATGACTTACTTATTAGTTATTTCAATATCCAATATTGATTATTCGTATCTAAACGTAAATGAATTACATACATGGTTAGATTTAATGATCACAACTAATAGATTAAACTAAAAATAATAGCACGAAAGTAATAAACAAAATAAAGCGCTTTACTTACCTACTTAGTCTCAATTAGTTATTATTCCGCAACAAACACTACATAAAAATTAGTATTTATATCGCTTTACGAGAATCACTCAATCAATCAACAATAAACAAATGAAATAAATACCAAAAATAAATTATGGCTGGCATGACGCAACTCAGTCCAGTCACAGATTACAGATACAAACAAAAACAAAAAGTCAAAGACTACAAACGTAACCTTTTTTATTCAAGAGATGCGACGAAATCTAAACATACAGCCATCTCGCGAGTTTTTGAATAATTAATTCTTTAACCGGCAGCACTCTTATAATACGGATACATTCAATTAATTGTAAATAGTTTTATGGTTTATACCAAAAAAAATCGAATGTCGATTTTCAAGGGTGAAATATCGATTCACCGAATCGATTCAGTACTACATATCGATTTAAAAAATCGATCTTGTTGGCTCCAAAAATCGATTCTTCGATTAATCGATTTCAGATCGCCATGCCTATTTTGAAAGCAATACTCAGCCTTATCTTGGTAGGAAAATGTATGGAGGGATTGAATAGGTGCAAAAAGTAACTCAAACTAAGATGTGGTGGCATGCACAAGCGGGATATGAAAGGTAAGAGTTGTTTTGAGTTTGACCAAATATTTACTTTAAGATACATTGTTGAAAAACATTGACAAAAATCAAAAGGTATTGATTTGCAATTGCAATGTATGCAGATCGTGACTATGGTCTACACTAGCGAGAGAAGGAGTGAATAGAAAACTCATATATATTATAATGGATGTACTGCCGTTAATAGAGGTTGAAAATTAGACCAAGTAAGAATTTGTTTATTTAGATAGTATGTTAACAAGAAGTGGAAAGATAGACAACGAAATTGAAAGGAGAATGAAAGCAGGAAGCAAGATATTTGATGAACTAAATAATGTATACAGAAAAACGCAACTTAAAACTAAAAGTAAAATTAATATGCACAATGCTGTTTTAGATCCATCACTTATGTATGGAAGCGAGACTTGGGTGTGAAATAAGAACCATGAAAGTAAGATAAATACAGTGGAAATGCGGTTTTTAAGTAGAATGTGTGATGTAAGGTGTATTGATTGAATCCGGAACGATGTCATTTCCGAATTAAAGATGATGCTGTGATTTAAATGAAGAAAAGTAATTTACGCTGGTTTGAACACGTTGAAAGAATGAAGGATGGAAGATAATAAGGTTTATATGGCAGAAGTGAAAGGAAATGCGAGCAGAGGACGATCTATGTGTAAATTTATTGATTCAACATATAAAAAAAATATTAATCGAAGGCAATGTTAAAAAATTACTCACAATAGCCGAGCATGTATATGTAAGGTATGATGAAAAATAAACGTAATATAATTTTAAAAACAAGCTTTTATATTGATAAAAATTTACTAAAAAGTTAAAAATATTTTTAAAGCCATTTATTTCTACATAGCTTTCAGCCCCCGGCTTCGCCCGTGGATATTTTCGAACAATATAAAATATAGCCTATGACACTCACAAATAATGTGGCTTTCTATTGGTAAAATAATTTTCAAAATCGGTTTTGTGGATCCAGAGATTACCCCCTAACCTCACAAACTCACAAACTTTACCTCTTTATAATATTAGTATAGATTAAATCTTTACTGTGTCAAGTTTTCAAATAAAACCTTGTTACATTTGAAAGCAAGAGAGAAGTCGTTTCGTTACATGGTTCATGTGGCCACCTTCCGGCTCCATCATCAGGACCTTGGACATCATCTAGGACCAGAGTATATGTGAAGAAAAATCAATCGAGTCCAAACTCGATGTGGTTGCGTCATTTCGTTACACACTACTGAGCATTAACAGTATAAGTGAATCAAGTCGGGAAAAAAGTGATCCCCAGCGAGTTTCCGTGACGTATGCTGTCTAATCCGCCAGAGATATAACAAATAAATGCAGGAAAGAATGGACAACATTTCATTTTTCGTAAGGTACCAAAATTCGAAAACCGTTTGGAGATTACATGCTAGAAAGCTTATTTTTCATTTTTTTTATTTTTTATATCCTTTAATTTTCGAGTTATTTTAAAAATACTGAAATATTGAAAATTAAGGATTAATAGGTGCCCTAATCTGTGCTAACCCTCTAATTTAAAAATACTAATGTCTGTTGGCAGAGTTGTTAGTTATTGAACTCAGGTGTTGCCCTCTATTAATTTTACCCATTTTTATTCCATTTAAAGCTAAATTAATAATTATTCTTTAAATATAATAAAAAAAATACTTCTTATATATAATATTTTTTTGGAAGTTTTGCTAGTTTCGAATGGGCTATCACAGGAAATATATTTACGAGTGAAACCGCGGACAAAAGCTAGTATTATTATATACATTATGAATAATGTTGTAGGCGATTTGAGTTCCGGCTACGGCAACACCTATTTGGAACACGGTATATTATACTCTTTGCATTTCTATAACGTATACTCTGTGGCTTGACTGACACTATCTGTCACTTTCTTTGGGTGACAGTTTATATTTCTTAATTTTAGTCCTAGCTATGGTTTTTAGTTTATAAGTCCTCATAATTTATAAAAATTCATAATTAAATTAAAAATATAAAAACTCAACCAAAAATAAAATAGAAAAATACGTGTAACTTATTTTTTAATATATTTTTAATTAAAGTAATAAAAATGGGTGATTAAAAAAATGAAATGTTGTCCATTGTGTAGAATAAAATGATATACCTAGAAGAAACTGACCAAGAACGAGTCAAACTCGCTTGTTTTGTCCCATTTTTTTCCTTGAGAACTTTAAGTCAGGATTTTCGTTTAGGTTTTCCTGTAAACTAGGAGCGAGGCCCTATATTTCTATTGTTTTTTTTTCAAAATTTTAGACTCTTAACTCTAACTCTCAATTTTCGTATATTTTCTTTTAAAATTATGAAAAATATATTTCATTTCATTCATTTGATAAGTCACATGATTATTTACGCTATACATCTGTGGGTCATCAAACTCTACATTACAAATTTCAACATTTGTCGTCTAGTAGATTCGGAGAAATTAGGCTGTGACAGACTTACAGATAGACACTAGAATACTCTTTATAGGAGGAATGATTAGGAGTGCCCGCGCGAAACTCAAAGTTTATCATTTTTGCCACTCACTGACTCACGGATTACCAAAATGTTTGTACGTCCAGTAGTCCTTGATAGCTGATATTTTGTATGGTAGATTACCGTCAAAGTAACGAGAAAATTTAAAATGTGTAAATTTCTCCCTCCAACCCCTTAAAGTAGGGTTTGAAGATACCTCCAGTAGTCTTAGAAATGTATTGCGTGCTGATTTCTATGAAAACATTATTTTAGTATTAATAATAACTGTGTTTCTTATCTTAGGTGATATAACCACTCGGTAAGATAAAAAAATAAAATGACGGAAATGTATAAAAAGGCCGTACGAAATATCTCATTAAAAACATGAATACCTTTTTAAATTAGACCAAGCCTCTCAACTCTTTGCTCGTAAAAAGTTGTGTGATCTTATGTTGACCCAAATCTACCGTTTCAGAAAGGACTTAATATTCACCTCTAGTTGGTGTTCTAATTTCAAATTTTTAACAGCAACGTATGGTGTTATCTGTCAAAATGGCCAATAGGCGCAGGCTGGCGCAACTTCGGACAAAAAATTAGGGCTGGGAAAAATGGCCAATACTAATGGCGCCGTATCGCCATGTCTTTCACTCCATATACAGATGACAGAGATAGCAAATATTTATGTTCCAATCCAACAGTCAAGGAATCCTTGTTCTTAGGTTGGCAGTACCTTTAGGCCCTAAGTTAGATTTCATTTCAATGTATAGCAGTCCCGACTCTTATTAAAGAACATAGTAGTATTACTATACTTACTCTATGAATAGGCGAACAAGAAATACGCCAAGTGGGGTCGCTCCATCAGAATAATATGTCATTTGGCAATTGCGCTAATCTGTCATACGACTGAAAGTTTGCCTTATGGATGGACAGCATCGTACCTGTTAACATTAATTACGATAGCTCAAAAATCGGCCCAAACCCGCAAATGTCAAGTAACAAAATATTCTGCAACAAAGTTACATAGAGAGGTGAATATTGAGTGCTTTATGTTTACTAAACATACCTTGTGCTAAATTAAATTAACCAGAATAATTCTAATATCTTTATCATGGAAGCAATGGAAAATCAAGTTAAATTATGTAAACAATAAAATTAGGTTATTGGGGAGGCAATGATATTATTCCAAGGACAACCAATTTTTTTTCTCCCTCAAATCTACTATCATGTTGAACGAAAAACGAAATCGAAATCTGAATTGTAAAGACGATTGACAAAAATCACTCATGTATTTTGGACGACGAGACGCCTTGACTCGGACTTATATTAAAATTCAGTATACATACGTGATTTGGAATATGTATTGAATAAGTAACTGAAATATAATGTTACCCACAGCTGAGCACACGATTCTATAGAGTGAATATTTTTTGAACAGACTAAATTTTATGTAGTTTATTCCTTAGTAGATTTCAAATAGTCTGCATATAAAATGACAATATTAAAGATATTTTATGTAAAACCTATGCTATTCATGATTATGAGTAATGAAATACATTATATTATAGCTTTTAGTTAGGTTCCCAGTGTTTTGATATAGATCCTTGTGGGAAGTTTGTAAATAAATTTAAAAATGTACATTTCTGAAAATACAAACAATAAGAAAAATTATGTTGACATTATTTTGAAAGTCAACCCCTAAGGGGAGAAAGGTGGTGGCAAAGTTTGTATGGATAATAATATTTTTTAGTCAAATTTACTTGAAACTGAGTTTAAATCATGTATCTGTGCATTTTTCAAAATTCAACCGCTGACAGGGCAACGGGTGGGAAATTTTGTATGGATAAAAAATAATATTTTTATGGCCAAATTTCCTTGAAACTAACCAAAAATTTAATTAAAGATATATCCCCTCGACTGATCATCTCTTTTGGTGACGGCTGGCTCCTTCCTCGCTCAACGATACAGCATCGCGATTCAGCGGGGAAATGCAACCACTATTCCACCCGGACTGGTTTATTTAGTTATTTTTAATGTTTAGATTAGATTAAAGGTTATTATATTGTTGTGTATATTTGATAAATTAATTAATCTAAACGAGTGAATGTATTAACCATAAATATTCTACAATAAAAATAAATGAATACCGGTTTCAGTGTTTTCAAAATTCAACCCCTAATGGGAGAAATTTGTAAGGGAAACAATTTTTTTCTTGTATTTATTTGAAACTTTGTTTTATTGCTTTGTTTTACTATTTATGAAACACGTATTTCAACGTTTCTTTTAAAATTCAACCCCTAAGGGGAGGATGACGATGGCAAAGCTTATTAGAAAATAATAAGTATTTTTACTTGAAACTAACTTGGTTTTAATGCAATATAATAATAATTAATGAAACAGCGTTTTTAAAAATTCAACCCTATGCGATACGGATTGTGACTAATTTTGTATACATGGGGAATAACATATATCTTCTGTTTAAATTTACATGAAACTTTGTTTTCAATGTTTCTTTAAAAAATAAACGCCTAAAAGGGGTAAAGAGGATGGAAAATAATATTTGTATTTGTGCATTTTACATGGAGAGAGGTTGCAATCTGATATTTTCGAAATATGAGCTTCATTGATCTATTTGATTTATTTTTTTTGATCTAGTGGTAATTTAATAAGGGTGAATATGAAAGTTTCGAATATTTTCACTCAATCTTTTAACCCTATAGTAAAACATTCTTATTCTTATTGCTTATACCATCACCTTTCCAGAAAAGTACAGCTTTTAATAACTTCACAAAATTCTGAAGAAATTACAGTGTTTGGATTAAGATTTCGGAATGTGATATTCCAGGTTGACCTCTAACTTTCACTCAAGTATAATATTTCTATTGGTAATATTGCGTTGTTGAATTTATCAGATAAGAAGTGTACGTGCCTCTACAAAACGAATTAAGAAGGTTCCTTTTACAAAATTAGCCGAGCTAGGCTTTTTAGGCAACTTCAGACAGTCTGTCCTATTCTGAAATAAAAGTTACTAAGAGGTTCTGTAGAGGACTTGTTGACTACAGATTTATTATATAAAGTTAAGTGCAAGCTATAACCACAGGAGCGACACTCCTTGTAAACGATTTCGCTTGCGTTCACGACGCGCGGTTTTGTGCCGGAATCACTTCGATTCCATCAGGGTTGACACGCTCACGCTACTCAGCATTGAAAACAATTTTAACTTTCGTATTATTTTATCAGTTCTGATATATATCACCGCTATATATAGTATATTTATTTATTTATAGATGATCAACAGCTATAAAGATAAAAACATTGTGACAAACAATCATCAGCCGATAACAGATCACCATAACTTAACTATTCATATATTACAATGGTGCAATCAGCTACAATAAAGTTACCATTTAATTACCTAGATTTTAATGTGTGTAATGTGTGTGTGTGGGGGGGGGTCATGGGTGTGTCAGTCAAATTTTACCTCACTCAACCACTTATTTTTTTTTTTTTGCTCCATTCCACATTAAACGCCTCAAATATGGTATTCTATTGGAAGAGATGAATGTTTTGGACGTTTGACCATTTCCATATTGTAGGCCGCATAATCAGCTTCTATCGCTGTATATGGAAGATGGAACGGTGTAACATCCCATACAAGTGACTGCCCCACCTTCCATGGTGTATACTGTAGGTAGGTACTTATATAAAATAAATAATAGAAAATAAACGCACGTTGACAAGAATATTACTCAAATATATTAAATGAAGAGTTTCCACAGAAAGAAATGCCTCAGTTAGCTAGTAAATATGGAAAACAACAAGTCTATTGGGCTTGATGAAACTCCGGTTGGCCTTTGGAAAAGTCTAGGGAACATAGCGGTGACCTGGCTGACAAGTCTTTTTAATAACATTTTAGAGAATGCTAAAATGCCTGACATGTAAAGAAAGAGTAACATTGTCCCCTTCTATAAAAAAATAAAGGTGATTGTGCAGATTGCGGAAACTACAGAACTTCAAAAACCTTGAAAATTTGGTAATCGGTGATAGTTGAAAGATTTATCAAAACACCAAACAAATATGAGTTTAGAAGGGGAGTAGGAACCATCGATGCAATCCACTCGATCAATATAAGTCAAAATCTGATATAAAAACCGGGGGACACGGTGTCAAATCTCACCAGTGCAAAAAAGGCTAAGCACCATGCTTTAATCGAGTTCGCGTGCTTCGGAAATATGTGAAGTGGCCGTCCGTTCTTTTAAAATACTGACTTCTGATAAAGAAGTGATTAGGTCCATTAAATGCAGTGGACTCTGTTACAGGTGTCTCTGGCCAATCCGCAAGATATAAAGGCCGAGGAATGTGTTTTTGTTGATTTAAAGAGTTTAAAATGCGAAAGTGTTAACCCTGTCGCTATCTCGAGTGACTCGTCGTAAAATAAACACAATTCAGACGTACAAGGGCGTGTCGCTTCTCTACGTTAGTAGTTTAAAACTTCTCTGCTAAAACTTTATTAAATAAGATTCATAGAAACGTGACTGTCGCTCCCTGATAAACATCGCTCGTATGACTTTGATGTCCCACATAACTAAATACAATTTATTATTTCGAAAACTTTTTAAATTTGAATCAAAATTACCATAAGAAAATTCATCACATTTGGAACCTATATTCTTGATAAAACATTATTTCTACTTAAATACAAAATACATAAATATACTTTAATAACCACCTAAATATTGGTAATACAGACAGTAATTTCGATTGCATTTATTTGTATAGAGTAGCATAATTAAATTATTATAATTACTAAATGTCTTGATTTTCTTTTACAGGTTTAAAGAGGAGCCCTGTTCTCCCGAAGCAGGTAAGAAATAAAGTTATTTATTATTAACTTTAAACCAGTCACAAAATATGCATTTTATTGTCTTAATTTTCATTAAATTAATCTCTAAACAATCACAAAAAAATAAAAAGCCTCATCCCTATAACTAATTATTATTTAATATATCTATAACTTAATTTGTTGATTAAATGATGCGCCCACATACACGAAACAAGGTACAATTCTATTTATATTACTTAGACTATGGTATATTACTAAGGTATGCGTTCAACTAATTCCAGTGTCGATATGAAAGTTCCATCAAGTAATGAAATAAATTCTTCAAAATCTTCTGCTCAAGAGAGGTGGTATTTCTACCTAATAACTTCAAATAACATATTATTAAAGTAGGTAATAGTTCAGTTATTAAAATATTTATTAGAAATATGTAATTTAGCTATAGCTTCTCCCTTTTAAATGATTGTTAATATTTTTTCTATACCGAACTATAAATGGTGTAATAATTATAGCTTCTATAAAGCTAAAATATTTTTAAAATGAGTAGGTCCAGTAGTTATCAGGTGTACAAACTCATAATACCTTCTCTAAATATATTAAAAATCTTGCAAGCCAATCTCGATTTCGGGATTATGTTTGGAATATAAAAATTGATAGGGATATTGTGAAATTCAAATTTGATTTGCAAGTTAATATTGCATGCATATTGATAAAAGTATTTATTAGTAGCTTATTGATTTATTACTAGAAAAAGAAATAGTCTGGTCATAAGTTCTGTCACACAATAAAAACTTTTGAATTTAAAATGCTGGCCACAAAAAAGTTTATTGAATTCGAATTTCGAATTTTTCATGAATATAAAAATGTGTACTTTTTAGAATTTACTCATTTTTAAATATGGAGTGGACACTTAAAGAAGACCGTGTTGCGGTTATTGCGTTGCATCGTTGCGGTTACGCGCCAATTCAGATTTTTGACATATTGAAAAAGTTGAATATAACCAAAAGATTCGTTTATCGTACCATGAAACCTAAGATTTTGTAAGACGATGCGTGGCCTCTACATCGTCTTACAAAATCTTAGCATCAAACGATACAATGAAGACTCTAGTGTAGATGACAGGTCAAGAAGTGGTCGCCCTCGCTCTGTTAGGACTCCATCAGTAATAAAAGCTGTGAAGGCGCGAATTCAAAGAAATCCCATACGTAAGCAAAAACTTTTGGCCCTTCAGATGGGTTTAAGCAGAACCACGGTGAAAATGTTAAATGAAGACTTAGGGCTTCGGGCATATCGAAGAAAAACAGGAAATCGTTTGAGAGCTCGTTTAATGGACCTGAGGTTGAAGAGATGTCGCGCTTTGTTGAAGCGGTACGCGGGAAACAAGTATCGGGAAATTCTTTTTTCGGATGAAAAAAATTTAATGTAGAAGAGAGCTACAACAAACAAAATGATAACGTGTACGCACACAGCAGTGAAGAAGCGAGCAACCGTGTTCCGCGTGTCCAACGAGGCCATTTTCCATCCTCACTCATGATTTAGTTGGGAGTCTCTTATTGGGGCTTAACTGAGGTACATTTTTGTGATAAAGGCGTAAAAACAAATGCAGTTGTGTATCAAAATACAGTTCTCACGAACCTTGTGGAACCTGTTTCTCATACCATGATCAATAACAGGCGCTGGGTATTCCAACAATATTCTGCGCCAGCTCATAGAGCGAAAAGCACTCAAGACTGGCTGGCAGCGCGTGAAATTGACTTCATCCGACACGAAGACTTGCCCTCCTCCAGTCCAGATTTGAGTCCGTTAGATTACAAGATATGGCAATATTTGGAGGAAAAGGCCTGCTCAACGCGTCATCCTGGTTTGGAGTCACTCAAGGCATCCTTGATTAAGGCAGCCGCCGCAATTGACATGGACCTCGTTCGTGCTGCGATAGACGACTGGCCGCGCAGGTTGAAAGCCTGTATTCAAAATCGCGGGGGTCATTTTGAATAAACTTTATTAGAATAATAATCTGTGTTTTATTAAGTTCATTTTGGTATATAAATGTTTACATCAATAATGAACATGTCTCAGACAGAACTTATGACCTGACTAAGTACAATAAAATACAATTAAATATATGCATCTACTATGCTATAATATATAAAACTTTAAAAATAAAAGTGTACCAGTTTAAAAAAAATGCACTGGAAAGTAAGAAATAATAAATATTTCGTCGTAAAAGTTGAAGACGGTTGCTGCCAAATTAGGATACAAAATTAAGTAAACATATAAGAAGATAAAGATGTGTTAAATATTATCTATGTTTGTATGTACTGATGAGCGTAGGTTCCTAATGAATTTTCTAGATTAGTGAATTTGGGAACTAAGTTGTTACTAATTTGGCACCTTCTTCTTAGTCGTGGTGCTCTTGACAGAGCAGTCGTGGTCAATCAGGCCGGTCCACAGCGCGACGCACCTTGTATTGCCTCGCCATGGTTAACTTTCTTGGTAAGAATGGTGCAGTGGTTTCCCCGTGCCTTCTGCACCAGACATTTTGAGACTATTTAAGTCTTCAGGCTAACTGTAGCCTCTTCCAGCCAGTTGCCTAGCTAAGTGTATGGTTATACCGCCATTGCTCGGCCATGGCACCAACCAACCGTCTTCAAATTCTACGACGAAATATTTATTATTTCTTACTTTTCAGAGCAAATTTTTGAAGTCGGTACACTTTTTTTTAAAATGTTTATTTCTTCCTTTTAAGTGATCATTAAGAAACAAATATAAACGCAACTAAAAAAAATTTCTGGAAAATTAAAAAAAATATCGCTGTGGATGGGATTTGAACCAGTGCGTCCTGTGCTGCACCTTATACGTTTCACCGCTAGACCAACGTCGATACGAAAATTGACAACTTCGTGTCAATAGCAACCGTTGCTAATAGCCCGATCAACGGGGAAGTTGACCCTGAAAATAATTCGCCCGTCGTTGATACTTTGCAGTTCGATAAAGTCGAGTATGTAGATTACGAATGTCGAAGAATCCAAAACTTTTTGGTTTTAAGACAATGTTATTCCACGTTTGTAATAGAATATTATAGGTACTGTCGAAGATTCTACCACAGTTACTGTAATTTTATACCTTAGCAATTTAAAAAAAAATTACTCCCTTTTAAATACGTGTAACTTTTTTTTTACTGGATGATTTTTTTTCACTCCGTAATTAAAAAATGATACTTATGTTGAGATCTATCAAATCTCATTTAAATCATCTGTGACAAGTATGTGGTCAAACTCCATACAAACTTTTTTTTTTGTGTATATCGGGCCCCCTGAAAGGAAAAAATTCGGGATTTCTTTACATGCTTGTACTTCAATAACAGAAGGGAATATGTAGGGAAGAAACTTTGGACGTAGGACTTTTCCATCGGGAGATATAGGCAATTCAAAACTTTAGGGATGAAAATAACCAGCTTCCGAAAAAAAAAGTTTTGGATTCTTCGACATTCGTAATCTACATACTCCACTTTATCGAAGTGCAAAGTATCATCGACCAACGCCATACAAATTTTTTCTTTGTGTATATCGGGCCCCCTGAAAGGAAAAAGTCCGGGATTTCTTTACATACTTGTACTTCAATAACAGACAATGATATGTTGGGAAAGATTTTTGGCCGTAGGACTTCTCTATCGGGAGATATAGGCAATTTAAAACTTTAGGGATGAAAATAACCCTCTTCCGAAAAAAAAAGTTTTGGATTCTTCGACATTCGTAATCTACATACTCGACTTTATCGAACTGCAAAATATCAACGACGGGCGAATTATTGTCGGGGTCTTCATACAAGAGATCTCCCCGTTAGTTAGACTATAAGGCTTTTCTTTGATATCATTTTCAGCAGTACACAGAGGAAAATTGCTGAATTTATGAAAAACTACCTACTGAACCGATTTTCGTAATATGTCTGTGAGACAATGTCGAAAAATTATTATATCATTAAAAATATTAGTCATCAAAATCGGTTCACAACTGACGGAGTAATCAATGTACAATGTACATACATAAAAAAATACGGTCCGAATTGAGAACCTTCTCCTTCTTTTTTTAGAAGTCGGTTAACAAATAAACCTTTTTTTTGTTCACGGGTTTCCTTGCAGCTCCCGAAACCGTGTTACGGTTCCAGGGTACCCAGCGGAAGACCAAGTCTCCCTCGTTACAAATTACAAATTGTAATTTAATAAATAAAAAAATTAAAGATATAATTATTTGTAAAAAAAAACAATAAATCAAAACAAAAAAAAATTACAAATAAACCTATAAATAAATAAAATCACCAAGATCGCTGCCTCCTGGGAGAGTGCCCATAAGGCTGGCTGCGTTGCTACCTTGGATGGCGATACTGATTATTTGAGCCAAATACGAGCTAGCTCTTTGGTCGGGGGACACCAATACCAATCTTCTGGCGATATATGTATTTATTTATAGATGTGTCGTGCGCTAGGTCCACACGGGCTCAGTGTTTCCACCCCAAACGCAACAAATATATTATATTCTTCAGGAAGAAATGCATATTTGAGACGTTTGGCAGTTTAGGCTTTCCCATATTTTCTATTCAATAAAAACCATTGAAAAAATAGCACCCCTTCTTCACACCCATAGCTCGGCACCACTGTCCACCAGCTGTCCCGTATGGGAAGGACATGACTGACAGCCATATAAATTTCATCACAGGAATTTCCCCGACCCCCTCTCCTTTTCGGATCCTGCCCTAGAAATTCCTGTGATGAAATGTGAATAAAGTGGATGTTTATCCAGAAGAGAGGATAGAGTATCCCAATTATCAGGAGCGATCGATCTTCTGAAAATAAAAGTTGTGCAGCTCCCTTGATGTTACCGTGAAGATGATATCTTTAGATTCTACACGCCTAAAAATATTAGATTTTACAGTAGAACCTAGATTATCCGAACCAATTGGGACCGAGACTAGTTCGGATAAACTAAACGTGGGTTTTTTAACAAAATAAATAAAAAATAAACAACAGCTTTTTACATACATTTATATTAAAATTTGACATAAATATTAACATTGAAATATATATACATATATATATTTTAAACACCTAAAAAAAGGCGATATTTTTTTATATAATGTTTAATTGACGATCGGGTGTACTTACTACAGTTACTAAGATCAACGTTACTAAGTCATCGTTCGGATAATTGAGGATTCGGATGATCGAGGTTCAGATGATCGAGGTTCGGATAGATACAAACAACTACCACTACCACTACCACTACCCCTACTCCTACCACTACCACTGCCACTACCACTACCGCTACCGCTACCGCTACCGCTACCGCTACCGCTACCGCTACCGCTACCGCTACCGCTACCGCTACCGCTACCGCTACCGCTACCGCTACCGCTACCGCTACCGCTACCGCTACCGCTACCACTACCGCTACCACTACCCCTACTCCAACCCCTCTCACTATCTCTACCCCTACTCCAAACCCTACCACTACCACTACCTCTACTCCAACCCCTACCACTACCGCTACCCCTACTCCACCCCTACTACTACATCTACCCCTACTCCAACTCCTACCACTACCGCTACTCCTATCATTACCGCTGCCGGATTGAAATCAAAACTTGAAGCATTAAAACCAATCGATTTGACTGTTGAATTTTTGTTTCTGTCATCAATCCGTTCTGATATCAAAAAAGGCGTTTTTCCGTGCATTTTCCCAATTTTTTAATAGTTATTCTGCTATTTGGGACGAAGACAAATACAACAAATCAAAAACCATGATAATCGGTCCGGCCGTTCTCGGGTTATAAGTGTTCAAACAAACCCGACTTTGTTTATATATATGGGAAAATAAATTTTCTTTATAATTTTCTTTTCGTGCATTATTCTAATGTTTTAATAGTTATTCTGCTATTCGGGACGGAGACAAATACAACAAATCAAAAACCATGAAAACCGGTCCAGCCGTTCTTGAGTTATAAGTGTTCGAACAAACCCGACTTTGTTTTATATAAATATAGACTAGCATTCCGCCCCCGGCTTCGCCCTTTAAGAACAAAATAAAATATACCCCACCCCTACCCGTACCCCTACCCCTACCCCTACCCCTACCCCTACCCTCTACCACTACCACTAGTTTTCGCAGCGCACGCGATGTAAGGAATTTCTTAGGTCATATTTTTACACCTTGGGTTACATTATTGGAGTTTTAGTAAGGATCCCAAATTTTTTTGAAAATAGAATTTATAGCCTATGTCACTCAGGGTGAATGTAGCTTTCCAATGGTGAAATAATTTTTAAATCGGCACAGTAGTTTTTGAGTTTATTCATTACAAACATACACACACACAAAAATACAAATCTTTCCTCTTTATAATATTAGTATAGATGTTATGGACCAAGTGATAAATAGGTAAATATACATAATGCCCGGGCATTGTAAAAAATGACCAATATGAGATGGCAACGTGATAAAAACTATTCAAGTAATTAAATTGTCCGGGCATTATACATAATGTCCATCACCTTTGGTCAGAGTAATAAAAACATATTTAATTACTATTCTCTTTATTTTTGACATTAAACCATAATTGAAAAACCATACTTAAAGTAAACTTATAGACTCATTATTTAGCAAGGGTTACTATATATAGAATGCACTAGTTTTTAGCACTTAAAACTTAATGAAAAGTTAATTTAAAAAGTTAAGTTTTAAACTTATAAAAGTAAGTAACACAAAACCTGAAGTAATCTTAAGTTTGAATACAATTGAAACAAATTATATATAGTAACAGATTTATTACACAGCTTTTTTCCTTTTGCGGCAATTATCCGTCCAATGTAGCTTTATTATCAAATTGCCCAATGGTCCGGTAGCAATATTCATAATGACCAGACAATGTGATAAATAATGAAGTTTAGATAATAATTAATCACTTTGTCTGATATTATTAGCCATTACTCATAATGCCCGGGCATTATAAATAATGACCTTATTAATCACTTGGTCCATAACATAGATATAGATAAGTGGTTGTAAACGTATTTGTGTAGGTATTCAAATTATGGTAAACCAGTATAGTTTCGATAAAATTATTATAAATTATCCTACAAATATTATGAATGCGAAAGTTTGGATATTTAGATGTTTGTATGTTTATTGCTCAATCACGCCTCAACGGCTGAACAGATTTTGATGTTTTGTCTTTTATCAAACAAATTTACCGTTTACCGATTTCTTTGACTTAAAGTTGCTCTGAAGTCAATATATTTTCAGAATTTGTAGTCTAATGTATAAAATAAGCTACCATGACGCACTACATAGTTTCTCGATATTGTTATATTGAACTTCTGCATCGTCTTCATTATGCATTTACCTCATAATGTGAGATCCCGTTTAATCTAAGCTCTCGGCATGCCAAGTTTTCGCAACATACCACAAACAAATAAAGGAACAATTTACCACATTCTAATTCATTACCTACTCTAGTAACTTTTGAGTATCGCATTTTAAATCTTTTGAATTAATCAACGAAAATATAAAATTATAAAAGTTAATTAAAAAAATAATATATTCCCGACACAAAATGTAATCTTTATGAAGCTTCAAATAATTTATATTCACTGACTCAAAATGCAATCATAAATTCATCGAGGACCGCTGAAATTAATATTGAACAACCCTCATATAGGTATCACCCCGACGCATTTATGATTGGCTTTTCGAGCCAGTGAATTGGTATAAATTACTTGTCGTTTTTGAATTCGCATCACAAATATTCACTATTAAAAACTAGATCACACTATAAACTGCTGCAATTATACTAACTAATATTATAAATGCAAAAGTGTGTTTGTTTGTTTGTTTGATTGTGTATTTGCTTGCATCGTTAGAAATAATTCTGCAGGCGAAGTTTTTATATAAACGAAAGTGATAATATGATACTTGTGATGTTATGTGAGAAGCTTCTAAACATATTTCCAGTTCAATTTGACAAGAGTGACCTCAGAATGAGAACCCGTGCTCTATGCCAATTTCTCTTTCGACGGCAAAAACAACATATAATAATGGGCTTGGGAAAGTCCATATAATATAATCGCCGAGTATGTATGAAAGGTATGATGAATACGAAGCGAAAGAGGAATGCAGGATCGTAACAAATGGCATTCGATTAACTTTGCCTACCCTTCTTGGGATAAAAGGCGTGATGATGATAGATAGATATAATACACCTAGTCATATTTTTTAATGTTGCGCTGGTATAACATATTTTATTTCAAAACTGCAAGGTATAATCAGCGATACCGATACAACAGCCAGCCAAGTAGACATCCGCTGGTTAAACAAGTATAAGCTATTCTAAATCCATCAATGTAAGTAAAAGGAAATGTGTCAAAAGAAAAAGCCAAATTATTCCCCTTCATTGGCGACCAACCACGTTTTCAAGACACGTGAAGAGGGGAATAAACTAACAGAGGCGAAGAAATATTATTTGTTTTACAATATTTCCACATTTTTATTGTCTATCGATTTTTCAGCAAAAGGGCGACATTCGCCAATTTTTCTAGTGTAAAAATGTTTGTATTGACGAGGTCTACAATATAAAAAAAACCGGCCAAGTACGAAGGGTTCCGTACCATTATCTATAAAAACGGCAAAAAAAATCACGTTTGTTGTATTATATATTTGTTATATAATAATTTTATCTTAATTTAATTATTTATTTTTGAAGTGAATAATATAACTCAATATCCTGTGAATTTTTCAAGCGTCTACCTGTTGCCTTTATCAATATCGAGCAAAAACGTTTATTGTATGGGAGGCCCGTTTTTTAGTATTTGTTGTTATAGCGGCAACAGAAATACATCATCTGTGAAAACTGTCTAACTATCACTGTTTATGAGATACGGTGGCATACGGACGGACGGACAACGGCGAATTTGTGTACTTTTAATATTTCCATCGATCAATATATTTTTTATATTATGTTCAATAAAAGTACACCTAGGTTTCACTAGGTAAAGGGGTAGGCAGAAAGTATGGAGCGCCACTTCTCTCAATATTTGCATACTTCTCTTGCTTCATCTACATCGATACATCGTTTCATGCACGTCTATTTTTAGAACAACGTATTTGACCTTTTTAAGGACAATATAGAGAAGAATAAATTATGGGAGAGCATTATTGAATATGGATTGAGCAACTCTTTTTCATAAACAACTTTTATACTACACCTGCTCGGAAAATACTTATTTACTTTTTCAAATACTGCCTCGAAAATTCATCATTTCTTTCATACAAATATGCGGACAGAAAATTTATAAGAACGGAGATTGGATACAGTAAGGTACTTTTTCTGGAGCCATTTTCCTTGTAGGCATAGTATAGTACCTACCCGAGAGATGGCTGCTTCGATATACACTCGTTCGTAATCGGCCACTTTCTTCCCTCACATATAATTAATACTAGCTATCCGTGGTTTTTGAAATGTGATATAAGAATTTGTCTCCGGCCCTAAAACTTATCTGAGCAAAAAATCACGGTGCTTTGTACCGACGTGAAAGAAAGACAAACAAACAAACAAACAAATAAACAAACACACTTTCTCGTTAAATAGTAGGATAGTTTGTATGGGGGATAAACTATTCCCAATTTCTCTGTAAATAATCCACATGTGTCACTGTAATTTAGCATATAGTTAGCTTATTTAAGTGAAATAACCGATGTTTTTGGGGGTGGCGCGCCGAACCTCCCAGTGGTACCCCTGGAAACGCTCTCTGGGACCTTCCAGGTTAAACCAATAGAGTGGCCAATCGACTACCGCACGAGCATGGTAGTAGGGTTTACACCCGTCTGGGTAGCAACCACCGTACTCAGATGCAAAACCCGTCAAGTGACATTGTCGCCTTCCGGGATCAATCTGTGTACACCCAGTCCATAGGGAAGGATAGGCTACTGGGTGGATCGATGCAATGTTGGACATACGGATTCATTAACAGCTATTGGGCTATTGACCTGTCAGCCAGGGAGACCCGTAGAAACGTCTGACCGCTGGCCGCCCGCCGTACAGTACAGGGGCCCGAATCATGGGTATCCAGCCATGAAGGCTGCCCCACCATACGGCGCATAATCTTGGGGTGTCTGCCGTGCCGGATGGTAGACCGGAAAAGGGCCAGGCATGCACTTCCGGGGGGGGTACGGGGGCCCTTCCGTCCGACAGATCAATTACTAGTCGGCAGACTGGGATGGAATGCGTGACTATTTTGCTTCCATCCCATGGGGTCAGCGCTGATTCAAGTTTAACAACCCGTCGGCATGTGCATCTGCTATTTCTGGCGAGATCTTGGTTGGCATGGACTATTACGTTCCTTCCACCAGGATCTCAGCCAGGAATGGTGGCAGACCATGGTACAACAGCGAATGTGCCGCTGCGGTTTCCGCAAAAAATGCTGCGTACCGTGCTTGGGTCCATGGTCGCGCCAAGAACGACCCCAATGTTGGCGCCTTGAAATCAGCGTACAATGTGGCTTCACGGTCCTGTAAGCGGGTTTTCCATAGAGCAGAAGCTTGTCGCATCTCCCGGATTGGACATAAATTGGCCGCTCAGCCGACTGGCAGTCGTGCTTTCTGGCAGCTCGCCAAATCCGTGAAGAACAATTTCTGTCGCTCATCCGTTCCACCGCTAGGATATGCCGACGGTTCCCTAGCATATAGTTCAAAAGAACAAGCCGAGCTTCTGGCAAGGTTATTCGCTTCGAACTCACAGATTAGCGATGGTGGGGTGTCTCCACCAAAGCTGGCCGACTGTTCAACCAAGATGGCTGAGATCTGCATAAGACAGCGTGACGTCCGAGCCGCTCTACTATCGCTCGATGTTCGAAAAGACAATGGCCCCGACGGTATACCAGCAATAGTGCTCAAGAAATGTGCTCCCGAGTGTCTCCCGTGCTGACTCGATTGTACCGCCTATCGTATTCTTCCGGTATAGTTCCAGAGGCCTGGAGGTTGGCTAATGTGCAACCGATCCCCAAAAAGGGGACCGATCGGACCCAAACAATTATCGTCCCATTGCTGTCACCTCAGTTCTGTGCAAAGTCATGGAGCAGATAATCAATGCTCGACTTATGACATATCTGGAAGATCACGCAATCATAAATGATCGCCAATATGGTTTTAGACCGAACCGATCTACTGGTGACCTTCTGGTCTATGTTTCCCACGTCTGGGGTGAAGCAATGGATAAATACGGAGAGTCTTTAGCTGTCAGCTTAGACATCTCCAAGGCATTTGACCGGGTCTGGCACAAGGCACTACTCTCCAAGCTGCCATCATACGGCCTACCTGACTGCCTATGCATGCCGTGGCATCCGCGTACTTATTAATGGAAGCGTGTCTGCGCACATGTCGGTCAATGCTGGCGTCCCCCAGGGATCCATGCTGTCGCCAACTTTGTTTCTTCTGCATATAAATGATATGCTCTCATTGGGTAACATTCATTGCTATGCTGACGACGGCACGGTTCATGATCGACCTTCTACGGGCCCTCAGCAGCTGGAAGAACTGCGTTAGGGTGTTGTCCGTGAGCTGAACGGGACGTTGGATCGCATTGCGGTCTGGGGTTCCGAAAAACTCGTTCAGTTCAATGCCTTAAAAACCCAGGCGTTTGCATTCACAGCCAAAAAGACCCCCTTCATTCCTGCCCCCACTCTTCAGAACACTACCTTGATGTTGCGAAACAGTGTCTCATTACTAGGAGTGGCAATCCGCTCTGACCTCAATCACAGAGACTACATTGAGGGCATCAGCAAAACAGCTTCAAAAAAACTAGGAATTCTAAACAAGCTGAGACAATATTTCGCGCCAGGGTACAGCTCTACAAAGCCCAAGTTCGTTCGTGCATTGAATATGGCTCACACCTCTGGGATGGTTCCGCTCAGTATCTCCTCGATGCCCTCAACGGTTTGCAAAAAAGAGCGATTCGCATCATCAATGACCCAAAGGCCACACGAAATCTCAAGCCTCTACAGTTACGCAGAGACATAGCCTCTCTTAGCGTCTTCTATCGACTGTATTATGGGGAGTGTTCAGAAGAACTCCATGGCCTCGTCCCTCCATCCCCTTTTCGCACCCGCACTGCTCGCACAGGATACAGTTTTCATCCTCACACCGTCGACACGTTCTCTATACGAACGAAAAAATTCAGTGACTCGTTCCTGTGTCGTACAGCCAAAAAGTGGAATGAACTTCCGGCGTCGGTCTTTCCTCCTTTCTACAACCGAAGCGTGAAAAAGCATCTCTATATTCCTCTTTCATAATCTATCACAAACTCTTAATCTATTGGAGATCAGTTGAACTATGACAATAACACCACTATCGGTGCGAAGTATAGTAATTCATATTTGCAAACAACATTCCAGGTCACTTGACATATTTTTCTTTTCTTAATTGTCACAAATATAAATATTATACACTATATTAAAAAATTATAACTAAACCGAAATAAACTACTCTGTGTCGTTAACAACGAGTATTGAGCTTATCATTTAAATAGGTTAAAAAAAGATGTATACATTTTTGTTTCAATGCTCAGATTACAGTACAAAAGGACGATTGAGCTCACGGACGAAAATGTGTGAGGTTCGTTCGCAGACATCAGACATGACTGTGTGCGTGTTAAAATTAAAAATCAAAATGAAATAAAAAATTTGCAAAATAACTTTATATGAAAAAAAATAAAAACAATACTAATTAGGAAATCAATACAATTTAGGGGGAAAATATGAGATTTCGAAATTGAATGAATTAAATTATGTATATGAAATTTAAAAAAATTGTATAAAATAATTAACAAATTATGATTTTCTCCAAGAACGCTAAAGTTACTTAAAGATTTGCAAATAAAAAAATTAAATAACAAAATAAATTAATAAATTAAAAAAAATAATAATACATTCACAAATAAAATAATAAATTTACAAGATATGAGATTATTAATATTTACAATATAACTTTATATGAAAAAAAAATAAAAACAATACTAATTAGGAAATCAATACAATTTAGGGGGAAAATATGATATTTCGAAATTGAATGAATTAAATTATGTATATGAAATTTAAAAAAATTGAATAAAATAATTAACAAATTATGATTTTCTCCAAGAACGCTAAAGTTACTTAAAGTTTTGCAAATAAAAAAATTAAATAACAAAATAAATTAATAAATTAAAAAAAATAATAATACATTCACAAATAAAATAATAAATTTACAAGATATGAGATTATTAATATTTACAATATTAATTATAACAAAAATGAAAATAAATTAACAGCCTTATTTTGCACTAATTTCTGATAATATTGTCGTTTAATGCATAGAGCATTTGTATCTAATTTTGCTATGTAGTATAAGCGTAGGTACACTTAAATATTTTTCCAGCAGAATTTTTATTAAGCTTGATTCGTTATCAGAGACAATAAGATATCGATTTTGGAAACAATCGGTCCAGTAATTAAAAAGTAAAAAAAATAAGCATTTTTTTTTATTCTGGCCATGGATTCGTTATCGGAAACAATAGAATCTGTTAAGTAGACTTTAGTCAAGTTCTAAAATACCTAGATAAAGATTAGAGATTTTTATTCGAGGTTTTGTGTATCAACGCGTCAGTAATAATTAAAACAGTTAAATAATATCAAAATCGTTAAATAATCAATAATCACCTATTTTTTGTTTTTGGGAACAATTTTTACAATGTTTTTGTAAACACAAAACGGCATATTTATCGAGTTTGTATTTGCTTTTAAATTTTATGTTTGCTTTGTTGGCCCCACTTCCGTGCTCCGCTTGCACTATTTGAGCTTTGTTCTGTAATCCGAGTGTAATGTTACAAATGCGCGTATACCTAAAGCGCCTACTAAATATGACAATCCAAACTTCAGTATATTTTTTCAGGCGTAACGAAATATTCTATTTCCACGAGAAAAGTACCTCTATTATAAAATCTACAAAACAGTGTTCTAAAATATATTTGCGGCAATGTGCCGGATATAATGATCCTAGTTTATTTTCTTGCTATAGAATTAACATTTAATACGAATTCGCCTATACAAATTCAATTCGATTCTACGATTCGACGATAATCCTATGTATTTAAAATCGTTTATATCTCGCATGTTTGATATAATATCTACTAGCTCGTGTAAAAAATATTAAATCAAATTTTATTAAAATTCTAGCTCTGAAAAATTTTAGTTTACGCGAATTTTGTACTGAATTTGCGGTCAGAATGCTCGTAATATATTTACGAAACTACAAATACGACACGTGAGATGCTAGATAATTTCACACAATTTGAGACTAAGTTGCAGATCAACTTGCTATTTGTAGTAGATTTTGTACAATCACGAATCTATCATAGTTCGTTTCATGTATTTTCGCAAGACAGAAATATTTACTTTTTCCGTTCACTAAAAAAATATTATTAATTCTGTAATATTTATTTTAAAGTGACTTTTATAAATGTTGATCACATACATTCTCATTAACCGAACTTCAAAAGAATGAGGAGGTTCTCAATTCGTCGGATTTTTTATGTTTTTTTAATTTATATTCCCCGATTACTTGAAGACGCCTGGACCGATTTGGAATTTTTTTTTTGTTTGAAAGGGTATACTTTCCAGGTGGTCCCATGGTCATCAGGTCGGGATCTGATGATGGGATCCTGGGGAAATCGAGAACTCTTCAAATTTTATAGGCACACTTGAAGCGATTTGGTTTTTTTTTATAGTGACTTGTGCATTTGCTTTCGGAAAGCACATTTTGGTTTTGAAGGCGGTTTTTTTTCTTCAATTCTGCCTTTTGGTACTGTTATTACATTCTAATCCCTATATAGTTTGTGACTCCAGCATTATTATTTAATCTCTGAATCTAGTCTAGTCTAGAATAGAACGTAGTGATTATGTCCTGTTTGGTAGTGATTATTTTCACTTTAAACTTACCTAATAGCGACCCGTGGAAACAATTTAATTTTACAATAGTTTGTACACACACACTGTTAACAAAAAAGTCCGCGACAGCATATATCTATCTTTTATGTGTAAGCTGTAATGAAATAATTTCTTCGGCAGTATAAAAGTTTGATTGTAGCGGGTAATCTTTTAAACTACAGAACCGATTCTAAAATTTTTTTCATGAATAGAAAGCTAAGATATTACTCAGTAACACAGGCCATATTTTATTTTGTTCGAAAATATCCACGCGCGAAGCCGGGGGCGAAAAGCTATATTCTATAAACGCGCGCTGGTGCCTACTTTTAGCCAGACTCGATTCTCTAATACCGTCAATGTTTATTAGAGACATGTGATGTAGCTATTAACTTAAACTTTCCTTGTGAATCAAACTATTCAAACTTAAAATTGAAAATAATATAACGCTTAGATAGAGAGACAGATAGTAATGTCAATTCATTTTATAACAAACCTAAGTTTTGCGTTTTTTCATATAAAATGCCACCTGCAGCTTATTACTTAAGTATAAACAACAAATTGCTTTTAAATTGCTGTTGAATTTCCATTTTAACTTCCAATTTACTTACTCCCTTACTAGTTCAACCTATAAATAAGTAGCTCATACAATATTGATCAGCTTGTTTTTGTGTGCTTCCAGCAATTTCAGCTTACCTACTAATCCAACAAAGTAAAGGTATAATTCTTATTTGGTTTTCAAATTTGCATATTAAAACGCCTTGTATATTTTGCTTTGATGTTGTTTTTCGTTTTGATTCCGCCCGCAGGTTTTAAATTCTTGTATCAAAATGAAATAAATTCGTCTAATTCCACCCGCTTTTTATTTTTGTGAGATTTTTAGCTTTAGACTCTGAATTTTTATCTACAAAACCGTTCTATAATGTAGGTGAAGCAAAGAGCAGGTTGTAAATATAAATACACGAAATAACCGATAAAAGTTTTATCAAAATAATTTTGAAGCCCATTCCAGACGTTTGTCTATACATCCAAACAAACTGTAATATACCTTTATTCCACTTTCATTATAAATTTCACAGACTACTTCAACTTTATTATTTGTATAGATTTACTGAGTAAGCCACTTCATAACAAACAGAGCTTCTCAATTAATTGGAGGTTTTTCATTCCCTGTTAAAGCAACGATTTGCTTTCTTAACCGAACTTAAAAAAAAAGGAGGAGGTTTACAATTCGTCGGAATGTTTTTTTTATGTATGTTCCCCGATTACTTGAAGATGCCTGGACCTGTATAGCTGTATTTGCTTTCGAAAAGGCGGATTTTTTTCTTCGTCAGAAGTGGTTATAACATTCTTCAATGTTCTTCCTTTAATTTATACTTGTTTTCTTGTTTTATGACACGTTTTAGGTGAAAAAGATCTTGATGATTTTTAAATTGTCTTCAAAAAAAGGAGGAGGTTCTCAATTCGACTGTATTTTTTTAATGTTTGTTACGCGATTACTCCGCCAATTGTGAACCAATGTGAATATGAAGACGGTTGATGCCAAATTAGAAACTACCTAGCTCAAAATTTTAATCTAGACAATTAATTACAAACATAGATAACATTGAACAGATCTTCTTTAGAGTCTATTTTAATTTTGTAGTGTAATTTGGTACCAACGGACTTCAAATTCAACGGCGAAAAGAAATATTTAATTATTTCTTGCTTTTCAGTGAAGATGGTGATTTAAAAAATTGCTCGTGAGAAATGCCGTCTCTCTAAAACAATCAGAATATTTAATTCACAGATTCGTCAAATTGGATAACAAGAAATAAAAATTATCGTTATTTACATATAATATATTTCTAAGAAGAATCTACGTTCAACACTAGTTGGTGTTAAATCGTCCCAATGTGGTTATCAGGGAATCTACCAGACAATTCAAACTATCTGCTAATAGCGCCGCTTCGCACAACTTTGCCAACAAATTACAATTAAAATTGTACTCAAACGTTTTAAAACAGAGTCTAGATTAGAAAGGCATCTCTCAAAACACGTTTTATTATTATGCTAACATATTTGAAGAACTTCATATTCAAAACAAAACTTTATTCCAATAAACATAAGAGCTATTATATTCGTAATAGAAGTATCTAACAACATAGGAAAGTTCTTTGAACTCTATAGTTTCCTTCCTAAGTAAGCGCCGTAGAATAGTAGATGCAGGCAGCTAGTGTTTTTGCCAACAAGTCGACCGTCGTAGTGCGACGACCATAACGCTCACTTATTTGATATTATGGCTTATAAGTAAGCACTGCATATATACAATATTATGTACATACATAAACTTTAAGCAGTTAATTGCATCATGCATTATGTTAAGTTATATATGCACTAACACTTCTGTTTGAAATTGAATTTGAAATCAACGAATAAATAATTCCAAATAAAAATTTACTAAAATTGTGATAATCTAAAAACAAATAAGTCAAACGAAAAACATGTTATGTCACAGTTATCAGAAACTTGGCAGCCCACTGAACTATAATGTTTTTATTGGCACTTGTTTAGCCTGTTGGTTGACAACGAAATCGGTAACTGCTAAAACAATTTTAACTCATTGCTTTTTTAGCAAAATGTACCTAAATATATACAGTTTTTGAAATAAAGCTGTATTTAAATGAGCACATAAAGGTATACACATCTTATAATACAAGGCTTGCCATGACGCACGTCATCGATGCATTAATCACATTGAAAAAAATCTTTAACTTTTTCATGACAAAGAAAAAATAAGATACGTAAAAAGGTAAAAATATTCATGGTTGCTTTTAGGATTCTGTAGGTTAGTTCAGATACCGATCCCCAGGTGGGAATAAAAATCAGATTGGTTTATTTTTAAATTTTGTCATTGTGATCTTGATACATAAACACCGAATAAAAACATTGAGGTTATATTTAATATGTTTATTATAAAAAATACATACAGTTAACAATTTATTAAAAACCTAAAAATTAAATTTAAACAATAAAAATAACTAAATAAACCAAGTCCGCGTGGAATAGTGGCAACAATACAACCAGCATTTCCCCGCTGAATCGCTATCCTGATTGGTTGAGCGAGGAAGGAAAGTTTTTGGCATTTGAACCCCGCGGCCCTAGAGTTTCTATACATCAAACGGCACAAATTTGTAGTTTTCAATAATTGAACTATATTTCCGCCGCAGCTCACGCTTTGATTACTGTTTCCCTGAGTGGGCTAATGTTTGCAAGCACGTAGCATAGGGATGCAGGGATGCAGGGGCCCATACAAGGGCTTGACCTCGCTTCCAGGGAATCAGAGTAATTCCATCGAGTCTCTTGCCGTCTTCCCGGATTATTCCCGTTGGATCTAGGAGAGTAGGGACTTCTATTGACGCAAAATCCCTTTTAATGGTATCATAGAGGTAGCTGTGGCGAGAAAGCCTGCCTGCACTTTTTATATAGGAAAGTCCGTGAGTTCCAAATTGATCAACCTTTTATTACTAAAATGTTTTATATTATGTAATGCTATTATGGCTTGCTAAATGCTAAATTAAAGAAGTTATATCCATTATTTATAGATATAAATCCTAAACTTAAAACTTGAAACTGCTATTCTTATTTATAAATCCTAAACAAAAAAATAATGGTATTGAATATAATTTAGCACACAAAAAAATCAAAATACCTATAAGTATGCTCACAACTTCTATCGCTTGGCAATACCTTACCCGACCGCGTCTATCTATAGGAAGCGTTCGAGTAACATTCGAGTACCTATAACAAAAATGACATACAAAAATTATTGCATAACTTTGAAAGTAATTAATTGTTATTTAGTTATTTTTATGTGTGGATGTGGATGAACTAGAGAAGTATGCAAGATCGTGAGAAATGGCGCTCCATACTCTCTGCTTTACTTTAGTTAGATTTATACTTTTATGTTGCTATAAAATTGTTCTGATATAATAAATATTATGTCTGCTGTTACCGAACCCTAAAACGAAGTAGTTATAAGTATACAATGAAAGTGACAAGTACTTGATATGACAGGAGTCATGCACCTAACCAAATCAGACTTGCATTATTCAGAACTACGTCTTGGATGGAAGCAACATGCATAAATGTAGTATAAAAAATATTTCAAGAGAAATAATATTGTAATCAACAAGCGATTTTATAAAGATCTCAGAACTAAGTAGGTATGTGAACATAAACCTAACTAATATCATAAATACGAAAGGTGTGTTTGTTTGTTTTTCCTTCTTTCACGTCAAAACAGTGTTGTGATTGTGGATATATATAAAGGCATGGCGACCAAGCAACCATTTTTATCGATTTTTATATATATTGTCATAGACTATTATAATTGGCATGGGGATTTTTATAAAGCAAGATTATACAACGAACAGAACAATTAATTGATCGACGTGATTTTTTGTAAAGATATAGTTTATAGGGCTTTTATCCCGGAATTAAAAAAATTAGCAACTATGCTTATGTAGATAACCTGTATTTTTATAGCTACACATATAGGACAGGTAAATATAAATAGATAGACTTTCCACCTATATATAAAGGTTAGACATGTAAATGCAGCAGACTAACTAGAATGTCTAATATGTCACACCACATTTATAAAATATTCAAGCTAACATCAGCTTCTCTATTTTCATCTACTGCAGACGTTTCCAATTTAGCAAATATATAAATAATTTATCATTTGAAAATGGGTCATAGATTCAACTGGCTTGAATGCCAATGTTAAAATGCCAAAGGTGGAGGTTCATTCATTCGTCCAATCCCCGGCGTGTCTCCGTACGGTCCACCGAAACCGACCACAGACTCGTTCAATTCTTGTAACGAACGGTCCGCCAAGATCATTCCGCGGCCGGAATGGTAAATTTTCGATGTGATGCCGTATCAATGTGTGGCCTACTTAAGTCTGAGCCAACCCCTTTTATGTCACTTAAGTTTAAGTTATTAAAAATAAAAGTAGTAATTCGGTATAGAAAGTACTAGATTTTCCGCCTTCGGCTCCGCCCGTGGATATATTATTTTAAATAAACTTTTACATGCAAAGCAGTTTGGTTTTACTAGGGGTCGCTCAACAACCGGTGTTGACTTGATTCAAAATATTTTTGGGGCTTGGGAGAAATCGCAAGATGCCGTAGGTATTTTCTGTGATCTTTCCAAGGCATTTGACTGTGTCCGTCATGACACATTGCTTGAAAAGCTTCACTATTATGGAGTCAAAAATCGTGCACTCGACCTTTTGGAGTCTTATTTGAGTAACAGATTACAAAGGGTCGACGTGAGGGGTGAGAAATCTTCTGGATCCGTCGTCAGAATCGGTGTTCCACAGGGTTCCATCCTTGGGCCATTTTTGTTTTTAGTTTACATAAACGATTTGCCACACCTTATAAAGGATAGTTGTGAGACTGTACTGTTTGCAGATGACACTTCATTATTATTTAAAACTAATAGACAGTGTATAACTAATGACGATGTAAACGGTACGATCTCCAAAGTTGTGAATTGGTTCACGGCTAATAACTTACTGCTAAATGAGAACAAAACGAAATGTTTGAAATTTTCACTACCAAATGTTAAACAGATAGACACTAATATCCACATAGGAAACAAACAATTAGAATTTGTAAATACTACTGTGTTTTTGGGCATCACTTTGGACGCTGGATTGCAGTGGGGTCCCCACATTAAATGTTTGGCAAAAAAACTCAGTTCAGAGGCATACGCTATTAAAAAAGATACGAAGCATTTCAAGCGTGGAATCGGCGAGACAGGTATATTTCGGTTACTTCCACAGTCTAATGTCATATGGTATTCTGTTGTGGGGTCATGCTGCTGACGTGACTTCAATTTTCGTACTGCAGAAGCGGGCTGTCCGCGCTATATATAAACTGGGGCCTAGAACATCACTCAGGGATAGATTTAGGGAAGTTAACATATTGACACTGCCGTCACAATATATATTTGAAAACGTAATATACGTCAAAAAGAATATATTTTTGTTTAAAAAAAATTGTGACAGACATAATGTTAACACAAGAAGTAGGGATGAACTTACCACTTACGTTAGTCGACTGCGTAGAGTCACTAAATCATTCAGGGGTCAATATATACGCTTTTACAATAAGATCCCCATGTATATTCGGAATTTGCCTTTGCACCAGTTTAAATTAACTGTAAAAAATAGATAACTTGCGGGGGCATATTATAAAGTTTCTGATTATCTGGATGATAAGAATCCATGGCTATAGATAGGCCGCTGGACTTTTATGCGTATCGATTTTTTTTCTTTCTCATTTTTGTTTAAATTGTTTATGTTGTAGGTACTGTGTATTTTTTTGTTTGACATATTTCAAGTTTATTGTATAATAACTACGAAATAAAGATGATTTTGACTTTGACTTTGACTTTGAACAATATAGAATATTAAAATATAGCCAATGTCACTCAGGGATATCGTAGCTTTCTTTTAGTGAAATATTTTTTAGACTCGATTAGTAGTTTTTGAGTTTATTCATTACAAACAAAAATACAAAAAAAAACAAATTTTACGTCTTTATAATATTAATATAAGTATAGAAAAACTAATAAAATTATTTTATTTTTATATTTTTATTTAAAATATTAAGTTATTTTAAGAAGCTAATTTAGGTACATATTTTTTTCAATACAGAAGTTTTTTTAAATAAATGTTTAAAGTTATGCCGACAGACGACGTAGTGACGTCATCATTTAGGTAAAGTAGCAATTCTGTCCCGTGGTACTACTCGTTTGTGATAACGAGCCTCGTGGTACTACCAGTTGGACAAAGAAATGAAAGATAAGATGAGTTGAGAAATGGGACAGAAACGCCACTTTACCTAAATGATGATGTCATTTTGTCGTCTGTCTGCATAAAATCAGAAATATTCAAATTGTAAGGTTCATGAAGTAAAAAGTTTACTGAAAACAATTTCGTTTTACACGTACCTACTAGCTTATTAGTATAAAAAAAGTTTAAAACAAAATGGCCGCATCTGATAATTTTGCAACATTTACTGAAAAATGCCAAATCCTGAAGTTGTACCAAGAGCATTGATTTTATGTCTTTAACTTATTTAAATTAATATGTTTATTTTTCCATTTGGTATATCTGCTACAGCTTATTAAAATAGATACCTACGCTTTAGTTTCAGAAATATTTAATGATAATGTGGCCCGTTTCCATAGCTCGCCAGTAAATTTCAAACCTGGGAATAACGTGGTGGTAGAATACGTCCCTTTTCATTACTATAGCATGCCTGTAGTCTCTCAAAATACGTTTACTGGTGCCAAAGTTATGTAATGACTTTTCTGTTTCTCCGTCCAGTAGAGCTTAACTTCTCTTCAACTAACCGGATAAAGTCAGAACTTCCTATTCAAATAACTAAAACTGGCACACCGTAGCTAACTCTCTTATATTGATTAAGTTGTCAGTAGTTGAGCCTTTAGGAGTAGTTGCGAATACAAAATATTTTTTAATCTTGGCTTTGAATAGCAAATAGGTAAATCACGTACGTATTGTTGCAAGCTATGTTTTCAAGTACTCAAAAATTTACTACCAGAAATGCCAGCTCCATAGGTTTAAAACGCCAATGCACATGGAATTTGTAACACATATATGTCCTCCGTAAAGCAAATGATTGTTTTATACGATTTGCCAAGTCGCAATTGTAGAGCTCGCAAAGATCTGCAGGATATTTCTTCAAAAATACCTATTCTTTCTTTGCTCATATATTATTTTCAAGCTATATACGTGTATTTGAATAAAAATATCAGAATATGTATTTCGGCTCTTAATGTGACTCAAATGTTAACGGGTTACATCTTATATTAGTAGAATTGCAGTAATGTCTAAATATCATACAGCCAATGAATTACTTCCTGACTTGCAATTTATGTGCATTTTTTTAAATTTACTAGAAGACAAAACGTTATTTGAAAGGAAAACCTAGCGAGTTTCACACAATTTGAGGCACATAGGAGATATGGTAATGCGTGAAAAATATAATAATATATTACCTATAATACAAACAAATATTATGTATTATTACGTTTTGAGAAAAGATCATACCTCAGAAGGTCTTTTTTCTTTTTAATATTTCAGTTTACTATTATAGATACATTTTTCTAAGTCCCAAGTTATTTTACCCGGTTTTTTTTTCGTGTACATGCAATTTTCAATAAATGTAGAATGAATAGAGTTCGGACATAGAAAACTTCATACGCTTTCAAACCCCACTAGTAAAAAGTTGGTTCCTTTTTTTAATAAAATGAGAATATTACATTTCAATTATATAAAAGGACAATGTCTCCCATTGTTTTGGATAAACTTCACATAATGACTACACACTCCGCTAAATTAAGAACAGAGATTTTGAAGATCTCAAATGTAGAACTGTTGAAACATCGTCCTTACAGCTTGAACCTTGAACCTTGAACCTTGCCCTTAAGAAGTATATGATTTACAAGTCCGGATACGGCGGCGATTGTGTCCCGAAAGACTGAAAATAATCTTAAGGGCCTACTATTTTTACAACAAAGCCATAAAAATATACAAATACTCGTATGTTTTAATTGATCGGATTTCGGAAATTTTCAGTGTGGCCCTCGCACTTCATTAACTAGATATCTACGGGTATGTTATTGACAGCGAAATTATTTTAAGATATAGTTTGCAGACATCTTTTACCGACAACGGTTTCTTTTTATAATGCGCGACAAATAAGTTGAGCAGAAACGCAAAGGAAGCAAGGTAACCCTCAATCTTGAGGTGATATTTGCATAGTTTTCGCTTGAATACATGATCCAGACTACACTCATGAGAAGATATAGGACGTGATATATGGTAAATTATTTCAGTTTACCGAGATCTCTAGAGAAACAACGGCCCAAGTTTCTAGAGATATGCAATACTCGTACGTACAAAGATATGGGTGGATTCAAATTACCGCAAGATGCTTCCTGTAAGTAAAGGATGGTATGCCTGTGTTTTTGCTTGACTTGGAGGGGTGCCCCAGATTATATAGGTAAGCTATTTAAAGAGAAAAATAAAAAAATCTAGATGCAGTGAAAAATATATAGCGCAAAAAAAATGATGTAGGTACGTATTTTGACCATGCAATAGGTATGTCTAACCCGACAAAATGTATATAGGTACAATGTGCTTATACATGAATAAGTTGTAATTATTTATGAGCAGTAGCAACTCTGAAATTTAACCAACCCAATCCTATTTAATAAATTTGTTTCTACTTTAGTTTAATTTTATTATGATACTAGCTTTTTAAAAGGTAACATAAGAATGTATCCCAAAAGATTTCCTGGCTAAAGTGTAGCTCATGTCACTCTCCTGTTCTCCAGCTCTCTCTATGCAACAAAAAACACGTGTATTAAGGTGCATTAAATCGTAAAATTTTGAAATCACATAATTTTAAATTAGTTCCCTGAAAAATAAAGAAATACATAATATAAAATAAATAAATATATAATATGAGATATATAATGAATATAATAGATAATTTATCAGTAAAAAATATTTATATTAGACTAAATATATAATTCGATTCGATTTATATCTCGATGGAAATTATGAACTATATAGGTAGCCAGGTAAGCTGATTTAATGATAAAGCCTCTGGGGAAACTGCATTCAACTTCTCAATCGAGTTAGTTACTGAAGTTGAATTGTTTTCAGTTATACAGTGTAATATGTTTTAAATAACTCAAAGAGTAACAGTATGTATAACTACTTGTTAACACTATATGCGCGTCACAAAATTATATGCGGTCCGATCCGAATTTCAAATTCGTGCAGCTTGAAATTCAATAAGTGTTTTGAAGGTTTATCTATAGGCCCGGTGTCGATGGCGGACACTCGGCCGTACCGTTTTAATATAGCACCGTTATCTTATAAAGTAATCAAGAATATTTCTACCGGATTCGCAACTTTAAACAAAAATCTACGAGGTTATGTCAATAGTATTTTTAATAATCCGGTGTGCGTAGATTTATTATTCGATAACATATCTATAACACAGTGTTTTTTAATTAAAGATACTTTAATTTACTGTTTTAAATTGTTTTTTTTGTGAAATATAAAGGAAGTTGTGTCTGTAAGTATTTGTTTTTTATCAATATATCATAAGATTTTTAATACGCGTCTGATAGTTAAGCTGGCCTCCGGTAGTCTGATTAAGTTATATAAAAATAAGTTCACTCATTTCGCCATTTCCTTACATTTTTTGCTTAATCTAAAATTTTGATTTGTCAAATCGGCAACAATGTGTATGCATGAAGGAAACTATTGGTGTCAAGATCGTGGTATGTGAATTTCTCTGTTGTCAACCTGAAATAAATGTCTACTTTTTGTTGACTACATACATCGAATTTAAAAATATTATGGTGACTGAACGCTGAACTGTACTAATGAGAGTATAAATAATCAACCAATAACCAGTGTGAACAAACGATTATTTAAACAATTTAAATACTTTTTTTCGGTCCGCATCTTTATCCCCAATAACAATTTGGCCACCTACTTGCTTTAGACCCTCGAAAAGCAATAACTCAGGGTTCTTTTTAAAAATTATTTTTATTTGTGTTAACGGTTTTTGTAAGTTCACGGGATGCATTACGGCTCGCGGAACCGCGGAGTTTTGAGGCTATACCTGACGAGTGCAATGGCCAGATGGAAAAGCCTCTACGTGTGGTTTGTCGGATTATGTACCATCCAATTAGAACATGGCTGGTATCGAACCGTGGTCCCCGTAGGTATAACCCATACGTTTTAACCACCAGATTATAATTAAATTCACAAACTGCAAATATTTTTTGGTTACTGAATAATGAAGATATATCAAAAACTTATTACCGTATCTTGCTCAAAATAATTTTCGTTAACATTATACACAGAGTACAATTATCATTGTTTTTTCATAGTTTTATTTTTATTGGTTTAAAATAAATAAATTTTATATATGTTAATTATTAATTCTAAATGTTAAAAGAGCTATTCAACTATCACATGATGGAGTTTATGGAAAAACATCCTCATTTCTATAGTATGTCACAGGCTTATAACTCGCCCTATTGATAAAATTCATATGAAGATGTATTATAAAATTTGTCAAATTATGAATTTACTAGCTTCTGTCCGCGTGGAAATAGATCCAAAAAAAGAATTAATTTGCCATTCCCCCCGTCCGCTTCAGCGGTATAAAAAGTAGTATATGTCATTCTCTGACCCCTAAACTACCACTATGCAAAAAAGTCGACCCCGTGAAAAACAAAAACAAATCTATCCCACGGGAACCATACATTTTCCGGGATAAAAAGTAGCATATGTGCTATTCCAGACTATAATCTATCTCTGTGCCAAATTTCTAGCGTGATTGAGTAACAAACATACATCCATACAAACTTTGGCGTTTATAATATTAGATTTTTAGGAGTGGCTGTCTATATCTACATAGAACTAAAATTTTTTTTCGTAAACATTATTAACAATATGTACGTAAGTACTTAAATTTAATTGTATTTATTATTTGTCGTCGTACTCGCAACTTTTATATTTCATGTCTGCCACCACACTTCCTGAACATTGACTGCTAAACACGTTGATTTCGATTGGCAAAAATTAGCAATTTTAGCACGAAACAATAAAAACTCAAAACTAATATTGATAAAATAAATAAAAAGCTTTGGACTCCTTTCTTACTAGGCCTTAGGGATATGGGATATGGAGAAGGTCTGCACTAAACAAAAATCAACCTGCAACGAAACTTGATAGATTAAATGATTTTAACTAGTAGCTGACTGTGACTTCGTACGACAATGTTTACACCCATAGAGTACTAAGCCTATGGAGGGGCCATAGACGGGCTCCCCCTTTCGCCATTTTTTCCCCTTTGACCAGTTATACTGATCAGGTGCGCAGTAATAAGTTACCTTAGATTTCGTTGGTATCGTTTTTTGTCGCGAGACAGAGCTCTAGGAAAATAATTAATTGTGATGTTTTAAACGGGAAAGGCGATCTAGGGCGTCAAACTTAGTGTTTCCAATCAATAATTATAATTATTATGTTTGTATTTTAACATAATCATCATATAACGTAAAATCCGTTGCGACAATAAAACGACAGAAAAATACAGTGGTACGCCAAAAGTGGCAGAAAAATTACTCCCTTAATTCCCTTATGATAGGTAGCGTAATGTTAAATAGCCTATAACTTCAAGAACTATCAAATGCAAAATCCAATTTTTACAAATCCGACTTTTAGTTCCACAAATTAGCTAATTCAAACAAAAAATAAATTATTTTTTGTTATGTAAGTAGTTGAGTCAATTTAAACTGCATAGTAATAATTTCAAAAATAAATGTCTACCGAGAATATGAAGCAAGTACAGACAGTAAAATGTAATGTACACGTCAGTATTGGCAAGTTTCCGTCAAGTTGGCGCAGTTCGCTGAAAATAAGCTCTGTAGGCTTAACGGAGAGAGCCGTACCTCAGTGCATACAGCGTCACCGAGGGCGTCGGTTGTCGTAGCTTTGTGGTCCGTGCCGACCTGACTCGCGAGAGATGGACGTTTGGAGACATGCAACTTCCCAAGCCTCGTGCGCCGGCGACACTCAACCCCCGATAAATCTTGCTTCCGATTTTCACATAATTCAATACTTCGAGAGCAGGGAAGGTCCTGTTACGCAGCCGATACCAGGTACCATTAAATAAAATTTATATATTTGATGATAGCAACTTAGAGTCGATTGTTTTATATACTTAAAACTTTTTTTTACCATTTGTCTACGAGCATTTTAATTTAGTTTCTTAATATTTTATTTTATTTATATTATATTAATGTAAGTTTTAAACTTTTAAATTAAGTCAATGTTTCTTTTACAAAATGTTGTTGTCGTAATAATACCATCACGATTTTTAAGCCTTAATAAGCTGCCAGATAAACTGGTAACACTGTCCACATTTAGTAAGCCTGTTGCTATTCTAGCTGTATGACTACAGTTAAACAAAGATGACTTTTAGTTTCATAATGTATTTTTAAATTATATTCGCCGACATCCTATTAGAACAAATTAACAATGATGCTTTTACATAATATTTGCATCCTATTTCGATAAGATAAAAAATACTGAATTTTAATTACCTATTATAAATTTTTAATACAACGAAACGAGCATATTCATAATATCCTAAGAATTATCTAAAAGCTCTTTTAATAACAATTTGTTTTGTTCCAGCATTTCGTTTTATTTTAAGTTATAATTTGCATTAGAAATAGGTTTTATGTTCCGGGACAAAATCGTTATCTTAACAAAAGCTGCGATTTATTCATGAATGCAAAGACAAGATCAGTCTGATTTTGATTTTATAATAGCAAGATGGGCTTTGACCATACTTTAGAGTTGGGTTCGTATCTTAATATGTTGTAATTTTTTAGATTCAATTAAGCGCTTATAGTTAATTAGCATGATTATTTTTCACGAAATAAGTTTTTTATTAAATTATTATTAAATAATTGAAGAAAATAATTAAATACTATGATGTCGCCTGATAAAGGTATATTTATCATGTTAAAAC
Source organism: Nemapogon koenigi (assembly GCA_963924495.1). Taxonomy (NCBI): domain Eukaryota; kingdom Metazoa; phylum Arthropoda; class Insecta; order Lepidoptera; family Tineidae; genus Nemapogon; species Nemapogon koenigi. Next base: position 19,127,612 of record OZ004629.1, read on the forward strand.
ATTTACTTTAATTATTGGGTAATCTAATGTTACAGAATGTATTTACTGAAATGCTAACTAATATTATAAATGCGAATTTTTTGTTTGTTTGTCCTTATTTCACGTTAAACTAGAGCAACGGCCTAGTTAATTCTTCTTTTTATTTTTATTACTCAGTGTTAGAGTGGTTAAGACGTCTGGTATTAACTATTTACCAATGGGTTTTTAATTAAAAACTTATGTACATAATCCAACAACTTAGAGACTTTTCCATCTAAATATACTTCAACAGAACTAGCCACTCGTTAGGTATAGCCTCACAAATACCATCGGCTGAACGAGGGAGACTTGGTCTACCGCTGGGTACCCTGGAACCGTAACACGGTTTTGGGAGCTGTAAGGCAACCCGTAAAGAAATAAAAAAAAACCAGATCAACGGATCGACGTGATTTTTTGCACATATATACTTTGTGGACTGGAGAGTGAACTTATCCCTGAAATCAAGGAAAGTTAGTCTTAAAATGGTAATTTTGAGTTTTCTTTATATTGAAAAAAATAACTAAAAACAACATCAAATTGATATTTCATATTGATTGCATTTCCTAATTGTCTTTTTGTTAATGCATCACGCAAAAGAGTGAAGTGAGAATATTACCGTTACTTTGTGATTTATTAATAAGAAAAACACAGTACCCAATTTTCATTTTTATTATTTACTAATAGTGACCCGACTGGATTCACCCGTGAAATTTGGTATTACTGATCACCCGATGTCCAATAAAGAGTGTTGTGCAATTCATCGAATAAAGAGCGTTGACATTATTGGTTACTGCTCGAATCGGCTCCCAAAAGACGTAGCGTCATGTTTTAAACACCTAAATTATCGCCGTGAATTAATATATCAAAATAGTAACAAAATCGGTACCTACAGCACGTCTACGGAACCCTTATAGGATAACTCTTGCGTCTGTCTGTCTATCACAGCTTAATTATTTTCTCCGAAGCTACCTGGACGAAAAAGTTGAAATTTGGTACCAAGTTTGATGAACCAATCACGGACGTATAGCTTAAATAATGGAATTTTTAAGTTTGTAAAGTTGTAGTAATACAGAATTTTGAAAATTATTTTACCTATAGAAATCCATATTAATGGGAGTGTCATATTTGTTCAAAAATATTCACGGGCGAAGCCGGGGGCGGAAAGCTAGTATAAAGATATTTAAAAAGATATATTTCTAAGAGTTATTTAAAAAAATGCATCTATTTATCAGCTTCTTACAACGCTAATTGACAATATCATAATACAAGATTATAGTTACGTTGCATTAATATTGCTATTGAATATTACATTATATATATATTATATTAAAACAATGTTGTACATGTTTTCAATCAAGAATTCGTTTGACAAAGTAAAAATTTCAAAATATAAACTAACTGCAGCAGCATTCATCAATGATTGGTTATCTTCACGTTAGAGTTTATACACTGGATGTGATACTTATTAATTTGGTTAATTCCACTTCAGGCGGCGCATCACAGCGCGCGACTTATTTTGTCCACATCTCCTTAGAAATATGTGAGCAAGATGGACTACTATTAAATTCGATAATATAACCAAGGATAATATAAGATATACCAATTCACATATCAGAAACATGAGAAAGTACGAACGTACCTATCTAGCATAAGAAATGCTACAGCACTTTCTTGCCGCGACGGTTTTTAATCAATTGAGTTTGTTCCTTCAATCTATTTTCTCAGAAACCGTGCGATTCGATTCGCTTGCTTTTATGATCGATAGAGTATTCTTATATTATTCTGGCCAGGTCCCTTAAACTTTTCATAAAAATGGGACTAGCATTTTTCAGAAATTTGCAGATAAGTACCTACGTGTTTTCCTCAATATGTCAGAGAAATGTGAACGGATCAAAAGTAATCGTCGACAACTGACAGACATGGTATTCTTATTTAAAATACTCACTAATAAAATGGACTCTCCTTCCTTACTTGCAAGCATACCATTCCTTATACCTTCTCGAAGACCTGTTCGCTCATCACGTAACAAGCAGGTTTTTTCACCTCCCTTTCTTCGTAAAAATTATACGTATGTAACTACTTTTTATATCGCTCTCTCAGTACATTTAATGAAAGGTATAGTGACATAGACACTTACACTGGGAAATCACTTGCTGCGCTCAGAACGGAACTCACCGCAAAATTAAAATCTTAATTAAAAAAAAAGTTAATTATTATTGCATATTTGAGTTTATTTTAAGGTTATAAATTGTTTTTTGTTGTTATGTGCCTGGGAATTTATTCACTTTATTTTAAATTTTCAGCAGCAGTTTTAAAGTTAAATATAGATAAGTTAAATAACTGTTTGTGCCAAAATAAAATAAAATCAATATAAATGTGAACCAATTTCGATAAAGTATTTTTCTACTTAAAGAAATATATCCTTTTTTGATCCCTCACATATTGTTTCATTAGTAGTTTTTCAGCAATTCAGTAATTTACTTATATCTTCGCCAATTATGAACCGATATCAATGACATCTTTTCTAATCCAAAAGGTATTGCTCCGAAACAATCCTTATATTTTCCATGTAAATTGCTTTATTCGTTTTTCAGGAATGTGAACTAATAGGTATGTAGTTTAGGTAGAATATATCGATGTCAATTTATACCTTTTAATTTGACCAGATATAAGAGAAAGACAAATAGGTACCTAATAAAATCAGTACAATTTATAACACATTTTTCATCTTAAATATTGATTTTGTATCCTAATTTGGCACCAACCGTCGTCCAATTATACAACAAAACGATTTTTGAAGTCGCAATACTTTCTTTTTAAATCAACTTATTTCCACTTTTTACGGGTTGTCTTACAGCTCTCGAACCTTGTTACTGGATTCAGGTTACCAAGCGAAAGACAAGTTTTCGTCATTAGCCCTAATGGAATTTTTGAGGTTACATGATAATTAAGATGTTTTGAGATGTAAATACAGTTGCAATAATATTACATTAATTAATAAAAATATATACATATTATCAGTTTTTTTTATTTTATTAACTTTCAAAAAACAATAATAGGAATTGTAACGAATTACAGAAAAATTGTTAGAAGTGTTATAAATTTCTAGATTTCTTTTTATTATCAATTTATATGGCTCTCAATATACATAGAAAAGTCATGTAATATTTTTTAATCACCATATTATATGGTCATATCAGTGACGTAACTTTTGACGTATTCAATTCTAATTCTAAAATCCTGAGTTTAATTTCGTTGCGTTGGCGACAGTAGCGACAATTTTATTAAAATTGTATTTTGTATAAATAATTTTCTTATAACTGCTTCTCGATTTAAATAAAATTGTCACTGCAGTCGTCGTCGCAACGAAATTAAATTCAGGAGGGATTTAAATTTAAAAACAATGAGAGAGAGATTAAACATTAAATTTTGTATGCAATATATTTTTTACACAATTGCATACAAAATTTAATACAAACCACTGCTACAAACCAAAGTCAAAATTATTTAAAAATACACTGCATTATGCAATGTGTGTTAATAACATTATTATCACATAGTAGGGTGTCTATGCTGTCTATTTAATATTATGAATACAATTCATCCCTTTACTTTTTACAAATCGGTCTAGTAGTTTTTGAGTATTGAATACGAACAAATAAATATTATTTTTTATATATTAGGCTAGACTCCGCCCGTTGATATATTCGAACAATATAAAATATAGCCCATGTCACTCAAGGATATCGTCGCTTTCTATTAGTGAAAGAATTTTTAGAATAGGTATAGTAGTTTTTGAGTTCATTCATTGCAAACAAAAAAACAAAAAAAAACTAATTTTACCACTTTATAATATTATTTGTATAGTATAGATTAACTTTTATGATACAGGAGTTGATAAATAACTTTTATGTTTTAGTAAGAAAATTATAGAAGTCATTCAATTTAAATAAATAATTTATTGTTTCAAAGAATTATCTAAGTATACAGTTTTAATCTAAAATAAATTTGGTCCGCGTGGCATGGTGGCAAGAACGCTGGCTGCATTTCCTCGCTGTATAGCTATGCTAATTCTCTGGGCGAAGAAAGAGCCAGCCCTCTTGTCACCTGTAGCGCCGTAAATTTTTGGTGTTATATCTTTATAAAATTTTTTGGCACTCGGCCCCCATGAATCTAAAGTCTCTACTGCAAACGGCACAAATATATTGTCTTTTTCAATTATTATACTATATAAAGCTCGATTACCACTGACTGACTGACTGACTGACTGACATCATTGTTCTCCCAGAAAGAGTTGTGATGGGGGGAAACTTTTGGTGGGATCGTATAGAGGGGTCCCAGTGAGTACCAGAAAAATCCGAAACCCCCCTTTTTCGCACCCCTTATTTTTTTTTGTTTTTAATCTCGAAAAGTATAAATCGGATGGGGTAGGTGTCGAAACTAATAATGTTTAGGATGTGTTCCTATTAGCGAATCCATTAAAAAAAATGTTCTCTCATACAAAAAAAAAACTCCCATACATTTTTTTTTTGTTTTTTATCTCGGAAACTACAAATCAGAGGGGGAAAGTGCCGAAACTAATAATGTTCAGGATCTGTTTCTATTAGTGAATCCATTAAAAAAAATGTTCTCCCATACAAAAAAAAACTCCCATACAAATTTTCATACATTTTTTCTTTTTTTTGTTTTCCCAGAAAGAGTTGTGATGGGGGGAAACTTTTGGTAAGATCGTATAGAGGGGGTCCCAGTGAAAACCAGAAAAATCCGTAACCCCCCTTTTTCGCCCCCTTATTTTTGTTGTTTTTTATCTCAGAAACTACAAATCGGAGGGGGTAGGAGCCGAAACTAATAATGTTCAGGATCTGTTTCTATTAGTGAATCCATTAAAAAAAAAATCTCCCATACAAAAAAAAACTCCCATACAAATTTTCATACATTTTTTCTTTTTTTTTTCCTATGGACTGGGATTTGATTTCTACCCCTTTCCACTTTCCCCTTACCCCCCTCGTCTCCCATACAATATTTATTAAGCCAGCGATGCCGCGGCAGCGGCCGGAGAAGCGTCAGTTATCAAAAAACCGAAACCCCCAATTTTCGCCCCCCTTGTTTTTTTGTTTTTATCTCGGAAACTACAAATCGGAGGGGGTACGTGCCGCAACTAATATTGTTCAGGATCTGTTCCTATTAGCGAATCTGTTAAAAAAAAATCTCCCATACAAAAAACTCCCATACATTTTTTTTGTTTTTTATTTTTTACAATCGAACAGCGGTAGTGGTAGTGGTAGGTGTTGGAGTAGGGGTAGTTTTAGTGGTAGTGGTAGGAGTAGGGATAGTGGTAGTGGTAGGAGTTGGAGTAGGGGTAGGGGTAGTGGTAGTGGTAGGAGTAGAGATAGTGGTAGTGGTAGGGGTAGAGGTAGTGGTAGGGGTTGGAGTAGGGGTTGGGGTAGTGGTAGGGTTTGGAGTAGACGTAGTGGTAGGGGTTGTAGTAGGGAGTAGGGGTAGGGGTAGTGGTAGTGGTAGGAGTAGGGATAGAGGTAGTGGTAGGGGTAGAGGTAGTGGTAGGGGTTGGAGTAGGGGTTGGAGTAGGGGTTGGAGTAGGGGTTGGAGTAGGGGTTGGAGTAGGGGTTGGAGTAGGGGTTGGGGTGATGGTAGGGGTTGGAGTAGGGGTTGGGGTAGTGGTAGGGTTTGGAGTAGAGGTAGTGGTAGGTGTTGGAGTAGGGGTAGGGGTAGGAGTAGGAGTAGGAGTAGGGGTAGGAGTGAAGTAGGGTTAGGAGTAGGGGTAGGGGTTGGAGTAGGGATAGGGGTTGCAGTAGGGGTAGAGGTAGTGGTAGGGGTTGGAGTAGGGGTAGTGGTAGGGGTTGGAGTAGGGGTAGGGGTAGTGGGAGTAGTTGTGGTACGAGTAGGAATAGTTTATAGGTGGCGGGCTTATCGCTGACTTGTAGTGGGTAGTGGTATTGGTAGTGGTAGGAGTAGGGATAGTGGTAGTGGTAGGGGTAGAGGTAGTGGTAGGGCTTGGAGTAGGGGTTGGTTGGAGTAGGGGTTGGGGTACTGGTAGGGTTTGGAGTAGAGGTAGTGGTAGGGGTTGGAGTAGGGGTAGTGGTAGGGGTTGGAGTAGGGGTAGTGAGAGTAGTTGTGGTAGGAGTAGGGAATTAATGATAGGTGGCGGGCTTATCGCTGACTTGTAGCATGTCTTCTTTGGTGTGGGCAGCAGTTGTTCCCTCACAGCAAACACGCGAGTTGCTTGCAACTCGCGCACTACACAACATACTAGTTTGTATATATTTGCGCCGTTTGCAAGTCTCTGAATTTAACTTCTCATTAGAAACGTTATATTCTGAAGGTAACGAAGAGACTCCTATACTCGTATTAAGCGAGATGCAAATGCTCTAGCTAGAATAATATATTATTGATTCCTCAGATGCTATTTTAACTATACCTACTAAGTCATTTTGAGAATTATCTTTGTTTCAGCCAATCAGTGATAATTGTGGCGAAATATTGATGAAAATTTGAAGTCGTATTTTATTTTCTTATCTATTTCGACATATGGCACGTCAGACTTTCATGGCTTCACTTCAAGTAGTTCTCAAGACTCATGGTTATACAGGAAATATTTTTGATCTGATTTATGTAACAAAAAAATTCAGCGTATAAATGACGAGTAATAATTCTTTCGCTGAGTACCCTGAGACCGATAATATACGATTCCGGGTGCCGTAAGGCAATCCATTAAGTTATAAAATGTGCAATTTTAGTGTCTTCAGTAAATTATAGAATTTTTTATATTTATATTTATGTATCTTTAATATTGGCCTGGGGATAGCCTAACAATGTAATATTTGGCACATGTATTTAAAACTTGCTTGTCAATTTATTTCATCTACAAACAAAAATATTAATTACAAAATCACTTAAATTTTGTTTGCCTTGCATTTTATTATTTTTTAAGAAACCTCCAATAATCTTAGTTGTTTGACCAAAATATTATATTATTCACCAAGTGCGGAAAGTGATCAATTACCAACATGTGTGCAGTTTGAAAGCCGCAGGCGAAGAAAATAAAAGAAATTATAAAATAAACGTATTTAAGCAACACCTGTGCCATTTTCACTTTTGAGAACAGAATCTACAGAAAAATTACCTACCTAACTACAGAAGTAGTATTTATAACCGCATATTTGTAGAAAAATAAAATGACGTAGGTATTATCTATCCCGTTTTTTAAATAGTAAATAAGTATTTTCCGATAAGGTGTAATATTAAAATTTTAATCTGTTTCCTATTACAAAATCTTTATTAGCAATAGAATAGAATCATTAATTTCCATAAAGCTAAAAATTGAGCAATTTTAAAGGATTCGTCCAATTCTTGTACGCGCGGCCCACCATCCGTTTCCAAATCGCTGTATTTGTATTGTGGTTGATTTCGATGGCCGGAACGATCTGTCACACACACACACACACACACACACACACACACACACACACACACACACACACACACACACACACACACACACACACACATCCACACGCCTTTGTTTAATCGAATCTTGTGTGTCTGTGTGAGTGAGTGAATTGCATGTGATCTAGATCGTATGATTTACATTGCTAATGTGTGGACTGTGTTCAATCTCGATCATACGGCGGCCGGACCGAAAATTTTCTGTGTGATACCGGACCAGATACTTTAGGTTTTTATTAATTTCGTGTTTGAATGTAAAGCTGCAAAAAAATTATGCGACAAAAATCGAGGTGGATAGTAGTCGGAGCTACAACAGTACAGCTGCTTTTTATCTTTCACAAGAACTTTTATACTTTATAGCCCGTATCATGCCGTACTGGTAATGACTAAAACATGGTTAAAACTGGTATTTTCCCAACAAAATGGAAAGAGGCACATGTAATACCGGTACATAAAAATGGGCCCAAAACCAGTATAGAAAAATACCGCCCTATTTCTATCCTCAATACTTTTAGTAAAATTTTGGAAAAGATTGTTTATGATAACATTTACATAACTATAACCAATGGCGTTAAATATAACCAACACGGTTTTTTAAAGCAACGATCAGTGAATACTAACCTAGCCACATTCACAGAATATGTACTTAGTGGCATGGAGTGTGGTGGTCAGGTCGACGTGATCTACACAGATTTCGAGAAAGCCTTCGATCGTGTGGATCACGTTATTCTGCTCGCCAAGCTCGAACGTCTACGTATACACGGTGACTTGCTTCGATGGGTGGAGTCCTACCTTACTAATAGGTCGCAGGCTGTCGTCTTGGGTGGATTTAGGTCAACCTTCGTTAGCATTCCGTCGGGGGTTCCGCAGGGTTCGCATCTTGGTCCGCTGTTCTATAACGCATATCTTTACGATATTTACACTTGTATGAACAGTGCTGAACACCTTTTATATGCAGATGATAAAAAAATATATCTGCGAATTCAGAACGTCGGCGACTGCAGGCGCATACAGAGGACGTTGGACATACTAACGGAATACTACGTAAAAAATAGAATTAAAATTAACGCAAAGAAATGCCAACAAATAACATTCACAAGAAGTGCAAAACCGATTTTATATACCTACACTATGAATAATGTGACAATTGAGAAAGTTGACTCGGTCCGAGATCTGGGAGTAATTCTAGACAAACAAATGACATACACAGAACATATTGATATGCTGATTAACCGTGCTTATAAAAATCTTGGATTTGTTCTGCGAGTTAGTAAACCATTTCACAGCCTCGCATGTTTAAAAATACTTTACTATACGTATGTCCGCAGTATTCTGGAATTCGCTAGCACTATCTGGAATCCACATTATATCACACACAAAGACCGAATTGAAAAAATACAAAGATTGTTTATTAAACACCTAAACTACCGTGAGAAAACTCATTTTTCATCATACACAGATAGTTGTAGGCACCACAACATAGTGTCACTGACGGATAGAAGATCTATTGCGGACATGGTGTTCTTGCACGATCTGATAGGAGGCCGTCTGGACAGTCCGGCGTTGCTTGGCATGTTGAAGCTCAACACCCCAGTTAGAAGAACACGACACACTGAACTCCTCTGTTGTCCCTTTTATAGAACTAATTACGCCAGAAACTCTGTAATTAGTAGAATTTCATCAACCTATAATAAAACCTTTTCATCAATTGACCTGTTTAAACATAATAGAAATTCCTTTAAAACCTTATTGAAAAAACAAATAATGCATTATTAATGTTTGTAAGTGGTTATCAATTGTGATGTTTGTAAAGTACACAACATGCTCATACACACCCCCCCACCCACACCCCCCCCCCCCCCACACACACACACACACACACACACACACACTACGAAATGTTTGAGTGTATAACAGTGGTTCTTCTGTATATATTGGTTATAATTAGGGAAATCTGTAATTAGCCTTTTTTAAGATTAATACATTACATAGGTAAACTTATTGTATATGCTGTTGATTTTCTTTCTAAATAAATAAATAAATGACGTTGGATAGATGACGAATAATCCTCCCAGTTCGTTAATGTATCAGATAAAGTTCCGATTTATTCCGCCATCATATTTCGGAGCCGAATCCTCTACTCTCGTCGAGAGTCTGCATTCAATTTTATGGGCTTCTTCTGACCGTGTTGAGTTTACTTATCTAATGCAATGCGTTTACAACTATTTCATTCCAGTTGAGCACGCTTATATCGCTAAAACAATTTCACAAAATTGTCTCTAAATTTTTTTTGCGGCAAAATTCGGTTTTTAAATTTAGTACGAATCAAATCAGTTAATAATAGCAATCAAACGAACTATAGATCAGTGAGATCGGAACTACGATTCAGGAGATACCTACTGCTATTTTGATGTCCCGCACGTGGACATTCCGTCGCCGAACTTAAGCCAGCTTTCGCTCAGTCCGTAGCGTGTATAATCCGAAATGAAATAGTCCGGATTTGTTGATTGCTATTTCGATTAACACTATTGACAACGCAGTATCGTTTCATTGTAAAAATATTTTAAAAGTCAGGTTAAAACGTAGATAACGTGAACATTTTTGACCTACACCATGTACTAGACCGAATGTATTGACGTTTTCACATTAAAATTCAAATTTCCCGTCAGTTAAACTCATCAAGCGAGCATAATCAATTAATCGAGGTACTGCATAGTTTAATTGGAACATCCTTCGATGAACGTCAATATTGCGCCAATATATTCGATTCAGCAAAGTTATTTTTTTGAAATATTGCTCTATATACGATCCGAACCAAGATGTGCATTCATAAATGTAATATCATGTGAACTAAAAGAGGTAGAAATATGCTATTTAGCAGATCGTTTAAGCTTATAGAGATCTCCAGAAAATGGCACGTGGTACTAGAAACATCCGCTAAAGATGTACAGAATGGAACGGAAGTAGCTTGCCTCGACACAAGTACCGCATTATTTGATTTCACAAACTTTAAAATATTATTTGTTTATTTTTTATCATGTGGTTGAAAAATTTAAGTAACGACTTTAGGTGCTTATATCTCAAAATATTCATCTAATTACAAAAAGTCTCTTAGAAACTTCTCGTATATTTAAAGACTTTTTATTGTGGGGTATGTCGTGTTGGGATATACAAAATAATATAGGTATGGGCCTAGAGCTTTTGTATAAATGAATTTATAATCTATGCACGACAATTTTATCTAAAACCTAAATCTTTCAGAGTGAATTCTATTATATAAAACTCTCTATTACAAAACTTATTTCTTTTATCCATCTTGTCTCCGATGTAGAATTTATTAATATATATTTGCAAGTCAAAAATGTAATTTAGTCATACTAGTACTTGGTCTGAAATATACAGGAAAAATAAAGCAAAGTTCTAAACTTTAATAGTTTCTGAAGAAATCTAACAGTTGTCTTAGCTTATTTTATTCCCACATAAACGAGAACAGATGCAGCTGACAATATACATCACCAGTGTAATTATGTCTTGAATATTTAATGATCAATTTCTATTCAATTTCTTTTCAATTTAATTCAATGTAACCTTCCAGTAACTATATGCATCCAGTATACATGGTGAAGTTAAAATTGTATTTATTAATAAACTAAATTTTAGATGGAATACCTACCTGGTCTACAGTACATATTATACAGTATATATTATTAAAACTAAAAAAAAGTATTTTATTGATTATAAGCTATTCGAGCTATTCTGATAGAATAATTTAAACTAACAATAAAGCAGAAGAGTTTGTGCGTTTGTTTGAACACTAGTCGGATTTGAAAAAATATTAATAAAAATATTTAATAGCCCAATTCTCGAGGAAGGTTATATGCTACATAACATCACGCAACTTTCCATAGGAGCGGAACAGTAACCATTAACGCGGATGCAACCGCAGTGCACAGCTTGTATTAATAAAATTGTATCAATTATATGTATATCACGCTTAAAAAATTATTCGTATATGAAATATAATACCTATTACGAAGGGCGTCACTTTTAAAGTTAAAATAGCACAGCCTGTATGTCAGTATCTAACATTATGCAGTCGTTGAAATTATAACCCTATTAAATGAAATAGCGAAAAGAAAGTAGGGCATTCAGAATAATTATGTAAAATACAATTCATATTTTAAGTCAGTTTGTTTCTAAGTGGCTTATGGTCAGGTCAACGCGTCGATAGTTCAAATATTAAGAACTTGATTGGAGTATTCCAGTATTAGTCCAGGTATTATTGTTATTATTTTAATACATATTAATATTATAAATGCGAAATTAACTCTGTCTGTCTGTCACGCTATCACGGTCTTGGTCTTATTTTAATAGAAATGGAATTTCTTTAAAATTTTAACACCTTGACATTTGCTCTAATTTTAATAGATCGCTATTATCGGATATATTCTGAAAGTTACCTTGCAATATCTGGGGGCACGGTAGTTGTGTCAAGTTGAGTTAAGCCACAACCGTTCCATCCTTACTTTGAAGTGAATATGTCTTTGCTTTTTTTGGATTTAAGCTGCTATAAGCTGAAATGATATTCTAAATAGCATATGTCTACCTCTTTTAGTTCACACATTATTTAAACCCAAATTTTCACTTGATTGCCAAGAGACAAAATATTCTGCAACTAAATTTACATGGAAAGGTGAACAATATTAAGTGCTTTGTGAATGAAATGGTAGACTTGGCTCAACATAAGATTACACAATTTTATACGGGCTAAGAGTCGCGAGGCTTGGCCCAATTTTTAAATTCGTGGTTTTGATGAGATTCAAATACCTATCTTAAAATAGCTCGTCTCAACATTGCCAAAAGCTTTTGTGGACAAAGATATTTTTGATTTGCTTATAGAACCTTTACAGTTACGTATATGCAATTATGCATCTCTTAGCTTAGAAATTCAAGCACATTTCAAATCGATATTTGCAAAAGCTCTTTCTGCCAGATCAAAATTATAAAAATGTTATTATTATTGATTTTTTATAAATCTTGTCTAATCTAATTTTGTCCTAATGTATTTTTTTAATGATTTTGATATATTCATTGTTCAAAAAGTCGAAAGTTTATAAAAATTTAAAAAAAACAATTAATAATTAATGTCGTCAAAAATTTTGTTGTAGAGACAACTTTTATAAAATTATTTTATTTAGACAGTATTTTATGTTTTACTGGTGCGAGACGATATTATCTACTTAATTTAAACTAAAATAGTAAATGATATAAATTATAATGATTTTAATATAATTATTTGCTTTTTTCTTAAAATATCAAAGACCTAATAACATTTATCTATCTATCCATCATCACACCTTTTATCCCAAGAGCAGGCAGAGACAACCGAATGCCATTTCTATATTTATCATACCTTTCATATATAACTACTAATTTCAAATAAAGCACCAATGTTCGCGCCGTCTGTAGCCAAATTCAGCTATATTAAAATATTGTAATGCGTATTGACCGCATTCGGAACAATGTAAACCTAGTAAATGATAGATGTGTTAGGGGAAGAATTTCCAAAAACCTCGCGTTGGAGATAAAGACCAGCGTCTAAGGATAAAACTAATAGAATTTAATCAAAATCTATCCAGTATTTTTCCGTGACTAGCTATAATTTTTAGGATACCTACCTACCTTACATCTCCGATAAAAAACGGAAACCCTTACAGGATCACTTTTGTGTCTGTCTGTTTGTTGATAAAATTAAAGGGCTCATATAAGGAATACAAAATATTTCTTTATAATTTTAAATTAGGTATAGTTTAAATTATATACGAAAATTGACCGTTCCCCTTCCCCCCCCTTATCTCCGAAACTAATAAGTATAAAATTTTGAAAAATCTAAATCTAAAAAAACCTAAACGAAAATTCTGTTCTATTTGTTGGTTCGTTTGTCCTTCTTTCTCATCTATACAGGTCAACGGGTCGATTAGTTGAAATAACATAGGCTACTTTTTATCCCAGAAATCCTTAATGAGAAATTATTATGCTGCATTAATGCTTTAATTAAAGTGAGAGTAAACGCATCATTAAAATAAAAATATAATTATTTTGATACAAAATATCAACAAATTGTTACTAATAACTAAAAGTGTTTATGTCAAAAAAAATACGAAAAAAATGTTGAAGTAAAAGAATTCAACGCGCTAAGCAACGTCTTTTTGTAGTCGTCTTGCGTGGTAGAAATGATCACTCATTGAGTACGAAGATGTATTTATGGATCCTTTAGAATCTTTTAAATGTATTTACAAAATATTCGTTTAGAAGATTACTTCAAGAATATCTAATTGAGGTTGTAGACGCCAAAATAAATACAAAGCATGAGAGAAATTTTCATTTTGATAAACACTTATTTCAAACATTTTGTAGTCGGGCTTTAGTTTGTTAACTTCATTTTATTTATTTTATAATAATAGTATCCTATCTCTTGATAATAAGAAATTATCCCAAAATTGGTAAATCGTACGACATGACGCTTCGTATTCTGAGAAATAAATAAAAAAACTTACCGCCTTACGGTTAGAATGTACAATTTGATTATAATAAACAATTACATAGCGATTTGCAATTACTTATTTGAGTTATTGCCAAAATTGTTGCGTTAAAACGTTGCTTTTATTAAAAATCGTCTTACAATCGGCATTGTAACCGGCGCCTATCACCGCTCAACAAGTCAATATAATCAGTAGGAAGTTTTCTCGTTCGTGTGCAAAACTGTTAATAGTGTATATAAAAAGCTGTGGGATGGCTCAGCGGGCTGAGGAGAGCAGGCGGGGAGGGAACAGGGTTCGATGTCCGCTCATGTTATGCAACGCGCAAGCAAGCCTTCGCCTGGCGATTACGGCGAACTGAGATATATACGTATTACGCGAATAGTATAAGGATATTTCTTCAATTTAACGACTTGAAAAATTAATTGCCTTCTTACATAGATGTGTCATATAGAAAACGAAATTTTATACTGACCCCTATAGTTTATATTTTTTAATATAAAAAACTTAGTACGATGAAGCTGTTCATATAAATACGTACATCTTTAAACAATGTAATTTTGTGCATAGCCTAATTGGTAGAGCGTTGACTTGAAACCGGCAGGTCCCGGGTTCAATTCTCACTCGTGCCAAAAATGTTAAGCATCAATTTTCTTTAAAAAAATCGTGCTTTAATCGACTCCAAGGGCTACGGCGGGCACTTCTGTAACGAGCTTGCCACCTGTTCTGTTCAATATGGACAACTGGCAAAAAGTGGACGCTGTTACGTGTCTCTGGCCACACCGCAAGATACAAAGGCCGTGAAGGTGTGTTTGTTTTGTTTGTTAATATAAAGTTAGATAGATACCTTTTTGAAATAATTATTTTTTTTAAAAATACGATTATTTTCAAAGACGTCGGACATTGGTGTGAACAAAAAAACCGATTCAAAAGATTGAACGTACTTAACGTACTACAAATTTTATTCCTATTTATTCGCAGTCCATTCACATGCACTTAATTTACAAACCTACTTGCGAACAGGTAATTTGCCGTTAGGTTACGTCAGGTTTTATGTATGTGCTTATTGACGAAGTAATTATAAAACATCATTCACATTAAATTTAATGTATTTACGTAGAATGTGTGATATAAAGCGTATTGACTGAATCCGGAACGATGTCATTAGAGAAGAATGCGGAGTAAAAGATGATTTTGTGACTAAAATGAGGGAAAAGTAACTACTTACTTACGCTGGTTTGGATACGTTGAAAGAATGAAGGATGGAAGATTGACTAAAAAGGTTCATATTAGTGAAGTGAAAGGAAATGGTGGCAGAGGACGACCCAGCTGTGCTTATTGAACATATAAAAAATGTATTGATCGATGGCAATATTAAAAGAACACACAATAAAGGTATGATGAATATAAAAAAGCTAAAATTGCACTCGATTGTCTCTGTGATAAAAGGCGTGATTATAGATAGATTTTTAATGTATAACCCCAATTTCTGCGGATAAAATTTTGAGATAATAAATCTGAGAAACAGTACTAGAAAAGGCTTTGGGGTTTTAATATAAAACTAACTCGTTATTGTGCCGGTTATAAAAATCTAGTTTTGATATTTATATTTAAACTTCGCCCGTCTAAATTAAATTGTTGAAATGTAAAAAAAAATGATTTCGAATTTTTACATCCCTCTTTCCCCTAAAAAGGGCTAAATTTTAAAAACGCTAAGATAGTTTATTAATTTTAATTACCAGAAAATAGTATTGCCCATACAAGCTTTGCTACCCTCTTACTCCTCTTAGACGTTGAATTTTGAAAAACGCTAAAATTCTTGTTTAATTATTTTTATTTTAGTTATGTTCAACTATGGATAACTGGCAAAAAGTGGACACTGTTAGTGGTGTCTCTGGCGACACCGCTAGGTATAATGGCCGTGATGGTGTGTGTGTGTTTATTTCAGTATACACTTACGGTAAGTTTCAAGTAAATCTTTTTTTTAAATATTTACTCAATACAAACTTTGCCACCCCCTTTTGCCGCTTAGGGGCTGAATTTTCAAAAACGCCGAATTACGTACTTCATTTATTTTATTGTGTCGAAGAGTATTAATACCAAGTTTCATGTAAATCTGACCAATAAAATATTTGCCGCCGCCTTTCTCCCCTTGGGGGGTGGAATTTTGAAAAATGCCGAAACATGTGTTTTTTTTTTATGTCAAAGAGTATTAATACCAAGTTTGAAGTAAATCTGACCAGAAAATATTATTGCTATTACAAATTTTACTACGGGGTTAAATTTTGAAAAAACGGTGAAATACGTGTTTAATTATGTAACGGCGTTGAAGTATAGATAAGTTGACAAACGCTGATATGATTGATAGTTCAATTTACGTCAACTCATCGACGTTGGAATCAATTCCATCAAAGTCAATCTGGAGCACTCGCATTGTTACAAATATAAAATGATATCAAAAATGTCTGTCAACGGGGATCGTGTCGTAACTAACTCACCATATGTGACGTTAGTTTTTCATTTATTTTTATTACTAGCTTTCTAACCCGGTTTCGCACGTGGATTTTTTTGTAATCTGACATAATAATATGTCAATGGATTCCAGGATAAAAATAGCCTCCGATTATCTATGTGCAAAAAAAACCATGGATTCGTTGCTCTGTTTTTACGTGAAGGAAAAATAAACAAACGCACTTTTTCCATTTATAATATTTGTTAGGATTATTTATTATAAGTAATATACTTCTGGTATATATTATTCACATTTTATTAGTTTTCATATATTTAACTTTACAATAAAACATTACCATATAAATCGTCTACTTACGCTTGATATCTTTAGTTTTATTTGATTCATTTAATTTCGCATACAAAATAGAAAGCCAACTTCGTATGATTTACATCACTAAATGTGTGGCCTGTGATCAATCTCGATCATACGGCTGGCCGGACCGAAAATTTTCGGTGAGACACCGGACCTTAACATCTAAGTATGAAAGATAAATTTAAATTATTCGACCACCAAAATGTTGTATATAAGTGTAAATCAAAGTAGGTATAAAAATTATAATATATTATACCTAACTAAAATAACTGTACCGAATAACATGGACTTTGCCAACACTTTATTAATTCTAATTTAATAAATACCCTTATTTCCCCCCCATATCATATTTCATATTTGTTATTTACCCCTAAAAAAGTCATAATCGGGAAATAAATATATTGTTTGCATCCAGTATAATTTTATTGAAAATATTTCTGAATCCCAACTCAAAATCTGCACACCTTTATTTTGAAATAAACGTAATAACATCAGTGGCAAGTCAAAACAAATGAGCACACGAAAGCTATAAACAATATGACCCACGTCTCAAATTAAGCAAGAAATTCAAATACCAACAACATTACAGGCATTTAACTTTTAATGAGACTTGTAATAAGAAAATCGATGCCGCACTTACAATGTTTTGCTTGTTGTAACCCAATAAGACCATTGTTTTCAACAAAACAATGTAAAAGCTTGCTAGTGTTACGGCGTTGGAGCTTATTTTAAACAGCTACCGATATTACCATGAGCTAACAAAACTAAATAAAAATCACATTAATTACAAATTTGGAAGTAAATTTTCTTAAAATATTTATGATAAAAAATTAAGTAAACGTCTAGGGACATAAAGATCTGTTCAATATTATCTGTGTTTGTACTGGATCGTAGGTTCCTAATGAATTATCTAGATTAGTGAATTTGGGTGCTAAATTATTTCTAATTTGGCACCAACCGTCTTCAAATTCTACGACGAAATTTTTATTATTTCTTACTTTTCAGTGCAAATTTTTGAAGTCGGTACACTTTTTTTTAAAAGGTTTATTTTCCCCTTTTAAGTGATTTTGTTGCCCTGAGAAATAAATAATAACGCAACTAAAAAAAAATGATGGAAAATTAAAAAAAATACTGCGGTGGTTGGGATTTGAACCTTGAGCAATGTGCATCCTGCGTCCCATACCTTTAGTCGCTAGACCACCATCGATACGAAAATTGACAACTTCGTGTCAATAGCAACCGTTGCTAAGGCTTTTCTCTGATATAATTTTCAGCAGTAAACAGAGACAAATTACTGAATTTCTGAAAAATTACTGAACCGATTTTCGTCATATGACTGTGAGATAATGTCGAGAAATTATTATATCCTTTTAAAAAAATAAGTCGTCAAAATCGGTAGGTACATATTTCATCGAGATATTACGAAAAATTGACTTATAAGGTCAGTTTTTCAAAATTTCTGAAAAACTAAAGAACCAATTTTTATGAGATAAAAATGGGACCAATCCGGAAGAATTATCTGTCGATTAAAAAAGAAACCATCAAAATCGGTTCACAACTGGCGGAGAAATCGATGTACATACATACAAAAAAAAATACGGTCCGAATTGAGAACCTTCTCCTTCTTTTTTTTTCTTTCGAAGTCGGTTAATTAGAAAATATTCTTTCAAGATGTAGGTACTATAAATCGCTGTATCGTATTTTTATCTAACTTTTGGACTCCTATTGAATTCTTCACTATAATAAAATATCTCACAAATATTTCAAATGAAAGATAAATTATATATCCGTATTCTTACAAATGATTAACTGACAAACTTAATTTCTACAATTACGATAATTTAAGTAGGTACGTGGAGAAATTTTAAAGACTTGCACATGTTTAATCGATTCTTGGGTTTAAGTATGTAGATAATTGTTTCAACATACATTGTATCAGACGTCTCGGTTCGTTGAAGCTTTAAAAAAGCACAATATATAATTAGCAGGTATTATTGTTTTCATCCGAGCGAAAACAGGGAAAATTTTAGTATACAACACAATGCCAATCTATTAGTCATCATCACTAGATATTAAAAAACAAAGTCCCCCGCCGCGTCTGTTTGTCCACTGAACCTATTTTGTTGCCATTTCCACGATTAGACAGGTTGATTCCAACTAAAAATGTTAAGCACCAATTTTCTTTAAGAATATGTGCTTGAATCGACTGCTCGTGCTTAGGAGGGCACGTAAAGAAGGCGTACGCACTTCTTCTAAAAATAACAAATATCTATATAAGTCTGAAAGAAGTGACACATGGGCGTGTCACCTGTTCTGTTCAATATGGACAACTGGCAAAAAGTGGACATTGTTACCAGCGTCTCTGACCACACCGCAAGGTATAAAGGCCGTGAATGTGTGTGATGACTTGAAATTGGGGCTCATTATCTTACTAATCTATACTAATATTATAAAGAGGAAAGATTTGTATTTTTGTATGTTTGTTACGAATAAACTCAAAAACTACTGGACGGATTTTGATAATTCTTTCACAATTAGAATGCTACATTATTCCTGAGTAACATAGGCTATATACCATCACGGTATGACGACGGGAACGGGGTGAGCAGAGGTGAACATGACAAAAGCTATGTATGAAGTGTATGTTTGCCAACATTCTGAAATAGACACGTACGAAGTCGTGGGAAACAGGGTAGGGGTAGGGGTAGGGGTAGGATTAGGGTTAGGAGTAGAGGTAGGGGTAGGGGTAGGGCAGGGGTAGGGGTAGGAGTAGGGGTAAGGGTAGGGGTAGTGCAGGCAAGCCATTATCTATGAGTGCTGTAGGGTATATTTTATTTTGTTCGAAAATATCCACGGGCGAAGCCGGGGTCGGACAGCTAGTATTAAATAAAGAGATAATGTGACTATTATAAAACTACATTATTCTAAAATACCTATTTAATTTAATTTAATTGTAAAATTTTAAACGTTTCCAAAGTTAAGCTTTTAAGACCTAATTCTACGAGCTCGACGTCAGGTGATAGAATGAACACACATCCTTCTATAATTCCATAAAAATAATGTGACCTGACCTGATTTCTTTACATATCCGCACCGTAGTGGATACACACGCGAACCTAAGGCACTAATTCATAAGTGTACCTAATAGCGTAATAGTAATAGACAATATGAAACACTTACCTTTTTACCCTTTTTGACTAACTGAGTTTAGTAACTGCATTTTATATCAACGATTTAGAAATTAAAACATTGGGTTTTAGGATGTCTATATAATAAAAAATGTGATTCATCAGAACCGGTGCAGAAAGTATTTCCCTCATACAAATATGCCGGAAGAAAATTCATAAAAATTATCTCTTAACAACTACTTTACCGCCGCTGACCGGAAAACCGTGGAAGTATGATGTCAAATGTGAGGTAAAAACGAACTTTTCTCTATGAAATAATTATATAATTAAAAGTATTTACCAAGGATTTAAAAGTAAATTATATTTTCATATTATACTAGAATGTCTTTATGGGTCAATAGTGTGACTTATGTCCACAGAAAGTTATAGTATTGGTTCATGCAGACAAAGTTGGAGGATCAGCTAGTATAAAATAAAAGTAGACCATAAATGTTCTATTCCATAGTAGGTAATTAAATGTCAGTGTTAAACTTAGTTATTTCTGATTGTCTCTTTAATTATCTCAATTGCATATCAATTACGAATATTATATTCTTTTATAGATCACGTAGATCCGTTGTTCCATTTTGGCGTGAAATTTCGACAAAGAAACAACTATACACTCGCATTTATATTATTAGTAAGGAAAAGGTTTTTTAGTATTATGTGACAATAAAATAAATTGTTACAATAAAATAATTGCCTTTTTAAAAAAGGTGTACCAAAATTATGCACTGAAAGCAATTATTCTCGATTTCTCCAGGATCCTATCATCAGATCCTGACCTGATGACCATGGGACCAACTATATATACTATATACCCTTTCAAACAAAAAAAAAATCCAGATCGGTCCAGGCGTCTTCAAGTAATCGGGGAACATACATAACCTCCTCCTTCTTTTGAAGTATGATTAACAAGGAAGGAAGCTTAATTATTTTATAATTACAGTTGTTTAGCAGTTTAAAGTCTGTAGGTATTTAAAAAAAACCTACTTTCTGTCTCATACTTTCGATATCAGTTTAAAGATTGTTGCTATCTCTTAAATTTACAGAACCATGACGATACCTAACCTATACAACCTGTACATAAATTACATATACTACAGGCCCAAATTGTATATTAGCTTTCAGGCCTGGGTTTGCTCGCGGACATTTTTTTAAATGTGACATAAGGAATCCGGGATAAAAAATAGTTATTTATGTTCAAAAAGCCACGAGAAACAAACTAATAAACACACTTTCGCATAACATTACTTATAATTAAGTTAGGTTGTAGTCTAGTACCTATTTATTTATATTATTGAACATGCTAACGCCTGAAATAAACGTAAGCAATATTAAATTATGGACAGTAAGTTAATATTAGTATTTTCGCAATAGAATACAGTAACAGGTATTTCTTCATTCCCTCATTCACAAGATACGGAACCAGCAATAGATGAAACGCAGAATATAAACATTTCCGTGAAAGGGAAGCTACATAGGGAATCTTTAAGTGTAAGTAGGAAGAAGAATACTTGAAGTTGCTGGTACTGCATGGTTCAACGATCGACTGGCGCGAAGTTTGTTGAACTGCAATCAGCACTGCTTCGGAAAACTTGGGGTTACTACATTTTTACCAGACTACGGAAAAGGAGGGTTATGAGTTTAGCAGTCTATATTATGTGTATTTTCATCTGATCCCTCGTAGCTCCTAAACTACTCATCAGATTTGGATAAAAGATGTATCGTTGGTTTTGTCTTCCGGGTGACATAAGCTAAATAAATAAATAAATAAAAGTAGATATATTTATTGAGTTTGATATCTAATGAAAGGTTGTGATGTGTACTTTCCGAAAATGTATAATTTTTACGTAAATTTAGCACAATTCGTCTGTTATAGTTAAAAACGCATATACAAGAGCAGCGCGGTGCCTAGCGCCTGCACAATATTTAATAAATTGTAGAAGGTTATAGACGCTAATGCAAAGCAAAAGAAGAATTTTAATTTTGATTTTAGTTTGTTAACTTAATTTTGTTATATTTAACATGACGTTTGCATGGATATGCAAATATCGTATGAATTGAAATAAACAAAATAAAAAACACGAGATATCAGCAAGTGTCCACTTTTTGCGATTTGTCCATATTAAACAAACTCCGGGTTCTTAAATTTGAACCTAGATCCCCTCGGTTTCAAGTCCAACGCTTTACCAATAGGCTATCGACTTCTTTTAAATTTAAATAACTATAAACTATGTAATTACATCTGCAGCAACAGGCTTCTGTTCTGTTTAATATGGATAACTGCCTAAAGTGGATGCTGTTGCTGTATGAATTTGAAAACAATAAATGGAAGTCATGCGTCGATTTACCTCGGTTATTACTCGTGGCTAAGGCGTCGGGTAGTATATAACTATGCGGACCAGTGTTCGATCTGAGTCATGTACCAAATGAGTTTTTTATAATTAAAAACTTATGTTACATAATCTAACAAACCACACATTTCTATCTAAATATACCTCAACAGAACTGCACCCAATCGTCCAATCCCCGGCGCGCCGCCGTACGTTTCACCGAAACCTACCACAGACTCGTCCAATTCTACAAGAATACAATTATTCTACGTACAATTCTACAAACGTTCCGCCTAGCTAGATCGTAAGGCGGCCGGAATTGAAAATTTTCGGTGCGATGCCGGACCAATATGTGGCTTACTTAAGCCTCAGAAACACCATCAGCTCAAAGAGGGAGACTTGGTCTTCCGTTGAGTACCCTGGGATAAACGGTTTCGGGAGCCGTAAGGTAACCCGTGAAAAAAAAATATCTTTCACAGGTTATATTATTAGTAAAATATATCAACAATAAAATAGTAGGGAGATATTATACTACTAATTTTCACGGTCTAATATTAAAATTTGTAATAATTCATAAACAGTAGACTATAGGTACTGCAATTTGGGTCAAGGTATGCGAGTGCTAGTTTGTAGTTGAATTATTTTTAGTTTTTTGTGGTTTTCTGGACATTTCTTTATAACTACTACCTAATGTTACGCCTTTTTACCCACGTTGGAACGGAGAACGCGTTTGGGGTAAGAGGGTGTTTGTGTGTTTTTATGTCTTTACCAATTTTCTCCAAAAACGGCTGGACCAATTTTGATGCGTCTTTTTTTATTTATATAAGTGTCACTTCAGAGCAGATTCTTAGATAGGTATGTTTAATGGAAATCGGTTAAGCAGTTTCCAAGTTATTAGAGTTGGGTTCCATCGGAACCTTCTTCTTTCTTCACGGTTGCCTTTCAGCTCCCGAAACCGTGTTACCGTTCCAGGGTAGCCAGCGGAAGACCAAGACTTACTCGTTTATGGTATTTGGGTGGTGGCTAACCTAACGAGTGGCCAGTTCTGTTGAGGAATATTTAGATGGAAAGCCTCTAAGTGTGGTTTGTCGGATTATCTACATAAGTTTTTAATTAAAAAACTATCGGTACATGGCTGGGATCCGGGATCGAAACCGTTGTCTGCCTAGTTAATACCACCGACGCACATATTTATGGATCTATAGAATCTATACCTCTATTAAATCTAGCAACTTCTAAGTTTGTGCTCAATATGAGACAAAGCATTTCCGTCTAAAACTTAAACCCCCACCACTTTCCAAAATAAAATCCCCCTACTAAGAAAAAAAATGTGTTTTTTTTATCGTTTATATGATCACAATTGCCTACTTATTCAGTTTAAAAAGAAGGAAATAAACATTTATTTAACAAATAAAAGACCCCCAACGCAAAATGGATGGTAAAAAGGATCAAATACTTTATATTCACTGGATCGAAAAGCAATCACAATCATAAATGCGTTGGTGGCCACGGATATCTTGACTAGCTTTAAGTACATAATTATACGAACGACCTATATCCCCGACGCATTTTTGAATACTTTTCGATCCAGTGAATATAAATTATTTAATACGTTTTAAAGGTTCATATTTTGTATCGTAGGTCTTTTAATTTTTAAATCATTATTTTAGCTCTTTCAAAATATATTAGCACAGCGAAATATTTTATACTGCTATTCGTTTGCGCATTATGTTATAATATTTATTGTGGCGAGTATGAAAGTTTTTATTATCTTCTGAAACTATCATCAAAACAGTACGCCAACCACGAATCCGACCGTCACTCCGTCGTCAATATCCAGTAAAAAGCTACCATGAACTTACTTCGTAAATAAGTGTCTCGAAAGGAACCATTGAGTACGATCGGAAACATACAAGGTCTTTATTAGGTAAATAAAAATGAATCAGTACAATGCGAATAATTTAAATGGTACATTTGTTTACATTTGTTTATATATAACAAAACATAACAAACACACCTTCACGGCCTTTATATCTTGCAGTGTATCCAGAGATACCAGAAACAGTGTCCACTTTTTGCTAGTTGTCCATTTACAATGTCCATCTAGATGTGTCACTTCTATAACAGACGTAAATATCTGTTTATACTTATAATACCTAACAAATTAAGAACTTTTTAAATAAGGCGTATATAATGTACCTAATCTTGTAAAAAAGATAGCGTTTTCAAAACTGAGACACATTTTTTTGTTTTATTATTTTGTTCTTTGTTGAAATCAATCACAAATTATTAAGAAAAAAAAAATTATTTCTGAATCGACAACCTATATCCGGAAATGTTGAATTTAGTAGGTATATATCTATATAGTACGTAAATATATCTGCCGCTACATTTATAAAAGTAACAATCCGCCATAAATATACCTAGGTAAGGTGTATAGCATAGCCAATAATAATTATAAACTTTTTGGTGTCGGCCGCCTGCATTGTGCTAGTTTAGGTAAATACAACATTTCCGTCTGTCTTTGTGCGATTTTCTTAGAAACTACTGAACGGATTTTGTTTAGGTTTTTAATGTTAGATAGATTGTTCCACGGGGAAGGCATGTATCAGGCAAAGTCGCTCCACCATTTCTAAAAATGTCCCGCCAGCGGGCTTGCGTAGGTACACGTAACTTCGACCGATCGGAAATTTCATGGTATGGTTTTACGTCACAATACATACATACAAATCCGTATCTTCGGGACCGTTTGCGGGACGAACGTGTTTCGTGGTACGAATCGCCCGTAAACTATAATATTCCATGGTTGGCCCTCTGCTTTGAGGACAATTGGTTAGTTATCCAACCGACGAAGCACAAAGTCCTGCCTGGACCTGAATCCATAATTGTAGTTTTGGTCTAGTAACGTATCAGGTGCGGTGTACCATTAACATCGTATAAAAGGGAGAATGGTTTAACATTAAATAAAACAATTTATAATTAAGCCATAGCGACGCTGTGGAACACAATGGCTCCCGTAGTTCATAATTGTTATAGGTTTGCCTCGATCGTGACTTTGCGACCCTTCCTTGTTAGTCACTGGAAGAAAACACAATCTAAAGCACGTCCCCTTATCGCATACAGTTTGAAAGGTCCTACAAAGTTGTGTTTTATTATAGTTGTAAGTTATGAACAATGTTACAGAGCAACACTACGCAGAACCGAGTGTTCCAAGTACAAGTAGTTCAAGCGGAGGAAAAGCTGCTGCATCCTGTAAAGTTTGCGGAGACAAGGCTTCAGGATACCATTACGGGGTTACATCTTGTGAAGGCTGCAAGGTAATTTACTATTCTAGCATATTAATAGTTGCCTCACTTACATAAGTTCCCTATTTGGTGCTTTACAGTGACAGCAAGACTAGCTGTTACCTATAGATCCAATCTGCTTAATAAAACGCACAGACTAAATCGGTGCATGCAGAGATATGAATTTTAGAGAAAATATTCCTTGAGTATCCTATTTTTTATTCCATCGCTAAAGGGGTGAAAAAGGGTGATAAAGTTTGTACTGAGAAAATTAATGTCGATGGGAAATCCCATCGGTCACACAGCTAGTTGCATTATAATTTGAAAAGGAAAGACTCTATTAATACCCTCTAAATTCACATGTCCTCAACATAGTAATTTACCACTTCTAAGCGTCCTTTTTAATTTAGCAGTGTTTTATAAATAATCTGTCTACCTTGACACGAATCATACTTGTAGATATAGTGTAACCTATTTAGCACATCCTCTTTAGCGATGGCATCTCGACTGCACTAAATTTAATCTCATCAGTCCTGATATCCAGGCGTTGAGTAGCGCACAACTTATAAGTATTCATTTTATATTTAAATAAATATAACTTTTTAGGAAATTGAACTTTATTTTTATAACTCCAATAAATAGGTAATGTATTCGCAATTTTTGCAGGGATTCTTTCGTCGAAGCATTCAGAAGCAAATTGAGTATCGTTGCTTACGTGAAGGAAACTGTCTTGTTATAAGACTCAATCGCAATCGTTGCCAATATTGTAGATTCAGGAAGTGTATGGCTGTTGGGATGAGTCGTGACTGTAAGTAGATCTTTTTTAATTTTGATTTTTCACTTATCTTTTTTGGTAAATTTGGTTTAAGCAGCATGGTCTTCCAAAAGGATTTCTAGTTCCCAGTTCGAAACCGTAGGATTAAGGAATAAAATGCAGATTTAAAAATCGTATTATAAATAAAAATATGTTTGAGCATGCAATATAGTATAGTTTAGGGAGATAGCGTGCAAATTACTCGATGAAAAAGTTACCATCTAAAAAGTAATCGGAAAAACCATATAAATTCAAAACGTTTTTATATGTGGAGAGGATTTTTTTTTATCTAAACTAAAGGTTACCCATATATCTCAGCATAGGTAAGTACACATCAATGCGCTGGCAGACGAAACATACAGTCGGCGTGCGGTAACCGGAAATAAATAAAAATTGGTTACCGGACAATTTGTATCGGTTGGTTTTGGAATCCGTGTTTCTCAGTGTAAGAGTGTATACTGCATGTGACTCTCTATTCCCTTGACTATTATTAACTAACCTTTCTCCTTTACGTCTATTCGACTACAGTATACTTGACGTGTCAATATCGATGTATTACATCTCTCGGGCGTCCCGTGACGGCTACCTTTTTTACGAACGTAGAAAATTATCCCGATTAGCCACTCGTTAGGTATAGCCTCTCAAACCCCATGGGTCAAAAGCACCAACCGATAAATACTCCGCAAGTCCCATGTGTGTTAGTAAGTGCTTTTAATTCTACGTTAAAGGGTGGCTATGGCTGTTGAATTATAGTTGCATGGTTTCCAGTTTGTAAAGGTAACCTATGGACGTAGCCATGGTGTGTCTGGTTGGCGCACTTGTCCCAACCCATGATAATGTAGATCAAGCAAGAAATATACAAAAATACTACGAAATAAAAGTATCCTTAATTTTGACTTTCCTCATGCTACGCCACTGATATGATTCATAGTCAAAAATTACCTATAATGGCAAATTATGCTTAACTCACTTGTATTGGCATAATAAATTGGCTTTTTAGCTTTTAGGGACTGATATTGATACAACTCTTAGTAGAAAATTCATAGGTAAAACATATTATAGGAAATTGTCTTTCACACGCAAACCCTTTGATTTATATAAAAGATACCTAATTTTTACCATCAGGAAAAATGTATTTTACAAATTATTAATTTACGAAACTTTTAGAAATACTCAACCCTATATCGCGTCAACTTGCGTGTTGTTTGAACCTTGTTTGATGGAATATTTAAGTCAAACATGTTATGTCTACATTCTTATACGCATTTGAACAGCATTTATTATTATTTATTATATTATATTATTTATTAGTAAGGTAAATGTATAGGAAGTCACTCACTTTATGCCACGCTTCCCCAAAATACTATTTCTCTCACCGATAACAACATATCCGTTCCCTTGATATAAATGAGTTTAATTTCGTTGCGATGGCGACATTTTTAATTAAAGTATATTCAGGATTTTAGTATTTGAAATCAAAATGTAGGTCAAATATAAGCGCTATACTGGTTTCACGCGCAATCAATCAATTAGTTGCGCCGCCAATTACCTCGTCTTCTTCCGCACGGTCCCCTATTCTCCCTATAGTGTTCCTATTAAAACTGCATGTCAAGTCTGACACCTCTAGGACGTCTATTTGTCCTATTTAGTCAATATACTACGGTTGCGCAACCAGTGCTGCATCCTGCATACCAATGAAATAAGGTCCTTAGGAATAGGTACTTATAAATTTTTAGATTTTTTGTCAGGCTGTCTGTCTGTCCCAAAGTTTGTCCCGAATAGGCTCCGAAACTACTTAATGGATTTTGATATAACTTTCAGGGATCATAGAGTATATGAAGGTACCTTAGAAACCGCTTTTTGTTTCAATTCGATATCTGAAAGAGTTTCGTAAAATAATTTTAAAAAAAATTGTTCATCCAAAATTCCATGGGTATATTTAATAAAATTGTACATTACAGCTGTTAGGTACGGACGAGTTCCAAGGCGATCACGGGAACAAAGCCCTCGCCCGTCTTCTGAACAAGCTGAGATGATGCGATCGCTTCAGCCTGATAACTATTTGGACGATCTGCGGGGCCATCACATGCAGATGGTAGCAGTGCCACAAGTGGTGACAATTAATCAGCATTACACGTCTGCAACTGTGGCTGAGGCTACTTCAACTGGTATTTGCTTTGAGGGTTTTATACAGAATAACAACTATGACTACGGTAAAGCCTTACAATAATAATATAATTAGCGAGCTTCAATTAGGCTTATGATACACTATGCTTTATACTCGACTAGCTTTTGCCCGCGTGTAAATAGAATATCCCGTTACGCCTGTGAAAGAAATATTGCTATATTTAGTAGGCGCTTTATTGAGATACTAGTGGACCCGGCAGACGTTGTCCTGCCCAAACGTTGGCTTTCCTGCTATTTACTCCTACTCCTACCACTACCACCCTCACTACTCCTACCCCTACTACTACAACTACCCTTACTCCTACCACTACCCCTACTTCAACTCCTGCCACTACCGCTATCCCTACCATTACCACTACCGCTGCTCGATTGAAATCAAAACTTGAAGCATTAAAACAAATCGATTTGACAGTTGAATTTTTGTTTCTGTCATCAAACCGTTCTGAAATCAAAAAAGTCGTTCCATAGAAAATGTATGAGAAAATGTTTTTTCTTTATAATTTTTAATTAAAAAGTTCTAGAGATTACCTACTATTGTATGTACTAGGGGACCGTCCCGTCTTAAGGTGGCCACACATTGGTCCGGCATCGCACCGAAAATTTCCCATTCCGGCCGCCGGATGATCTACGGCGACACCTTTAGTACCTACGGGTAAAAAAGTTGTTTATGAAAGATTCCACTCTCCCGAGATAAAATATAGTGTTGGTGATAGAATAGTGCTCTGGTCCACTATAGCTATATAAATAGCTATAAAAATCACGACGATGCTTTTTTTGCTTCTTTGGACTTGAAAGAAGGACAACCAAACGATTTTTTTTCGCATTTATTAAAATAAATTAGAATGCCAAAATAAGTTCGATATTTTTTTTATTTAGTGATACTTTGCACATTGTCATAATATGTTATGTGTTTGTGTGAGTACCTCAAGTTTCAGTTTAAACATCGGCCGAACAAATATAAGATATTTTATTAAAACTTTAATTCGTATGTAAAATACCAATGACTGTTAAAATTTAAATAGTAAATATTTTCAATTTATCCAAATCAACAACATTCAAACTTGAAGATTCTAATTCAAAATTTTACATTTCCCTATAAAATTTTAAATTAGAATCTTTCCTATTTCAATTGCCTGATATAAGTATAAGTAAAATGCCTTTCATTATCAATTTCATGATTTACTAATAGGATGCAAAATTAATTTACAGTAATAGATCCAGTGCCTATTCAGTTTGAGCCAATAGAAGTACCACTTCATTTACAATTCGACATACCATATCCTCATTACATTGACTTGACCGGTATGGAAACGGGCGTTGAAAGACCTCTGCATCTGCTTGCGTTCCAAGAACTTAAAAAGCACCTTGGGAAGCAACCTCTGAGGCGTCTTAACCAAGAGACCCGTAATTGCCTTCGTGGGTTTATGTGGTCGCATCTATCTTTCCACATGACGCCGTCGGTGCAACGCGTGGTGGAATTTGCAAAATGTCTGCCTGATTTCAACTGCCTGCCTCAGGATGACCAGTTGATTCTGATCAAGGTAACACTCGTGTTTTAATTTTTATTGCTGCAATTATATTCTTTAAACATTTATAAATAGCTCGACCTCCTAAAACTACCTAGGTACTTTTGGATTAGACAATTTCTTACAATAAATTAAGAGTTCGATGAAAATTTTCTTAAAAATCGAATATCACAGGCAGACGTGTTTATAAATATTCGACATTCTACGGATTCCCGACAGATTACATAGTTTTTACCTGTAAAAGAGCCAATGACAAATATAACCCTTTATTTGCAAATATATTATTACGGACGATTATAGGTATGTAATTGTGTCAATCTCAATGTCAATACCGCAGCGTTAATGTACAAATTACAAAAGTAATTTCGAGGTTCTATATTAAATTATAAAAAAAACGGTCC
This sequence comes from Nemapogon koenigi, assembly GCA_963924495.1. Lineage (NCBI taxonomy): Eukaryota > Metazoa > Arthropoda > Insecta > Lepidoptera > Tineidae > Nemapogon > Nemapogon koenigi. The sequence goes on from OZ004629.1 coordinate 19,158,172, forward strand.
GAATTGAGAACCTTCTCTTTCTTTTTTTGGAAGTTGGTTAAAAATATAGTGAGGATTATTCAAATAGAAAACACTCAAAATAGGGACGTGTTTTATTTGTTACAGCTTGGATTTTTCGAGTTGTGGCTAACTAAGTTGTCAATTTTAGCTACGAGCACAAACATCGTCTTCGATGATAACACCAGCTTGAATGAAAGTCAACTTCATTTGATTTATGACGTAAGATATTTTTCTTTGTATTCTTATAAGTATTTTGCAGCTCTCTTTCTCTGCAACATTGTTTTTCAAAACTATTAAGATTTAGAACTTGTATGATCTAAACTATTGTGTTAGTTTAGCTTTATATGGATTGTTGCAAAATAAATGTTAAAATATTAGGTAAATGATAATATCAACAATAATAAACAAGAATATGTGTGTGTATACGAGGCTTTTTATCTCAAAATTATTCATCTGAGCTGAAAAATATCCTCTAAAAATATCATGGGAATGTGGGTAATGGATAAATGGGGAAGACTGATAATGTATTGTATGCCGCTGGGTAGGGCAACTACTATTTTAGCATTTTGTGTGTCGTATAGTGATTTCATCGGAGTCACAGTGTTATGAAAAAAGCCTGAATTTACCATCTATAATGTTAAACGTTTTTTTTTATTACAGCACACCTTTGCTGGTGGAGTAGTCACTTACAATTACGAGTTACACAACATGTGCCTGCAGGATAATGAGATGTCGATGTACTGCGCTATACTGTTGATGAACCCTACTCGCTTTGGGCTCACTGAAGTTGGTCGCATTGCAGCAATGCGTAAAACTTTCTCAAAATCCCTAAAATATAGAGTAATTTATTTTTTATTCATTGTTATAGACACCTAACAGTTTTATAGTTATATAGGGTATCTATACACCTGTATCTCAAATTATTATTATTTTTCATATAAAAGAGAAAGAACCCTCTCAACTTTTTTTAAAATAGGTAGGTAATCCAAATCCGATGAAGAAACGGAACTGCCTGTCTTTCTGCCACAGCTTATTTTCTCTGAATCTACTGGACAAAAAAGGTGAAATTTGGTACACGTGTAGAGTTTGATGACCCAATCACGGGTGTATAACGTAAATGATCGAATTTCGGTTTAAGGGGTTAATTTTGGGGAAAGAATTAAAAAGAAGAGTATTTTTTCAAGTGCTACTAAAGAAAAATACTGTCTTAAATTTCTCGCGGAAAAAAAGTGGTACCAAACCTCGAGTTCGACTCGCTTTTGACCAATATGTCAAAAGCGATATGTCTGTGTTGTATATTATCAGCTGGATGGATATTTTGTATACCTACTTACAGAGAAATGCTATATTGACTTTGTATTAAATTTTAGGGTTATACCTATAATTCATATTATTTCACACAGCTGCGCCGCAGACTGGGCGACGACTTCATGTACGGAGAGCTGATGAAGTTCATGGATATCTCTCATATCCTTGGTATCAGACATATTGACCAGTTACGTTGGTGCCGAGAGAACTGGAGAAACCTGTGTCTCACACCTCTGTTCGCCGAGATCTTCGACATCCGCACATTCAACACTTACCTGGCGCCCAACGAACTGCCCCCGGTTGAGCCCTAAATTAACACTTGCTTTCTTCTTTGACAGAAAGTCATTTGCATTTATATTTTAATACTATATTATCACATTAATATCGCTTCACTATTGTGGTAAACTTGCCTATTAGATTGCCAACAAAAAGAAAAATACTTTTAACTATCTATGCCTAAGAAATTTTATGATTTATGCCAAAATTATATACTTATTCAAAATAATGATCTATGTAGGATAGTAAATTACTTGTGCTTAATAATTGTTGATTGGAAAAGCGTAAGGTTCAAAGTACCCGTAAGCAATGTTCCAAATTCGCGTAAAGTGATTTCGAGTTAATGTAATTTATATAAATCTAGGACCATGCTCAACTTCCCTTGACGGGCTCTCCAAGTGATAATTGAATTCTTGGTTATCACTTATTAAATACGTGGTGAAGGAATTCGCTACTAACTTAACAACACCAAAGCTAAATTATCTTTCGGGTAGTTGTACCTAACTCAATTGGCCAAAATTTTTTTATACCTATTAAGGTATAATTTATGCTCTTTTATGACTTGTGTCTGAGACTGCTGATCTTCATACGTGCACACTGCACATGCTAAAAATAAAGACTATGTAACAACTTGTGTATTGTTGTTCTTAAAATTTGATTAATAGACTAGACTCGTAGTAGAGTTAACTTTAATTAGATTGGTATTTCCCTTTTAATTAGAAAATTATTTTTAAAAATTCCCACCGATAAAAAAAAATAATTCTTAACGTTCGGCTTAATTAACTTCTCTTGTGGTCTTGATATATTTGCACTTACTGCCTGTAGAATTGTTTCAACGTGTTTATATAATTGTAGTAATTCAATTTTGCACACAATTGCTACCAATTGATAACATATATTCACGTCTTACTATTTTCTCTTTGGTAGACTATGTTTGTAATATTAAAATAGACTTGAAGTATAACTAAAGTTGCGTAACATATAACATTGCGTATATTATTATAGCGATATAGCCTTTATAGTATAGTTTATCTTGCGTGTGGTTTTACGAATATTATTGTTGTCGTGTATTTTAGAAATATAAATGTGTAGTTTGTAGTTTTTAATCGCACCTATAGCGTTATATTAATCATATTAATTTAGTAAAGTTTGACACTATTATATCAATTATTATGCGAAATTCATATCAAGTAGTTAAGGTTAAGATAAACAATTATCGTTATATTGATTCTATATCAGTAATATTGCATTTACTCAGCATTTATATTAGATGCATATTGTAATCTGTAGGTTTAGACATACGTTATCGTAGTTGTTATATCTGCCAACATATCTGATTGACATCCTGAGTAATTTACAGGTGATCTATACAACTAATTATATAATATCTAAATTGTTTTGGTGGATATGTAGAGAATGCTATTTAGAGCTTAATAAAATTGTGTATTCAAAAATATTGTTTTATTATTGACGCACGCATCCAAATAAACGCACTGGCCAATGTCCAAACCAAGAGCATGTCGGCTGAATTAAAGACATATGGGATCCTACGACTCACATATTACTATGTCCCCTTGACAGATGGTAATATCCAAAGATAATATAAATATTGACGTAAACAACATTAAGGAACAAACAAACACAATATTCTCCATTAATGCTTATCTTTATTGCCACATTCATACATCACTTGGAAGAAACAATTATTAACACTTAAACAAAACATTTAAATATTACCAAAGAGTTAATAATTTAATTTTAAATAACAATAACAAAGTGTATAGCCATTAAGTCCAAAAAGATAAAACAATACTTCGTCAAGACCTAAAATATTTTTAAAAACATACTCTAAAATAATTAGGTACCCACATAAAAAAACAGGAAGGCGAAATCTATTATTATGCTTGTTTCTTTAATATATTAAAATATCTATAAAGTATTTAAGTAGATCAAGGAAGTTCCGAATAAAGTTATGAGTTCATTATGAATAATTAATGGTACATTTGATAGAAGTCTACAAAATAACTAACAAAACACTTGACAATTACATACAAGTGTCATGAAATTTTACCTCAGAACACAATAAGACTAGTTCTAATCTAATACTATGTCGCCTGTGTGTGACTCTAATAGTTTTATAATTGAAATTACAATTAAAAGCTCTACGATTGGCAGAAGTAGCAAAAATGACACTAAAGTAGCGGCAACTATTCCCATACAGTGGCGTATTAGGTACAATCTCTAGTATATTATCTGTTCTGAGGGCTTCACTCGAACGTTATACTAATTAGAGAGGAGTAGAACAGACTCATTAAGAAAAGGAGACGAAGAAAATTACTTTATAATCGACTACACACTAAGTACAATAACTGGCTGTTAGTACAACACCACTTTGCATATTTTACAAATTAATTTAATCATGCAATCAAACCTTTTAAAATATTAATTGCTAACAACATTTTGTACTTAAACTATTGGCAAGAGCAAATAGAGTACAGACATTAGCATATATGTTAAAAACAGGTTTCACTTCATTATAAAAATATAAATAATTATTCTATGTATACAAAATAATTTAATTATTACATATTTTCAAGAATCAAATTATGTATATATGTTTATTAAGTATATGTAAATTGCGAGCCCGTTTTTAACATGCATGCTTATGGTAAAGCCCTTTGTATCGAGACCGTTTTCAACTCGCCAATATAGGAAAAATAATCCAATAGTTCAAATGACGTGAGATATTTTATCTAATTGATTGTATAATTAATTATTAAATATATATTTATTTATATACTATTTCATAACTGTCAATATATCTACATAACTGCAATTTGATAAAGTTTTAATAAAATTTATTAAAAATAATATATTGCAAATTCGGCATATAAACTATTTCATTTCTGCAACAATTCCTTATTACAATTCTTGATACGGTACATTTGTCATATTCACTATTAGCAATATCGATAATGGACAGATAGACTACTATTAGAAACATACTACACGGTGCACTAAGACACCGGTGCAACATACTGAAGTCAATCACAAAATTATTTAAAGATTTTTAAATTACAAATTATACGCACGTCATATACACAGAGGAATCATGACGAATGCTCATAGCCGCATGTACTTAAAGGAAATCCGTCTCAAACCTACCTCCCGATAGATCGGCGCTAGTGTCGCATTCATTGTTTTTTCTATACACGAAATTTAATTAAATGAAACGAAATATTATCAAGTGCAGGCGATTTATAATGGTATATATTGTTTTATATGGAAATTAGTTGACATACTCGTATATTTCTTGTAGGTATGTGAGCGTTTTGTTCGTTACTTTTATTATTTTTCATATTTTCAATATTACTTTACCATTATAAATCGCCTGCGTTTGGTATTATTGCATTAAAATTTGATTTAATTGATTAAATTTTGCATAAAATTAAAAACCAATAAGTACGAAACTAACGCCGTCTATTATGTGCAGTACAAATTGTATATTGTGGCGGTTGTAAAGTTAGCCGCAAATGCCTAATTTTAGCAGTGTAATCCGATTTTCGTCAACAGCCCCTTACAAATTCTCACAACAATAATGACAAGTGTTCAACGCAGCAGGTCTGAATAGATATCGTACTCACAGAACTGAAATATCAGACACACGTGTACAGAGCGCTCACAGTCCTATTGGTCGAAAGAGATAGAACCGGCTCTGGTTTCGGTGATATTGATATTGACTCAATTGGGACCACATTGTATGTCGGCGATGCGTAAACGAATCGTGCCTAACTTCACTCAACCGCCACAATATAAAATTTGTACAGTGCAGTTCTCTTCAAAATGTGGCTGATTGGTATGTAGCGACACCAGCGACATTTATCTAATTGCGATAAACTTATTTCTTCTGTTATATAGTTTTTAGGAAATAATAATATCTATTATACTAATAATTAATTTATTTTAATAAATTATAATTTAAATGATATTGCTCTTTGTATTAAGTTCACCTTACGATATGAAACACAATAATCGATTATTTCAGTGAATCGATTTTTATTTCTTTGAGGCTATTTATAATCATATAAAACAATATAGATAGTAAATTGATAATTATATAAAAAATACCTAAATAATAGTCGGATTAGATTTTTGCATTTGATAGCCCAATTTTTAAGGAAGGTTATAACGCTACGACCCAAAGGTGTGGAGCAGTAACTATTAACGCCGGTGCAACCGCAAGGAACAGCTAGTAAACTTATAAAATTATACAATGATTTGTCTCCTCTTAGAAATCCGCCATTGAATATTATTGCATAACTTTATTACTATGTAGAGCAACCCTCGCGAGCGTCATGATTCCTCTGTATCAGATGTTACGAATTTTAATAGATTCCTACATACAAGATGAAAGTTAGAAACAATACATTTAGTTATTTTAATTATTTTACTTCTTTGTCGGTGTGCCTCTTTGGGTAAGTCCCTCGAACCTCTTAAATGTATAATTGATGAACACCCAATCTTTGTACGACACTTCGCTGTCTTGAGGAATAGGTGCAGCTGCTGTAACAAGATCACCTCTTAATTCACTGACAATTGTGTCACATTCAATCATTATCAACCTGACGTTGATCTGTGCAAAAGTAAATAGCATAACATATATTATAACTGCTTTAAATTATTGCTTTAATATATTTCTCGTGGTTCGGAGGGCAAGTAAATCGGTATCCGATTCAAGAAGTGACAACTTTAGGTCCATAAAGTGCAGGGACAGGGTTCCGAGTGGTAACATGGTGACATTGTGCTATTAGTGCTTCTGCGGCCAGAATACAATGTATTAAAACTGAATCTGGGCTGAATAAGGGGACATGAAAGTATGTACAAATGGCAAAAATATGTAATGTTAAAAATGTTACCGTGATTGATAAATCTTATAAAACATGTGAAAATCTCAATCTCAAGTTACAGGCATATTTTAGCAAGAAGGATTGCGGATAAACCAATTTTCCACCAAACCTTCAAATTTTGAGCGATATTGTATTTATTTACTAGAAAATTACAATCATATGATCAGATGCACTTATAGAAACAACTTGTACTTTTAACAATTTATGAGTGTGAGTCTATTTATACAACATTTCCTTACCACATTGTTGATAGTTATTATTTTAAATTGGATTGGTCCATATTTTTATTATTTGGGGTTCTAAATAACCGTAGTTTTTAAAACGAGCATTGCATTTTGACAATATTATAAGATGACCTTGACCAACGGCCCTTAATTGGACCAAAGCAGCAGCTGTCCCTTCATAAAACGAAGTGCTTCCATCAACTCTGGGCATATCATAATTATGTCCTAACAACGATCGTCTTTGTCTATCAAAATAATTTGCAGACTAACACATCTATACAAATTAATAAAATTGTAGTGTCTGTCTGTGATTTCAAAATTAATACCTACCAAATACTCAGTGGGGTATTTATTATATTATTATTATATCTTATTTACAAGATACCAAAGCCCAGTGTCTGCCCAGAATAGGCACTGACACTGAATGGATTTGTATGAAACTTTCAGGAATCATAGTGGTTATTTAAACTTGAACTTGCTTTTTGTTTCATCTCGATATCTTATAAGGGTTCCGAAGGTATGGCTGTGTTAATGTGATACGTAGGTTGTTTATTTATGTTGCGACTGATTGAATTTTTCATATGCTAAAACCAGGCGAAAAGCTGTTTACAATAAATAGGGATCAGGAGCCGTACAATTAACTTTTAAGAAAGGCCTTAATTAGAGTTAAAAATCAAAACGATTATCAATCGAAAATAAAATCCGTAGTTCAGCCCCAGACTTCAAATGAAATAATATGAGAATTTCAATCCATTAAAACAGTTTTACTTACGTATCTCGAGTTTCACATCGGGGAAATCATCGAAATTGGACGTATCATCAATGGAGCGCACCTCAACAGTGATCGCGGCCGGACGCTCCCTCACGTGACTCCAATCAACGCCGCGGAAAAACGATACAGACTTGACGTCCTCTATACCACGTTGGGACCCAAGTCTGCAAAAAAATACAAATCTAACTTCAAATAACGTGGCACGGCCTTTATTTATCACAGAGACTATATTTGAGGGCATCAGCAAAACAGCTCCCAAAAAACTTGTAATTATGAATAAGGTGAGACACAACTTCACGCTAAACCTTAGATTATAGCTTTACAAAATCCAAGTTAGATCTTGCATTGAATATTGCTCTCATCTATGGGAACCTCAGATCTCATCTCCTCGATTCCCTCTATGGTTTGCAAAAATAAGCGATTCAAATCATTAATGACACAAATGCCACACAAAATCTCGAGCCACTACCGTTGCTGCGCCTTAGCCTCTGTTAGCGTCTTCTATAGACTGTACTATAGGGAATTCAGAATAACTTATAGGCATAGATTAAATAATAATTACTATGTAATAGATGTCGCACTGCTTTGATCTTGAAGAAAAACCGACGTCGCGGTTATATTTACCTACAAACATTTTGGTGACGGACTTACGTAAGCGGTACCGCTAAATTGAACTCGACGCACAGAGCATAGAGCTCATATTACTACGCGGATCGCCGCAGCATGTGCAGCGAACAAACGCGCTAGGGTTACCTACAATACTTATACACGTATTTTACTATAATTTTTATAAGCGTAATTGTATATGGGCTATTTAATACAGAAATACAAACAATCAAATTCATTCAAAGGTTCAAACATACAAATAAACTCTTCATCTTTATATAATCATACCTATAGTAATAGATTTACCTACTAGTTCGATGATATTGATGAATGATGAGATCATAGATAACATTAAATAATATTGATATAGGTTAATATTTAATATTAATAAACTTAAAGCTTAAATAGATAATCTATATAATTATATGAAACACAAAAATGTGTCTACCTATGTCCATTATAGATTTGAAACCATCCAACCAAAGTGCCCCAAAAAGAAAACTAAAACTAAAAAAAAACACCCAAATTTTTTTCTAGTGGTCCTTGCAATTCTGCTTCTGATAGTACACATATAATAACATAAAGCAAGCTTCAAGCACGTAGCGGGAGACGTCTCAAGCATTGACTGTACTCGATCAATGTGCGTAGGTGTTTCAAACAAGGTTTCTTATTCGTCTCCAAGGCGCTTAATTCAACTTTAATATAGACTTGACCTTAGCATATAGAAATACAAGGATTCCACGACACGCCTTGGTGGATAGCACACGCTCCCGCGGAGACGTGTTGGGGAATCCAGTTTAATCCCGCCCGCGCTGTGATGGTTGTGATTAATCAGTGATTAATAAGACATATCACGGTCGGCGGGATTATCATACATACCGATTTATTGGCTATAATCACCGTAAACGGCTATACTACTTGACATTGGCGAAATTACCGATTGATATTGGTGGAACCGCCATATTGAAAAAAAGAAGAAGATAGAAATACAAACCTGCGATCTGGCTCGGAACAAAAACGAAGTATGGTCTCGCGGGCTTCCTCACTAATTGGTATTTCTGGAGGAAAAGTCAAGGACTCCCGCCAAGACATCACCTTCCTATAAGTCTCTTGAGGGGACTCTGAGCAAAATGGAGGATATCCAATTAGCATCTCGTACCTGCAAACATGAAATGTCATAATATTAGCAAACACTTTAATAATATTGCTTTTAGACAATGAAGATTTATCATTTGAATGTATACTATATCAAACTATTAGTACTAGTGATCAGTGTAAGAAGAGATGACTGGTAAAAGCTACATTGTATTTATTGAGACTGAATAAATAAAACTATGGATTCTACGTCACGCCTTGGTGGATAGCGCCCGCGCCCGCGGAGACGTGATGGGGAATCCGGTTTAATCGCGTCCGCGCTGTGATGGTTGTGATTAGTCAGTGATTAATAAGACATATCACAGTCGGCGGGATAATCTTAGCAACCGATTTATCGGCATAGGTATACCTACTATTACATAAGATTAAACACTGGACATTGTCAGAATTGCGTCGCATAAAATAAGCAAACTAAATCATTCCAGGAAAATCTATTAAAAGCACGCTTGCAGCTAAATAAGCACATGAGAAAATGAAAGATGCAATGCGACACAATGCAAGCAACTACAGCTGTAATATTACAACATAAGTGTGAAAATAGTTCTAAGTATACATAACATACATATATACTTCGCATCATATATTTATTTATATATAAATATAGTGATTGTGTAAAAAATAATCAAACATGAATTTCGCGTATGAATGATGTTTTAATTGTTTGTTTTATAGATCTTCGGGAATAAACATCCCAATTAATGTTTAAAGGGTCATCAAAATTGATACAGTAGATTTTCTCTCATTTCATAACAGATGAACGACTTCTCGTGCTTTAGAGGGCACGTAATGACGGCGTTTGCACTTCTTCTATAAAAAATAGATACTTCCAGTGATAGTCCTAGGGTCCATTAAGTGGAGAGACAATCTTGCCATTTGTTCTGTTTTATATGGGCAGGTGGTGAACGAAATAGGAAACTTAAAGGTACTTAAGTATTGGTATAGTAAGAATAGTATAGGTAATAAAACTATAAATGGAAATGAAGAGTTTCATAAAAATAAGCGCAGCAGTCCTAAGTTGCAAAAAAAACACATTCCAAATTACAAAAAAGAGTATAAAATTAAAAATGTACAAAAATCTTAGAAATTAAAAATGCCATCCCAGCTATGCTATTTGACTCGCGACTAAGAATGTCATTCAATTTACCAATGCAAAGCTACTTTTCTTAAAGTTCTATGTATGATAAAAATGTAAGCGCTTATATGAATTGTGCCAAACTTATGGCTGAATTAATGTTTACATGAAACACAACAAATAAAAAATAGCCAGGCGCAACTACAACTATGAAAATAATTAAAACTAATATGTTCGCAAAAAGTTTGACAATGTATTTGTATATATATAACCGGCCAAATTAAATTACAGGACACTTAAATGAGTCAAATATAAACACGACATTAATTTGGATGGTTCTATATAAACGCCACAGCAATGTAGTTTCAAATACTCTAGATAAAGTAACTAAATTATTTACCACTCGCATCAGCTAGAGGTGCTTGTTCAAGATTCGTTTGAAAGGCTCTTGATTGATGCAAGAAACACCAATAGCCATACTTCCTGGGCAAAAATCATGCAGAAAATTCCCCAATACGTAAAGGCGAAATAAAACGCAAAGATATGCTTGCGTAACATAGAGGCACAAGATTTATATAATTAATGGATTCTGTTCCTTAATTCTTCACCATACGCACAGAGGTATCATACAAGTCATCTGTTATGTACATAATTTGCACTCACATGATAACTCCTAGGCTCCACCAATCAGCTTGCGGCCCATATCCGGTCTGCAAGAACACCTCTGGCGCGATGTAATCTGGCGTCCCCACCGTAGAGTAGGCCAGGGCTCGTCTGTTCCGCTTCCAGGACTCGGCGCGCCGCTTGGAGTCCATCGCCGACGATGATGTGGATACTGTAAAATTAAATACTGGTTACCATTATTAATCTTACCGTTAACAGTGTTCATATAAGTGATTGGAGGCTATGGGTGTCTTAAGATTTACCCCAAAAATTCATAAACGTTATGAATGATTTAGTTATAATCTGTTTTGTCGCCCTCTATTATTGTAAATCATTTTTGTCAGAGAGTGGCAAAACATACTTTGGCTAAAACGTTATATATACGGTTATAAATTTTGGGTTAAAGTTTATAGAATTTACGGGTTGCCTGTAGGCTCTCGGAACCGTGTTACCGGCCCAAACGGAAAACAAAATCATCCTCATTTAACTGACGGACTTTGTGAGGTTAGCTCAATTGAGATATATTGAGAGGGAAACTTTTTTAAATCAACCAAGAAGAAGAGAACGGAAAAGATCTTTAGATAAGTAGTGTGGACTAATTTACTTAATGCTACTGCTTAACAAGGGTATCGCCTACCTTGTATTGTAAGGTTGTGATCATTTAGCTAATAAATGAGACCACTTTTTTATAATGATGGTTGAATAGTTGTAAACCTCCTTACAAAATAAATTACTGACTACCCATAATTTAAGAATTATTTAAATTAATCTGAATTTGGAACAGTTTCTGCAATTTGTTCATTTTTTCTTCAATTTTAGTCAATTCCGTCTTAGCATTGCTAAGTAGCACACCTATTTCATAATGTCAATAATTTAAGACAGTGAACAAATTACAAAAAGCTGATTAATAAGTACCTATTATAAAGGAGCATGATATTTGTAAGTATTATTTATGTAGTATTGTGTTTAGATCATATCCTGGAAATAATTACTTATTTATGTCATTTTCTTTTTACAGCATGCTCCTATTATTGATCTGAATCATATCCTATTATTGAACTGAATCATATCCTAATCACTATCCTTTATCTTAATCTTTTCCACTCTAAAATTCGATATTTATTATTACAAAAATAAATTCAATAATATGGAGTTTTATTAATATTCTGGATAGTTCCCTTAATCCTTATAACTCCCATAAGGAGGAAAGAGCTAGGCGACAGTATATATAAAAATATATTTGTTTGAAGAAATTGACGAAGTAATTTCAAAGCAGGAAATTTTTTTATGTAACTTTCTTAACATCCTATAAGCCTAGGCCCTTCAAGCGAAATGCATATAAGAAAGCATTTCCACGTGGTGTTATTGTGAATTTAATTATTTATCCTATCTTATAAAAATAAAAAAGAATAAAAATATATCTGACCCCATGGTGTACAATCATAATATTTCACGTGTGATTAAAATTAATTTTAAATATGATAATGATAACCATCTAGATAAATATTAATTCTATGCAAATTTGTTCAGCTTGTTGTACAAAAATCAGTTCAGCGTTTCGACGTATGTATTTTACATATATAATTAATGTATTGGTGAAACAGACAGACAAATAATACTAGAGACATATTATAAATGCGAAAGTGTTATTTTTTTAATATTTTTCTTGACTGCTCTCGGGACCCACGTACCAGCCAGAATGTACCCAGGCTGAAGACAAATTATCTTCCTCACTTAGCCAATGATGCAACTTTTGAACTTTTGAGAGTACTATCGAGTGGCCATATTGTGACGTAAAATGAATAAAGGACATGTGGGTGGACTGCGCTATGCGCTTCTAAGCCCACACATATAATTCAAGACATTTATATATAATATATTAACAATATAGGTACTAACTAAAATCTGATGGAGTAGCTCGCGACAGGTCTCTGTAGAAATCAGTGCGATGGCTCTTCTTCAGCCCAGTACAAAGTCCAAAATCACTCAGTTTAATATGCCCACGTGCATCTAGGAGCAGGTTATCGGGTTTTATGTCTCTGTAATACAAAAAATAAACACAAATGAATTTTCCAAACAGCTAAATATTTGTTTATTATAATCATAATATAATTGAGACAAATTATCCTATATATGTAGGTATTAAGGGTCCACAGAGTCCATTAACTTTTAAAGGAGACCCAATTTAGAGCTAACTTGCATTGTGCAAGGAGAAATTATATGAACCATCACTAAAACGATCGCACCTTATTTAGTTTAGAAGGTATACCTTGACAGACAGAATGATAAATAACTTACCTATGAATAAATCCAAGTTTATGTATACTATCGATAGCTAAAGCAGTTTCAGCGACATAAAACTGGGCACACTCCTCGCTTAATGTGTCCTTTTTCATAAGTAAAGTCATCATATCACCTCCCGGTAAGAACTCCATTATCAAATACAGATTCATCGGATCTTGGAAACTGTAGAACATTTTCACAACCCATTGGTGGTCAGCTTCTACTAGAATATCACGCTCAGCTCTGACATGGGCAACCTAAAATGACAAAATTAACATTATCGCAGGACAAATGTAGTCTTCTTCTACATAAATATTCCTCAAAAAGCCTGGTGTTTTGAGGCTATACCATAGTAGCAAACATTATGTATGAAGGATTACAATTTTTAAATTACATAACCGTTTAGGATGACTATAACATTTTAAATACCTGTTCCTTTTCAAGCATATCTGCCTTTCTGAGTATTTTCATAGCATATATATGACCAGTGTCTTTCTTTTGCACTAGCCTAACTTCTCCAAATGCTCCTCTTCCTATAACCTGAAAAGAAGTTATATTATTATGATGTTTGATGACATTAAATTTGAACATAACAATAATATACTGCTACATGTAGCAAATTATTACTTGATGTGGTATCATGGCAGAGTTTTTAAAATAGTGAAGGTAGAAATGTTCTCTAAAAACTATAAAACCTCCTTTGAATAACAAATATTATTATTATTAATATTATACATTGGGAATATGTACTTTAATCTACTTCTAGGTCATTGGAGGGTATTCCTCTAAAAATAACAAATATATTTTAAAAAACTGTTTAATATGGACAACTGGCAACACCGCAAGGTATAACGACCGTAAAGTGTGCATATATATCAGAAATCCTTCACGAACTCATTTGCGTATGCTAAATTAAATGCGGGCTGATTGAAAATAATACCTTGAGTGGTTCGAAGTCTTCAACCCCAAGACGAGATCTCTTCAGTCTTAGAAATTCCGTCTCTTTCTGCGCATGTTGTTGACGCTTCTCTTGCTTTTGACTTTCTGTTAGACTGTCGTCCTTCAAAGATTCTTCAAGCTTTTCCAATCTGTAAAACAATTATCAATTATTTTATGGACTACTACTTCGCCGGTTGATATTTATAAAATATACCCTATAGCACTCAGGGATAATGTAGCTTCATATTAGTGAATAATTTTCAGAATCGGATCAGTAGTTTCAGATTTTAACCTCCACATACACACAAACTCACAAAATTCGCACTCTCTCTGTTGACGATATAAAGTAGGCATGTTAATAAAAATAGTTTGTATGTGTCATAATTTAGTTTCTTTTTAAAATGTTTTGACAATATAGTTTGTTTCTGTTCTTTTTTTTTTGGTGTTGTAAGAAAATTTGCAATATATCAAGCTAAAAAGTAAAAAGTAATATTTTATTGAATTTAAACCTACACTACATTTACACTCGATTACACTCTCTTTATCATATCAGTATATATAATCCTTTTTTCGCGTGCATAATATCCTTACATATCAGAAAATGCAACGTCTCTCTGTCTGTCAGCCATTAGCGCTTATAGTCCTTAAATAAGATTTACGTGTTCTTTATTTTTAATTCATAGAAATTCATTAATTTAATCTATATGTATATTGTATACATTAACACTATGTAAATTTTGCGAGTGAAGTTACAGGCACAGTTATAAATAAATTAAAAACTGTTATTATTTTCAAAATTTACATACATAACAAACAGAAACATAAAAAATTTCGCATTAATATGAAGTTACTGTTCAATCTATGACATATAAAAAAATCTCTACCTAAATATTAAAACTAATTAAGAGACTCGGACAATAATAACCACAATAAATAATATTAATTAGGTCATATTGAAAACAATATCTTAAGTCTCATTTGTCATTTGTACACATCAGAAATTGTATTAATGATCAATCAAGGATAATTCCATATGGAATGTGCTTTCTATGTATAACAAAATTTGCTATTGACAGAGACAGTATTATGTCAACTTAAAGAATTATGTATACAGCTAGGTATGCCAAAGAAAAACAGCTCATTCATAATGTCAGCTCTAGGACATTTAAAATTAGTATTAATCTTACTAATATTATTCATTACCAGCTTCTGTCCCAGCTTCGCCCGTGATATTGATATCAATTCTCATTTTTTTTTCTACGAAACCCTTAATAATATCGAAATGAAACAATAAGCACGCACTATGATCCCTGAACATTTCATCAAAATTCATTTAACAGTTTCGGAGAATTAATGGACAAATATTAGGACAGACAGAAAGACAGACAAAAATTCTAAAAGCATTTCATTCTTCAATTTTAATTATTTGTATAAGATATTATAGATTATTTTAAAGAAACTTTAAAAAAATTGTTACCAGGATATTTCCTGTAAGCCACATTAAATTAAAGTGAAACATTTACCGTTGCTTTCTTTCATAATGTTGTGTGATGAGGTTACTGTAAAAGTTTTCAAGAGTAACCTTTGCCTTTGTCGCTTTATCGAGTGTGTGACCGCTCAAGCGAATATTATCTGTCGCCGTCATCTCCAGCACCCCTGAAACAATGTTCCCATCACAATTACCATACATATTCCACTAAATATATATTAAAGTAATATTACAATCATGGACATGTTTAACAAATACAATTAAGTCCCCCGTCTCGAACCTAGCTCCCAATAATCTTGCAGCAAACAAGGAATACAATATTGTTTTATTCGTAAATTAGTTAATGTTGCGTTAAAATGAAAAAAAAATTAACTAATATTGTAAATGTTTGTTTGTTTCTTTGTCCTTTTTTCGCGATTTTTTTGGCACAGAGATAGACGGAGGGCCCGAAAGTGACATAGGCTACTTTTTATCGCGGAAATCGTTTGTGATAAATTCTTATCATATTTCAAAAAAAATCCATGGGCCGGAAAGCTAGTATAACATAATATAAAAAAAAACAAATATTAAAGAGGTTGGACTGCCACCAAGACCACCACCACCATGTTAATGTCCATTATTCTGTCCTAACAATAATAAATCTGTTCCATTGCCAAGTTAGATTGACAATTTTTATTGTTAGAAACCAACTTATGTTATTGTATAAGTTGCAATGTAATGTTATAAATGATTAACTCCAATCAATATTATATATGCACTTTAATAAGCAGACAAACAATGTAATTCATCATTATGAGTTATAAATTTGTGACAATTTCTGTTATCACTGCTTTTATGTAGGTACTAATTATATTCAACCACATTGCTATTATAGATTGGTTACTATGTAAAATAATAAATTAATTTGAATAGAACTAACTGGCTATTAATAAGATTATGTTTGCTTATTCAATACCTATTAAATAAACTTAACAGAGAAATGTTAAAGTGATACACATTGCACATAATAAGAAGCACAGTGGTACAATTTTGTGTAATACTTTATACCTTTCTTCCTCGCCATCTGCAACAGCAATCAAGCTCCTAAAAGCTTCAAAATCACAGCCCACAAGCTCCTTAACTACAAGAGTTACAATAATGAATTTACATACAGGAAGTAAACTGCCAAATAAAACTGTTAACAAAAAACAAAAGCCACTAAGAAATCTCTTTTGAAAATAGAAAAATAAAATATTGTTGTAAAGTAAGATATATATCATTTCATTTTCATGACAATAACATGCACTTCATGATCAATAGAGCTTTTAAAATATAAGAATAAATAAAACCCCCTCACTAATAAATAATGTACAAGATTATACAATGTTTTATCTCCCTCTATCATAGTTTGTTAAGCATTGTATATTTATAACTTTGTACAGTGTTTATAAGTAAGGGATTTAGTATACTATAAATGGAACAAATTATTTAACATAGTTCATGGTCCTATAAAAACCTTCTCTATTAAAGCTAATACATATTTTATGGGGAATATGTTAATCAGATGACATTAAACAATAAAATATGTTCTAAGATGTCAGTCTGTAATGTATGTCTGTCTGTTCCCTATTAATTGATTTATTATAACCAAGATCAGGAGTGAATGAATGCCTTATCATTCAATAAAAAGATTAGTAAATATAATGTAAACAGTCCTTACATTATAGTGAAATAGGGAGCAGAAACCCAATAAAAAAAATTGATAGCTCGATATAGGATTCGTAATTGGGACTGCCTGTTTCAAGGATAGTTGCATGACCACTTCGATAATGGAATGAAAATATGTCGCTAATCATTAAGTTTTTTTAAAATTATATCTCCCTATTAGTCACGATTTCACCCATGTGGAAATGGTTTAAAGAAAGTCCTTTTTTACGGAAATAAAATAAAACAAAATAAACCCAAGACACCATAATAAAAAAATTAACAAATATTCATAAATTTTGGCATATATGAATCCCACTCATATCACAAAGCCTTTCATCTATACAGTTTTCATACAACTATAATAATAATTATGATTTAACCAAGCAATTTCAAAACATAGGCAATAAAAATTTCATTATTCATGGATGCCTTCTTTATTAATAATTACTTAAATATTTAATGAAACAGTAAACATTAATCTTAAGAGGATCGTGTAGCTCAGCGTACGCAGCGAAATAGGTATTTAGAAAATCATATTCTGTCTCAAGCGCGCTCTTCCCCCGGGCATCAGTGCGACAGAGAGCACTGCAGCTCGTGTTTGTAGGTATGTTTTTCGTTGAAAATTGCGTTTACACCTAAAACCTTTGAAAATCGTTAAAATTAAATAATATTTAGGGGTAGTAAAACGTTTTCTCCGTTTGTATGGACATGGACGCGGTACACTACACTCTTAAATATTTATTAAACTGAGTAAGTTTAGATTTAGATTAACCTCAAACCACCAGCCAAAGTGTTCTCCAGGTGAAGATAGAAACTTTATAAACAATCATTGCAACATTTTTCATGGATTTTAGTGGACTAATGCCATTATTATAATTATTCATTCCTTTTTTTTATTGTAGAATGTAACAAAGAACATGAAATTCTAATGTTGACAGCCAAATTTAATAGTTCGCAAGTTCTAAATAACTTGATTGGATTCTACGTCATCTCATGGCAGACAACTCACATGCCCCAACTCCACACTTTAGTTAAGACTCTACAAGTACATTTACGGGCCGGTCTGGCAGTGCCCATAGAGTAGGTTACCGAGCATCGCCCCGAGTGCATGTCTGCCTAACATTCACGTGAGGTGTTCATGGTTGTGTTTCATAATGTCAAACATATGTAGACAGGCATATACCTAAACATTGAAAACACTTTCATAAACAGGATAACTACATACTATATGTCTATTTACTTAGTTTAAAATACCCAGACATTGTAATTGGGTAGGTTACATATATTTCAAATGTCATTGTTCACAAAAGGAGAATTGATTCCATGTCAAGCCTTGGTGAATAACGCACGCGCCCGCCAAGACGTTATGGGGAATCCAGTTTAATCCTGTCCGCGCTGGTTACGATTAGTCGACGACTAATAATATGTATCACGGTCTGGCGGGATTATCTTAAATACCGATTAATCGGCTATAAACACTATAAAGGCTATAATACTTGACATTGGTAAATCACTGACTAACACTGGTGGAGCCATAATAAAAGAAGAAGAAAAGGAGAATTATAGTAATAACACATAATACTTAAGAGTATCTGAGGTACTAGGTAATACAGTACAGATAATGGGTACATAACCGGTAAGTAAATATAAATTGGTCATCACAAGACCCTAACGCACGTCAGAAGAGATAAAGTTACACGATAGAAAGATAGAAGATTGGCAAGCAGTGCTATGCAAGCTGAATTGCACTTTATTATTGCATCATGCTCATCTCAGTACCCCGAGGCATGTGGCAACATTAAGGGGCTGATCGGCTTCAGGATGGCAGGACTAACAGAATTCCCGCCACACACAAAATAGGTGCTAAAACGTCGAGTTGCGGAGACCGAGCCCAATAGCCAGAACCAGAACCCGAACCCACAAACTTCAATTCAAAATCTTCTGGGAAGTGTTCTCAGCAGAATTCTAGGATTATGAGTCAAGGAGGCTATACATGGTTATTAACAGATGAAATAATAATTGTAATACATTTGTTTTCACAGAATCATGATATAAATGTTATTTTCACAAATAAGAATTAAAATATGATAATGCAATTTCTGTTAAAAATCTTTTAATGTGCAACAGCATCCATGTGATGCCAGGACCAGTCACTAGTTTTGTTTATTTGAATATATTACGAATACCTATATCATCATATTGAATGGTGTTATAAATGCCCAAAAATATTGTTGCTCATAGAAAAACTTGGTTGACCTTGTAATGCTTAACACTTGGTTGTCTGACATAACTCTAATAGAGGCTCCTTGAGAATGTAAGGATGACCTCATAAACATATTGACACTATGATTACAACTAGTATTATGTAAGAATTTGATAAACCATTTAAGGCCATTTACACCAAATTCTTAAGTTGATTCTTAATGTTAAGCTATTCCTTAATTAAATATGTACCATGGTTAACGAATTGCTTAATGTCAAGAATTGACTTAAAAGTTTGGTGAAAATGGCCATTGGTGTATTAAAGATTCATAACCTATGTTGTAAATATGTAGGTATTCACACACAATATGATACAACAGAATCACACTACTGAAGCCAGTTACCAATATTAATGAATTTCAGAAGAAGTCTTGAAATTGTATTCTTGGTATTTCACTCTACAAAACATACTGCATTAATTTGTTACCAAATCATTGATTCAATCAAATTGTCATTAAAGTAAAGTTTCATTTTGAGAAATTAAAGTGAGTCACAACTCAATATCATTGGTCAACAATTATTTTTACAATGCAATGTGTATAACATTATATACCTTTATTATCATGACATTATTTCAATAAGGAAAAGGTTATAGATATTAATTATATTAACTGGCATGGTAACTAAATAAATATGGTGGTACTCAAAATAATAGAGAAAGTAAAACAAAGGTAATATATCATGCACAGGCAGTGAATATTTCCTGATGACCAATCTAAATTTAAAACACTTGCAACTATGATTACTTAAAAAGAAAATAAAAGGTAATTTATACCTGGAGGTTGGGGTGCTGGATTTGATGTCTCTGGGGCCACCGTAGTGCCCGCAGTGCCCTTTTCCCAAGACACGGCGCACTCTGGAATTACCAAAAATAATTAATTACTTGTCTACTTACATGATTTACTTTTAACAATCACAGAGATTTCGTTCAATTCATGGATATAAAATATTGTAGCATACTAAGACATTTTTAGAACACATTGTTTTAATTTTCGTATATTTGGAAACTGTGTCAAATACGTTTTACTATCACAAAGTGACTGAATAATTTAGTTCACTAACTAGAAGGTAAATTTATATTACACTGTGGAAATTTACGTCACTGCTCTAATTAAATTGCGTGTCAATCAATATTTTCACCTTAAATCCAAATTAATCACTCACCTTGAATAGTACTTTTTGGGGAAAAATCAGAGCGTCAGCTTTTTTAGTGTGATATGTTGTATAACAACAAATGGCATGAGTAGTAGAATATTCGATACAACGAGTAAAATCAATAATGTAAAATTGTATAACAAATACTTTTCGAAACTTCGGTTCACTGATTATATATCACGGACGTGCCTTCACTTATTGCATACAATTTTAACAAATGGACAGAGATTTCATCTTCTTTGATAAATTAAAAGCGTGAAATAACGGGATTGTGAAACGAATAGACTCTTTCACAAAGAAAACTCAAAACTGGCAGAGACTTTTTTTTACTTCTATAGATAGTGGCCTGGTTGTGAATGTTTTGAGCCAGTTGTCAAAGTTACAACAATGTTGCTAGCTGAAAAATAATGTTGCTGCGTGGAACTAAAACATAAATAAATAAACTCACTTTGAGTATTTAAAAGTAAACTCAGCTTGCCATATTTTTGACAGAATACAAGATGACCTTGACCAACGGCCCTTAAATATGCGGGACGAAAATTCATTTGAAAATCGCCTTCTATTCGGAAATGGCAAACGGAAACTTCCATATGGCCAAGCAATGATATACCTCAGATCAATTAAGTGATATACTATACGTCATTATAGCCAAACTATCAGTAAAAATGGAGCGCGTTTTGCTATGTTAAAACTGTCAATATCTTATATTTTTCTCGTCTAGATGTCACGATGTACAGTATCGGGAGAAATTACAATTCCCAACTCGTGTGATTTATTATAACCCTATTAAGGGTTAAATGAACATTTTACAGCGAAATGTTACCGGATGAAGAGCCATCATTGATTTCTTAACCAGGCCATACTAAGTTGAGTCTGGGTGAGTGTAAAGGTGCCCACTCATTCGTCCAATCGCCGGCGCGCCGCCGTACGGTCAGTGGTAGTGGTTGGAGTAGGTTTAGGGGTAGGGGTAGGGGTAGTGGTAGTGGTAGTGGTAGTGGTAGTGGTAGTGGTAGTGGTAGTGGTAGTGGTAGTGGTAGTGGTAGTGGTAGTGGTAGTGGTAGTTGTTTTCCACGGACGAAGGAAAGTAAATAGCAGGCAAGCCAACGTTTGGGCAGGACAAGTACGTCTGCCGGGCCCGCTAGTTTATAATAAAGGTTTTTTTTTTGGAGTGGGAAACATTGCTCGCAACAAACGTCGGTTCAATTTGGCCTTGAACCGTTCAAGGCCAAGTCGTCGGTCGTGGTGGGTGGTTTTCTGAACAGCCAGACAGCCGACTCAACCGACGTGGCCTAACCAATAGAAAGTATTCTTCAATCCCCTCTACTGTAGCTACGAAAGTTTTTGATGGTTCGAACCGACTTGACCTTGGTGCTTGCTCTGTGCGTGGGAACGCCTTTTTCAATCCCCTCTACTCGCCCATAGAGACGTACTGCAACCAGGGATCCCAACTTCGGAGTTTTTTCCCCAAATTTAGGGGTAAATAAATGTGTTGGGATTTTTAAGGGGCTTTTTGATTTACGAGTACAGGCCCTGGGATAACTAAAAATAATTTAATATTCAAATGTATAATTTTAAAAAGTCAGAACCAGAAGAAACTAAATTATATTTGAAATATTAAATAATTTATAAATGAAGAATATTATAAAAATGTTAAGGGGGATTTCAATGTAATTTTGGTGATTTTAGGGGTTTTGACTTTAGCAAAACAAATATATATATATATATATATTTATAATAAAGGTATTTTTTTTTGGAGTGGGAAACATTGCTCGCAACAAACATCGGTCAAACGTCAAACGTCGGAAAGGCCAAGTCGTGGCAAGTCGTCGGTCGTGGTGGGTGGTTTTCTGAACCGTCACTTTGGTTGAGTCGGCTGTCGGACAGTGTAGCAGCACTTTCAGTCTTTTTCAAAATCCGAGTTGGCAACACGGCGTACACTCTGCGGCAGCCGCGAAGCAAAAAACTGTGAACGCTATGCCTTTAGCAATAAGTTCAAAATTCTACCAAAACTATTTCAGCTAACATACTGGTTTGGTGTTCAATGTTCTCTTAAAATGAACTATAATCCTATATACATTAAACTGATATTGCACTGACTGAGATAATAACGTGTGACGTGTGACTTCAGAGTCGATCGAAAATTGCTTGTGTCAATATATGCTACGAATTTGTCTTCAAATCGAAACGTTTATGGCCATACAATGACCGGGCAGAGAAAGCCCGGGCCGAGAGGTCCGGCCCAACAATGTGCGGGCAAATTCTGTGTACTTGTCTTTGTCCGGCCAAGCAAATTGCTCGGCATTCTTGTGCAGGACATGCCCGGTCCGATAATGTCCGGCCCAACAATGTGCGTGCAAATTTATTGAAATTTTTAACTTTTATTTCATAAAAATGCATTTTAAGTAAAGTATAAGAAACACATAATTGCTAATGCGCATGTCCAGATTGTGACAAAAAGGTACTCTTTGATTTGAATTTCGATTTCGGTTTAAAAGGAATAATTGTTGACATTTGTTTTTCATTTTACAAGTGCAATTATTTTTCGACTTTATTTTCATTTGATAACCTGTGATATGCCACGAATAGGGAATGCAATACCGGGATCCCGAAATACCGGGATCCCGCATACATGTTGTGGGACTAATCTCGGTCGAGAAATTTGCGGGATCCCGCTGGACCGGGATTACAGAGAAGTGTGGTACATACGTGTTTATCTAAGGTGCGGGGCGCCGAGGCCTAGGGGAACGGTGTGAAGGCGCGGGGCAAAGAATTCCCCACCCGCGCCCCTTGTTTGATTACTTATATTTTGAAGTTACAACTTGTAATTATGACGCAATGCAATGATTTTTTCATTGAATATTGATTGTCATAGAATCTATAGATAAATCAAAATCAAACTGAACTTTATAAGAAATAATATTATTTTGGGCCGGGTATAAGGTGCCCTGCAAAGTGCAAACCTGCGTCACACCTGCGACCTTTTCTAATAATTTTATTTTTTATATTTATTACATAAAATATTAATAAACCATTTAAAATGTACCAAAAAGCTTATTTAATTTGGGTTAAAATTAAAACCATAAAAACGAGGTCTATTAGGTCTTTATTACGATTATTTACGATTGATTTCAGAGGTTTAAGTTGACCCTGCGGTCTAAGATGGTACAGTGCCGCAAATACCGGGATTGAAATTATCTTGGGGGATTGCATTCCCTAGCCACGAATAAGCGATCAGAAAGAGCTTGGCAAGCACTGCCACCAGTGTAGCAAATGGATTCCCAGACGGGCTCTTCGCAAGGAAGTTTCATGACTGTAATTACTGTAAGTAGGCATTTTGTATCACCGATTCTACCGGCACGGTAGCAGGATTGTAGCCAAATACTTTCAATTAATGTAGCATTTTCTTTTCAGTTCAATGCGATAAATGTAAATGTAAAAAAAATGTTTCCCTAAAACTCTTATTCAGACTATTACGAACTTTAAAAAAAATAACCAAAATGGTCCAGCCGTTCTCAAGTGAGCGCCTAGAGCGTTGTCTTCAAAACCGGCAGGTCTCACTCGTATAAATTATAAGCAAACCTAAGCAAACGTTCCAATGATTTTCTTTTTAACAAAACCTGGCAAGTCATTATGTCACACTTCACCTTTGACGCACACACACATTCATGTCATACTATGCCGTACATGCGAAAATAGCCTTTGTGGTGAGCTAGCGCGAATTTGGCTGATAGTACACACAGCCACTCTCAAAAGTATACAAGGAGAAAAAGACACACTATCCTCGCCCCTTACACCTCTACACAATATCCGTTCCCCGCTGCTTCATTCATAAACGTCTACTTTGTAAACATGTTCCATATTCAACAATTTATCTTTCTTTTTGAGATTTTTAAATATTGAAATATGTCACATTGTCATATAAACATATAAACTAGCGTTTCTTGTCTGTCATAATCTAGTCATAATACGTTTTGTGGCTCTACTTATTCGTATTACTAAATACGTATATCTACTTAATTTCTACTTAAATCACCGTTATTGTATTGTATCGAAATGCCTCTAACGGCCCTGCAAAGGCTACATATTGTTACTCTGCGCGAAACTGGACTAAATGTATCTGAAATAGCTGGTCGAGTTTGAGTTACACGAAGAACTGTTTACTTGTGGCTCAGAAGATATGACGAGGAGGGTGGTGTTGAGCGTCATCCGCCTCACCCTAGACAGCGAGCGACCACTCATAGTCTTAACACACTCCTTAGCTCCATTTACTCCCACTAGAGTAACGGCGAATCAATATAATGTGTGTATGGAAACCGTTCGTCGTCGTCTTCATGCAGCAGGAATACACTGCCGGAAACCTGCCAGGAAGGTTCTTCTCACAGAAGCACATAGAAATGAGAGAATTGGATTCGCTCTACAATATTACAACTTTGATTGGACGAATGAGGTTGTAATTTTTACGGACGAAAAACTTTTCGTTCAGAGAGAGATGGACGAAAGATTTTATGGCGTCGCAACAATGAGCGATACGCAATGAACAATGTAATGCCCAATAGATCAAGTGGCAGAATCAGTATTGGCTTTTGGGGGTGGATGAGTTCAATGGGCCCTGGCGAAATCTGCGAAATAAATGGACGGCTTAATGCTCAAAAATACTTGGACATAAGTATTAAAAAATGTTTTAGTGCCAACTGTCAGATTAGTATATCCAGGTTTAAGAAGATTTTATTTAGTTCAAGATTTTATAATACTGATAAATTGGCCATCAAAAAGTCCAGATCTGAACCCTATTGAGAATGTATGGGGGCAAATGGTATTAAATTGGGATCCTAGTGAGGTCAGAAATAATGAGAACTTGAGGCAGCTAGTTATGTCAATTTGGGATTTTTTCAGAGGTAGGGATTTATGTTGGAATTTGGTAAACAAGATGAAAGACAGGTTACAGGATGTGTTAGATAACAATGGCGGCTACACCAGATATTAAATAAAAATTAAAGCATTACTATAAATTATACAATACCTAGATTGATAATACATACTTAAAATAAATTATATAAATATAATATAAATTTTATTTTCATAATAAAATCTTGTTAAAGTATATACCTAATTGGCAACGTCGCGTTTGTCAATGAGAAACACATCTTTATCAAACGTCAATAATAATTAGTATTGAAAAATCTATCTATCTATCTATCTATCTATCATCACGCCTTTCATCCCAAGAGGGGTAGGCAGAGACAATCGAATGCCATTTGCTACGATCCTGACATATCTCTTTTGCTTCTTTTATATTCATCATACATTTCATACATGCTCGGCGATTGTGTGTACTTTTAATATTTCCATCGATCAACATATTTTTTATATGTTCAATAAAAGTACATCTAGGTCGTCCTCTGCCAGCATTTCCTTTCACTTCAGCCATATAAACCTTTTTAGTCAATCTTTCATCCTTCATTCTTCCAACGTGTCCAAACCAGCGTAAACTACTTTTCTTCATTTTAGTCACAACATCATCTTTTAAGTAAAAATTATATCTCTTTCTAAAGTATATAATTGGCAACGTCGCATTTGTCAATGAAATCTTTATAAAACGTCAAAATTTTGTATTGAATCTTATATCTCTTTCTAGGTGTATACCAATGAAAGTGGCTGTGTGTACATAAGGTTGTAATTATAAAAAAAAACATTATTATATGGCCGGGATCGACCCATGGTAATAATTTGCTTTCCCTAAAACAAAGTCGCACTTGGTTTCGTATGTACTTTAAAGAAAAAAAAAATTTGTTTCAATTTAATAAAAAATCCTAAACTTACTTTGCAGATACTGCATATTTACCTACTTGATTTCCATCAACAACCCAAACACACATTATTTGCCTACAGTTTTTATTTTATAAAACAACACAAAATGTGAAAAATTGCTAATAGTACAATAAATACGGGTAGATACTTATGTCTCATAATCTTTAATTGTTGTAAATAAATGTGTTTGGCCATTATCTCAATACCAGTAAATTGATAGATGCCGCATTTCTGCTTATGACGCCGAATAAGGGCGTGACTAAAATAAGTTTTTTTTTACTGACTCCGTCGATTGTTCTGAGACGTATAGACTAGTCTGTCTATTTTGAGGTCTATATGTAAATATTTCGTAATCACTATACAGCAAACGAAGATATGTAAAAAATGGGAAATTTTCCATACAATTTTTTTTTTATTAATTTTTTTTTTAATTCTTCACGGGTTGCCATACAGCTCCCGGGAACCGTTGCCGGCCCCAGGGTACCCAGTGGAAGACAAAGTCTTCCTCATTTAGCCAATGATTTTTTGAGGCTATAGGTACCTAACGAGCGGCCAGCTCTGTAGATGGAAAAGCCTCTTTGTACGGTTTGTCGGATAATGTACATAGATTTTTCATTATAAAAAACCCAATGGTACATGGTCGGATGTAGGAATCGAACCCACGACTTTTTCAGTGGCGAGCCGACGTATTATCCACTCGACCACCGACGCCCTTCCAATGTCTTCGAGGCGAGTGTGATAACATGGCTATTCTTTGACAGCCCTCTAGACATTGCCCTCAAGCTGGCAATCGCTTGAGTTTCTTTAGGGAGACCGTACTTCGTATGTATTGTATTAGGAATACTTACATTCATCCCCTTGGGTAGGTAGCGTGATGTTCAATAGCCTTTATCCTTCTCCAAAAATTGGGCTATAGGTACCTACATAATATAGCCGTAGAGACCAAACGAACGAAAGCGAATGAGTGGATTCGCCGATGGATACCGCAGACAGTCTGCGGCAGACTCGCTTGCTTTCGCTGTTGTGTCCACACCCACACCAAGCAAACTGCTGCGAATGCAAGTGAATTTTGTGAGAAGATGTTATCTCAGGGTTGTTGAGTATAGGACGTTTAAGGTAAACTACGATATTGTCACAATTTAATGCAATATTTTTAAAACAAGTGACATTAGGGGGTCTTATAGAAAATGGCGGCCAAAGCTGGTAAAAAAATAGGCTTTGTTTTAAAAAAGTTTAATACACAAGTTGTGGAACTATTTATTTTGGATCAGTTTAGCCCGGATTGTAAAATATATTATTTATTTTAAAAAACCGTATAAAATAGCATTATTTTAAAACGCTCGTATCTCATTGGAAAAAATATGTTGTAAACGAAAAATTGTGAAAATGTAGCCCTTGACAAGCCAAAAAAGAGCGTATTTTCAAATTTGAAAAATATTGTAAAGATTTTGCAGAAATCTGATTTTTTTAAAGTCTAATAAATCGTAAACCCGTGTCTTTTTTTAATCGTCTCTATGCTTAAAATGTTCTTTAATAGTTGCCGTAACATGTTAGAGTATTGCGCGATTGATTAACTGATGGGTAATATGTGATTTCAGTAGGATAGTTTGTAGGGATTCGACTACACTACGCTATCTTCTCTGCCAATGTCACTTTCGGATTTCGATTGTGATGTAGATCCAGCAGCCTGAGAGCGATCCAATCAGTATCATTTGAAGGGTGAAGATGAAGTTCGACCATAAACTTCAATCAAACACAATTCGAATATTACCTATTTGTGTAACTCCGTAAAAATTGAGAGTTGGCGATAAAGTTCGACCATAAACTTCAATCAAACACACAATTCGAATATTACCTATTTGTGTAACTCCGTAAAAAGTGACAGTTGACACTGATCAAGATGAATTTCAAAAGAATGATTACAATGAAGACTTGGCTGTATGGTTAATTATCAACCTTTGCCTTTTCATGGAGTACCAAAAAAAATCAAAAGAATGAATGATTTGTCTATACCTATTTGACACACTATTTGAATTGAACTTATAACTTTGAGAGTCTTTTAAGCATTTCATCTCTTTGAGTATTTATAAAAGGAGACGTGAAGGGTATAAATCATCGAACTATCTGCCACTTTTGGCGGGGGGTGAAGTAAACGCCTAGTACTAGCCCCTGTACCACTGTATTTTTCTGTCGTTTTATTGTCGAATCGGATTTTACGTTATATGATGATTCTGTTAAAATACAAACATAATAATTATAATTAATGATTGGAAACACTAAGTTTGACGCCCTAGATCGCCTTTCCCGTTTAAAACATCACAATTAACTATTTTCTTAGAGTTCTGTCTCGCGACACAAAACGATACCAACGAAATCTAAGGTAACTTATTACTGCGCACCTGGTCAATATAACTGGTCAAAGGGGGAAAAATTGGCGAAAGGGGGAGCCCGTCTATGGCCCCTCCATAGGCTTAGTACTCTATGTTTCATCTCTATCGTTTGGAGTGAAGTGTCCAATAAAAGCAGTCCACTCTTTGCCCTTGCTTTCGTTTTATTTTGAAATGTTAGTTGTGATATTACTAAATAATTAATTGTTTTTTTTTTTTGTAAAATTAGATTAATTCTGTGTACTTTTATCGTTTTAGTTTTTTTTGTAAATATATCAACCTACCTATATTACTGCAAAATGGCAAATGGTTATCTTTTGGCTTTAGCTGAAGAGGAGCGCCTGGAGATTCAACTATTTATGGGCAAGAGGCACCTCATGGCCAAAAGTAACCCACTGGAGTTGGCGGACTACCATTTTCTAGCTAATTAATTAAGTCTCGCACTGTCTTACAACGAAGTTATAGTGAAATAATAACTTCTTTTATTAATATAATTGTAAAAAGTGAATACACAGTTGCGGAAATAAATACTTTTAAACTCATAAGCAAGAAATCTTTAGAGAAAAAAATTTAAATGACGTTGACGTTTGCTGTTATACGTTTCGTTATGCAGTCTGTACGCATGAGGTTGCGTGCTATGCGTGGAACACTTTCTGACCTCATGTGTATCGTGGCAGGTCTCTATTTGGGTCACTCTCCAATAAAAGATGGTACTGTCTTACTGATTCTATATTGATAACTTAAGCACCTGCTTGCTAGGACAGTACCAACGAGCGACCTAATTGTTGAGTTACGCTAGCCGGGCCGGGGCGCGTCCGGTCGCGTCGCCCACTAGAACATAACTGAAGTCCGGTGCGGGAGTGTCCGTTAACTTGCCCCGCGCCCCTGTGACCTAATTAACTACCTGTGCGGTCACGCCGCTACACTACTTCCCCCCTACGATTGAAAGGAAGTGTTTACAATATTTCCTAAAACGTCCTAAATACAAACAACATTATCGTGAGAAACTGTCTAGCAAGCAGATTACACATAAAAAAATAAACACAATAAATCAAAAATGACATAAGCAATTCTTAAGTGCCAACATTTTCATACAATAATATCATTAAAACACAGTAATTACAAAATCTTAAAACATATAATATAAATTTACCATATCTTCGTTACTTAATTCCTCTGACTGTTTTGCATTCTTGCTTGGCAATGCAACTTTTACATTTTATAATATACATTACTGCTTTTTATTATTTGCCGATTCTGTTGATTTAGTGTTCCTTGTCGGCTAAAACAACATACCATTGGAATACCTTAGTTCGCTATAAAAATAAAAGTTTAATGTTACACGATATTAATAAACACATTGCAAAATTAAATATTACGTCATTACATAGGTACCTAGTTAAAAATACAAATAAAATATTTCAATAAAACCGTAACCTATTTGATAATGTTATCTCTATAAAGGGTTTACTTATTAATGCTTTCTGCATGTGTCATTTTTTACTTTTGAAAATGCACATGTTTCTTTTGGGTGGATTGCGAGGTAAGCAGTGTTGCCACCTTACTGTTCGTGAAGTCGGTACCACCGCGACTTTTCTGATTGAGAGGTAGGCAGAGCTGCCACCTTTACTGTTCGTGAAGTCGGTACCACGGCGACTTTTTCTGTTTGAGAGGCAGGCAGGGCTGCCACCTTTACTGTTTCGCTTACGGACAAAATATGAGCGGATTTCAATCTGTACACAGAGATATTAACCTTGACTCGATTTGCAGTTTCGAATAGCTGCAAATTTTCTGTATGACGTCATGGTCGGAAGAAATCACTTCACTGTCGGAACTATAAAAGTCCCCGGGCAGGCGAAGCGTTTTCCCGAACGTCAACTCGGCGGCACTTACATAGGTGTCGTTTCTGCTGGCGGTTCCTCGACCGCGATCTGTCTCCGTTGCGCTGTCTGTTCCCGGTCTCCATCCTGCTCATCCGCGCCGAAATAGCTGTAGTCCACGATCGCAGCCATCTCTCTGTTGTCCTTGTCGGCTGGAGTAGGTCAATAAAGTCCGGATGCAGCTTCAGCCATTGTATAATCACGAAAACTCGCGCCGTGTGCGGTCTCGGCGCACAACTATAGCAGCGGGTTTCGCGACGTCGAAGGGTCACCAATGTACGCATGAGGTTGCGTGCTATGCGTGGAACACTTTCTGACCTCATGTGTATCGTGGCAGGTCTCTATTTGGGTCACTCTCCAATAAAAGATGGTACTGTCTTACTGATTCTATATTGATAACTTAAGCACCTGCTTGCTAGGACAGTACCAACGAGCGACTTAATTGTTGAGTTACGCTAGCCGGGCCGGGGCGCGTCCGGTCGCGTCGCCCACTAGAACATAACTGAAGTCCGGCGCGGGAGTGTCCGTTAACTTGCCCCGCGCCCCTGTGACCTAATTAACTACCTGTGCGGTCACGCCGCTACACAGTCAATGAAAAAAAGTTACTAAAAAGTTAGTATTTTAGAGCCGTAAATATATACCTATCTAATAATATTTTATTTTAAAAGTTTTACTTACTTTTAGTGTACCTACCTAAATTGTGTTAAATCAACTAAATATTACATGGTATTACTTTTAAATAAAAACAATATTTTTAACTAGGTATTCTTAATTTTTATTTTATTATTCACTCAATTTAATTTGCTCTTTACGCTAAGATTTTGTAAGACGATGTGTGGCCCGTGGCCCGCCTCTCGCGCATCATCTTACAAAATCTTAGACTTTACGATACCCATTGTTCCTATTCAGCATACACAATTCCAATGTCTTCGAGGCGAGTGTGATAACATGACTATTCTTTGACAGCCCTCCTGGCAATCGCTTGAGTTTCTTTAGGGAGACCGTACTTCGTATGTATTGTATTAGGAATACTTACAATTCACCCCCTTGGGTAGGTAGCGTGATGTTAAATAGCCTTTATCCTTCTCCAAAAATTGGGCTATACCTACATATAGCCGTAGAGACCAAACGAACGAAAGCGAATGAGTGGATTCGCCGATGGATACCGCAGACAGTCTGCGGCAGACTCGCTTGCTTTTGCTGTTGTGTCCACACCCACACCAAGCAAACTGCTGCGAATGCCAGTGAATTTTGTGAGAAGATGTTATCTCATGGTTGTTGAGTATAGGACGTTTAAGGTAAACTACGATATTGTCACATATAATTCACTTAAATAGAACGAGAATCCACATAACATTCAGGTATAAACAGTAAAACACAACACAAAAGAAAAGCCACTAGCTTAAACTATAAGGTACATCGAAAATAGGATATAGGGCTCCCATTTTGCCCGAGTTGATAACCACACCACATAAACACAACAATACAACCCGCGTGAAGTCCGAAAATCAACTGTCGCTGATCGCTCGCCGTTTTGTTTTTGCGCACGCGACCCTTCAACGGTCGTTTTGGATCGACCAACGAAAAAGCGCGGCGGGGGCGTGACCTAAATTTAGGATACCGCAAAGCATGGTACTACAACATCTGCGAACAACGGCGAAATTTTCAAGGTTCGGTACATCTCCGATGAAAAAACGGAAAAATGGATACCTACCTACTTATATGATCACCGGATCACTCTTGTTTCTGTGTCTGTATGTCTGTCCGTCTGTCATAGCTTATTTTCTCCAAATCTACGGGACGAACGAAATTAAAACTTGGTAGGTACATTAAAAGAGGTTGATGACCTATTCACGGACGTAGAATACCTAATTGAATTTATAAGTATTTTGGGGGGAAAATTAAAACGTAAAAAGAAATATTTATTCAAGTGCATCATGACATATCAAAATGAAAGGGCTCGGCCTTGTTATAAGGATATTTTTTAATAATTTTAAAATGCATTGTTTAAGTTATATTAAAGAAAATATACGAAAATTGACCGTCCCCTTTTATCTCAATTTTTTTTAAATAGGGAATATAGGGCCCTTCATATAATTTACAGGAAAACCTAAACGAAAATCCTGTCTTAAAGTTCTGACCGAAAAAAATGGTACGGAACCCTCAGCGCGCGAGTAGTACCTAGGTACCTACTTACTCGCAACTTGGCCATTTTTTTTATTTATATCTAGGTACCTAAGTACTAATTGTTTTGGTGTCCCACAACATTGGTCTTTGTTTATAGCTCGATAAGCAATAGGTACTTTCGTCGTACCACTCCATAATTTTATTAAATCACGCAATTGACTCGGTAAATTTTATTATTATTTAATCTATGACTCGGTCAAGAATGAGAATTCGCTCATTCGTATTGATTCGTTCGCTTACGTTTGTAGCGTTCGTTCGCTTTCGTTCGTTTGGTCTGTACACGGCTTAAGGGGAGAGGTCGGCCTCCATACCTACAGTATTATGTATGACGTAGGGGAAGGACGGGCAAGATGAAAAAATCATTTAAGTAACACACAAATAATAAATCGTAGAGAAACATCCGAACATGCCATAATATAGCTCCCCCGGGCTCTGTGAAGTTGGCACCCCCAAATTCGATTTCTCAGTTTTTTTTCATCAGGTTCGTTTGTCCATCGTTAGTCCACGTTTGTCCACCAAAAATTTTTTTTTGTCCACCTCTCAAAAAAAAGTTATTCAAAAAAATAAAATTGGGGTGGAAGTTGGCACCCCCAAATGCGAATTTCCATTTTTTTTTCATCACGTTTGTTTATCCATCGTTAGTCCACGTTTGTCCACCAAAAATTATTTTTTGTCCACCTTCCAAAAAAAAGTTATTTAAAAAAAACTAAAAATGAGATGGAAGTTGGCACCCCCAAATGCGAATTTTCAACTTTTTTTCATCAGGTTCGTTTGTACATCGTTAGTCCACGTTTGTCCAACAACAATTTTTTGTCCACCCTTCAAAAAAAAATTATTCAAATAAACATTTTTAAAGACAAAAGCCCTGAATTTAACTTTGACGGAGGATATCTAGCTTTCTAGGGGTGGATTTGCTTTTCTGAGGGGTAGGTTTGTTTGTCCACTTCAGAAACTCGTTTGTCCACCACATATTTTCATTTGTCCACCCTTAGAGATATAGTTATGCGTGAGATAAGTATATATCTGATGATTTTAACTTTGTCGTGGGATCTCCAACTTCCTAGGGGTGGATTTGCTTATCTGAGGGGTAGGTCTGTTTGTACACCTCGGAAACTTATTTGTCCACCACATACTGTCGTTTGTCCACCCTTAGAGATATAGTTATACGGGAGTTAATTAAGTATATATCTAAGGATTTTCACTCTGACAGGGGATCTGTAGCTTCCTAGGGGTGGATTTGCTTCTCTCAGGGGTAGGTCTGTTTGTCCACCTCGGAAACTTATTTGTCCACCACATACTGTCGTTTTTCCACCCTCAGGGGTATAGTTAAGTATATATCTAAGTAATTTAACTTTGACGCATGATTTCTAGTTTCCTAGGGGTGGATTAGCTTCTCTGAGGGGTAGGTCTGTTTGTCCACCTCAGAAGCTCATTTGTCCATCATATATTGTCGTTTGTCCACCCTTAGAGATATAGTTATACGCGAGTTAATTATATATCTAAGGATTTTAACTTTGACGGAGGATTTCTAGTTTTCTAGGGGTGGATTAGCTTCTCTGAGGGGTAGGTCTATTCTTCCACCTCAGAAGCTCATTTGTCCACCATATATTGTCGTTTGTCCACCCTTAGCTATACGTGAGTTAATTATATAGCTAACGATTTTAACTTTGACGGAGGATCTCTAGCTTCCTAGGGGTGAAATTGCTTCTTTGAGGTTTTGGTTTGTTTGTCCACCTCGGAAACTCGTTTATCCACTACATATTGTCGTTTGTCCACCCTTAGAGATATAGTTATGCGTGATATAAGTATGTATCTAAGGATTTTAACTTTGTCGTGGGATCTCCAACTTCCTAGGGGTGGATTTGTTTCTCTGAGGGGTAGGTCTGTTTGTCCACTTCAGAAACTCATTTGTCCACCACATATTTTCGTTTGTCCACCCTTAGAGACGTAGTTATGCGCGAGTTAATTCAGTATATATCTAAGTATTTTCACTTTGACGGGGGATCTCTAGCTTCCTAGGGGTGGATTCTCTTCTCTGAGGGGTTGGATCGTTTCCCCACTTTATAAACTTGATTTTCAAACCTTTAGTGTAGTTTGAACGTACCCGGAAATTCAGTTTCTATCGTTTTTTTCATAAAAAATGTTTATTTGAATAACTTTTTTTTGAAGGGTGGACAAAAAAAAATTTTTGGTGGACTAACGTGGACTAACGATGCATAAACGAACGGAATGAAAAAAAAAATAGAATTTCGCATTTGGGGGTGCCAACTTCCACCCCCATTTTTTATTTTTTGAATATTTTTTTTTTGAGAGGTGGACAAAAAAAAATTTTTGGTGGACAAACGTGGACTAACGGTGGACAAACGAACCTGATGAAAAAAAACTGAAAATTCGAATTTGGGGGTTGGCACTTCACACAGCCGCTCCCCCGCGGGGCATCTGTTGGCCTATAGTATATAGCCGGGAATATAGGGCATAACGAACATGTTAGTGAGGTTATAAAATATGTGGCAAAAAAAGATCGATGTTTCTAAGGTAAGTAAAGTGTGTTACCTATTTCTGCAAATATTATAATGGACAACATTTCATTTTTCGTAAGGTACCAAAATTCGAAAACCGTTTGGAGATTACATGCTAGAAAGCTTATTTTTATTTTTTATTTTTTTTTATTTCCTTTAATTTTCGAGTTATTTTAAAAATACTGAAATATTGAAAAATAAGGAGTAATAGGTGCCCTAATCTGTGCTAACCCTCTAATTTAAAAATACTAATGTCTGTTGGCAGAGTTGTTAGTTATTGAACTCAGGTGTTGCCTTCTATTAATTTTACCCATTTTTATTCCATTTGAAGCTAAATTAATAATTATTCTTTAAATATAATTATAAAAATACTTCTTTTATATAATATTTTTTGGAAGTTTTGCTAGTTTCGAATGGGCTATCACAGGAAATATATTTACGAGTGAAACCGCGGACAAAAGCTAGTATTATTATATACATTATGAATAATGTTGTGGGCGATTTGAGTTCCGGCTACGGCAACACCTATTTGGAACACGGTATATTATACTCTTTGCATTTCTATAACGTGTACTCTGTGGCTTGACTGACACTATCAGTCACTTTCTTTGGGTGACAGTTTATATTTCTTAATTTTAGTCCTAGCCTAAGGTTTTTAGTTTATAAGTCCTCAGAATATATAAAAAATCATAATTAAATTAAAAATA
This sequence comes from Nemapogon koenigi, assembly GCA_963924495.1. Lineage (NCBI taxonomy): Eukaryota > Metazoa > Arthropoda > Insecta > Lepidoptera > Tineidae > Nemapogon > Nemapogon koenigi. The sequence continues at coordinate 19,194,457 of OZ004629.1, forward strand.
TAAAAACTCAACCAAAAATAAAATATAAAAATACGTGTAACTTATTTTTTAATATATTTTTAATTAAAGTAATAAAAATGGGTGATTAAAAAAATGAAATGTTGTCCATTGTCTACTATTTAACAGTAGGTATACTGAGACTAAATGTATATTGTAGAATTGTAGTATTTGATGTTAACATCTAATTTACTGTAACATTACTGGATAAAACATTGGACTGTTTCAATCTCCAAAGATCTCGGTCAAGATTATTTTTTTCGTTGTCATTCATCTTACCCACATTTTTTATTTTTTTTATTTCTAACTTATTTTCAGATTGTACAATTATGTACGAAAAACACTCTCAGTTCTTTAGGTGAGAATATACTTTAATATCGGTTATGATGGAGTCTGAAAAGACATCTATAATATATATATATACGGTAAACTCCCGATTATCCGCGGGATTGACTGGCGTGGATACCGCGGATAATCGAATTTCGCGGATTAGTCGCAAAATTGACAATTAATGGTTAAACAAAGGTAGGCACTAAAAAACAACACACAAGTAGTGATTTAAATAAGTTTATTAAAATAAAAGGACGTACCTGATAACAAAACCCAATTAATGTCATGGTAGGTTTATTAAAAAGTCAATCCGGGGGAGGGGGTGTATGACCTCAATTACCTACAGTAATCACTTGTCCAGTGCTTTTCAAACTATGAACAAACAGGATTTATTTACTTTTGCGGATTATCCGCAAAATTAAAAGCGGATAAACCGCCCACGGATAATCGAGAGTTTACTGTATAATAATATATATAATATGCCATAATATATATTATTATGGTCGATCCTATTTCATTTCCAAAAGGCGTCTACTCCACCAAAAACCTTAACTCGTCATAAAACGATAGCAACCGAATCTTCAAAATGCACTAAGTATTACATCAGCACAAGTTTTTACCAAGCCATAATGAGAAATGAGGACCCTATCATGGAGGACTGGGTGCAGCGTAGCCAACTTCAGAGCTGGAGTCACGAGCCTTGCACTTCATATATCATTTGGCTCCTTTTGCGATTATTGTTTTGACTGAATAAGTAATAATGTTAATTACTTGAGATTAAAAAAAATAGCAGGACGCAGGAGTAGATTTTTTAGTTTATTTTCTCTCTTCTTTGTAATTGAAGTTTCCATTAGTAGTATTTACCTTATTTACCTTACGTATACCTAGTGGGCAAGATGGATAAACGCATTTGTTATTAAAAAGTGTCATTAAATTTTAACTACTTGAGACTGATAAATATTGTCTACCACAAATAAAAAATTAAATACTTTATTATTTTAGTAAATCAAACTCTGTTATTTCCATAAATAAAATAAACTATGATGCTACGAAAAGATTCATACTCATCCTGCCCGTCCTTCCCTTATCTGTGTTTAGATTTTCTCCTTGCAGCTTCTGCTATCCTGGTGTACTTTTGGGGTTAACACGCTCGCAAATTTGTCTATAAAATATAAAATCAGCAAACGAATTCAAAACCAGAAGTGTAAACCCACAATTAAATACATAAGGCAAAAGTATTACCTATATATTTTGGTCACTTTTGGTGCCTTCAGTTTAAGCATCCGCAGTATAGATTTTCTACTTTCAGCTGGTTTATCAAATCTCGCAATAGTATAAACCAACCAATTTAAGATGTTGTATCGAAAATAAATGGTACTACAGCTAATTTAAGAAGTACCTACCTACGCGTTGTACTTATTGGAATAGACCCTCTTAGGGCCTACCCTAATGGGCTACCTATAGCATGATGTTAAATAGGCTACAACCTTCCTCAAACATTGGACTATCAAATGCAAAAAGATTTTTTCAAATGCCTGCGACTTCGTACGCGTTGTATTAGGTACTTGTATTAGGAATACAATTTACCTCCTTGGGTAGGTAGCGTGATGTTAAATAGTCTATAAACGTTCCTGAAGAATTGGGCTATCAAATGCAAAACTATTTTTTTAAATCCGACTGGTACCTACCTACCTACCTAGTTCCAGAGATTAGCGCATTCAAACAAACAAACAAACAAACTCTTCAGCTTTATTATTCTTAGATTGAAAGAACTGAGGGAAAATCCCTGAAAATATTCTCTTTGATGGTTTCGCTGAAATACAAGAGGGAGGTCCCTCTTAAAATTAAATTAGGCATCTTTTGGTTACGCTGAATAAAAGTACCTAAAAATTACGGTATACTAATTTATTTATTCTTTCATACATTGGTAAAGTTTGTAAAATAACTACACAATACCGACGCTCACTAAAGATTCTTCCCGTGCTCGAACTTCGCCTGAATTTGTGAATCATGTATGAAGTCAAAGTTTGTATCGAGGCTTCCTGTAAAAAAATAGAAATATTAAAGTAAGATGTTAATTAGGTACTTATAACACTTGTTTTTGTAATAACTAATGAGAAAGTACGTACCTAAGTGAAAATATTGCTAATCTTTTAAACGTTTCAAATCGTTTAAACTGTGGCGACACATGGCCCTGGTATACTTAGTCGGTCCTTAAATTCTGTCAAAAGTATAGGTACCTAATAGGTTTATAAAAAATAGAAAAAAATACTTTCTAGAAATAATTAATTCAAATTAAAGGTAAACTAATGGAGCAGTCTTTCATGTAAGCAGAGAGCAGTCCCTTATGCCAGACCTTTGATAAGTCCAGACTGACCGCCAGAGATTCTCCATGTCCATCCACAGCCTCGCATGACGTAGGCCAGGCAATCACCCGTAGAGCGGTTAGAGCTGAATCCGTATTGTCGCTAACTCAGTAACGTGTGATCAAGATGTAGTTCCCACCACACGCAAAATAGGCGCCTTTAGACGTCGAGTTGCGGAAAACGAGCCGATCACCAAGTACCAAGTAACGTGTGATCATGCAGGTATTCCATTTATTATTCGTTCTGTGACTTTACACATGCATGAATGAAGTTACAACTATATATAGAGCGATACTTTCCTGGGACCGATTTGTCTCCCATTTATTTAGGTAGGTTTTACGTTAGCTGCCCTCCAGGATTCCGGCACGATTCCGGAAGAGTATGAGAGCTGCTACAATCGTGTTAACACAGAAGTCAACTCGGGGGCACATTTCCTAAGTACTATTGCCGGTGGGCCCTATCTCACTGGCTTTTCGAACATCAAGTGGCAGTAATTCGGCACAAACATCACATTGCGGGCAGAAAATAGTATTAAATATTTTTGCAACGCTTGCAATTTATAGTATATTTAATTTTCTGTTCGACATCAGAACTCTTGGCCTATGTACGTAGTCCATTAAAACTAAAATGTATAATGAAAGAGAACTAGTGTGATCATGTAAATTGGAAAGTAAAAACTGGAGCGAAGAGGCCGATAGCTCTGGTTGATGGCTCTCTATCTAGTCTCGCTAACATTACTTCATCCCTACATATTATAAAACAAAATCTCCCACCGTGTCTGTCTGCATGTGCGAGATTGTGTGGTTGTCTGCATTCGACGAGTCGGCGCGAAACAAGACGGTGAAGTTAGCCATACAACGTTTAATTAATATTGAAAAGATTTAAGTTGTGCTGTAATGTGCTGGACTTATACTAACTTCACCGACACGTTTCGCGCCGACTCGCCGAATTCAGATAACCGCCTGCATTTGTGTACGCTCGTAGGGTATTATTTTCTGCCAGGGTACTGTACTATAAGACTGCAGTGAGCCTAGATGAAGACGCATGTTACCCAAATGGAAATTTAAGATATAAAGTACCATCAGGCGCTGTATGCAATCCAGTCATTATGATGTCTTCAGCTCCTGTGTCCCTATTTTCTGATCTAAAGTTAGATGGAAGAACCTGTAAATTAAAAAAAAATGTTATTTAATGTTAAACATTTTTTTCTTATAAAATAAGTACTTTCTCTAAGACTAGTATTTATTGTATTGAAACATAGTGTATTTTTTAAGTTAATTTTATAGAAGGTGTAAAGACGTCACCAATGTTTTGTCTGGGATATTAAAAACGCAAAGAACTGGGTACATATTGCCTGGAAACCTAATATGAATATACTCAAGAGAACAGTTTGCAAACATGTCGCTGCACTTAATGAAAGTAAAGCTTTATCTGTATCTATAATTCCAAAAAGAAGTGCGGCCGACAGTTTAACGATGCCTTTTGAAGCACGAGAAGCACAATTAAATCATAATCTTAAAACAAATTGGTGACATCTACCTACAATGTATGGATTACGGCGAATTTTCCCGTATATGGCGTGGATCGTGTGTGGTAGATTAATCTTCAACCTTTTATGTAGGCATGTTAAGCAATATCTATTCCCGGTGTCACGATAAAATAGATATTATTAAAATATAAAAAAACCTGTCCATCAGTATGCATAAGATCAGGCGCTGCAGCCACGACAGGAAATCTATTGTAAATTCCATTCAAATTGTAATGTAGATTCATGTCAGGACCAATGTTAGCTTTCAGTAACTGCTCCCATATGCCACCTTGTAACAAAGAAAATACATTAAACAATTAGCTATTATTAAAGTAAAATAATGCATTGCAATTTATTTTATTGCTGGGAAATGCGACGGCAATGGTCAAATGATAACACCAACATTTTCATACATTTAAAAAGAGATATATATTTATAATACAAAACTTAGGTTAACGTAACCTAGGTTAGATGTTAGACTACTGTAAGACTCTCTTTTTTGTAGGTACAATTTACTACAACAGACAGTCGATTTGACATTTTTTAAACTGAATGATGCAATTCAGCCTATAAAAACACACTATTACCTTGGACTTATATCTAACACCCAATACATTTTTGAAGTTATACTTCTTTAGGCGTGTTATGAAAAATTATGAGAGTGAAATTTTACGATGGAAACCTATTTTTTATTATTATAAATCGTACCTACCTATATTTAATGGACAACATTTCATTTTTTTAATCACCCTTTTTTATTACTTTAATTTAAAATATATTAAAAAATAAGAGACACGTATTTTATATTTTACTTTTGGTTGAGTTTTAATATTTTTAAATTAATTTTGAATTTTTATAAATTTTGAGGACTTATAAACTAAAAACCTTAGCTAGGACTAAAAATAAGAAATATAAACTGCTACCCAAAGAAAGTGACAGATAATGTCAGTCAAGGCACAGAGTAACGTTATAGAAATTCAAAGAGTATAATATACTGTAGAAATGTCTCAGAATAATAACAAAGAAATGTCCCGAATAGGTGTTGCCGTAGCCGGAACTCAAATCGCCTACAACATTATTCATAATGTATAACAATACAAGCTTTTGTGCGCGTTTCAATCGTAAATATATTTCCTGTGATAGCCCAATCGAAACTAGTAACACTTCCAAAATAAATATTATATGAAAGAAGTATTTTTATAATTATATTTAAAGAATAATTATTAATTTAGTTTCAAATGGAATAAAAATGGGTAAAGTTAATAGAAGGCAACACCTGAGTTAAATAACTAACAACTCAGCCAACAGACATTAGTATTTTTAAATTAGAGGGTTAGCACAGATTAGGGCACCTATAAATCCTTAATTTTCAATATTTCAGTATTTTTAAAATAACTCGAAAATTAAAGGATATATAAAATAAAAAAAAATTAAAATAAGCTTTCTAGCATGTAATCTCCAAACGGTTTTCGAATTTTGGTACCTTACGAAAAATGAAATGTTGTCCATTCTCAATTATAATAAGCCATTTTTAAAATGTAATTATATAAATGAATTCAGATTATAGCAACCGTATTTATGATCACGCAATTTTAGTTCTATTAATTATTTGCGTGCTAAATATAAACTTATATTGTATTATGCTAAAAAAGTGTAACTTCCAACAAACACAGTTTTTTATACAAATATTTTGTTTCGCCTGCTTCGTGTTTCGCTAAACCTGTTAAAATTGATATTATAGAAAATTACATATTTTCATTAGCACGATACAGGTTTCAGTATTGAGATAGTATCGCCATCTATCAATGAGCCACCATAATATAATTTTTTTCTTCACGGGTTGCTTTACAGCTCCCGAAACCGTGTTACGGTTCCAGGGTACCCAGCGGAAGACCTAGTCTCCCTCGTTTAGCCGATGGTATTTGTGAGGCTATATATCTAACGAGTGGCTAGTTCTGTTGAGATATATTTAGATGGAAAAGCCTCTAAGTGTGGTTTGTCGGATTATGTACATAAGTTTTTAATTCAAAAACCCATTGGTACATGGCCGGGATCCGGGATCGAACTCGGGGTCTGTCTAGTAAATACCAGACGTCTTAACCACTATAATATTTTCAAACGTTCTAAAAGTCTTTATTTTTCTACGTAGTTCAAAATGATTGTTGGTTTAAATCCTTATTATTATTATCGATAAGCCATCAAAAGTAAAAATCATACCCTTATCCACAGAGACAACTGGTCTATTAGACTGCCAAGGATATTCTGCGTGAGCTTGGAAGTACACAGCATAAGTTGAAAGCTGAAATTAGATACCAATTTAACTATAAGTATTCTTAGGTACGTATGTGACCGCATACATTATTTTTAACTTTTAATTATTTTCGTATTCTACTCGTCAAACCCTTTCATTGGATACACACACATGTCAAGTGTGAAGTATAAAGTAAGCCGCCATCTTAGATGTAGAATGATAATTATTTTAAGAATAATAAAAACAAATAAAGTATTATTACTTTTTAAATATGGGAAAGCCAAGCTATTAATAAACCTTATCATTATCTCAGTAAATTTCAGTATAAAATAACTCTAAAATCAATAGATTTACATATTAACTTTAAATCAGTCTAGCTTTCTTTCTGCCCCGGGTTCGTCCGTGAATACGAAAAATAACGACACCGTTTTAATCACAAATATTATTTTATCTTACAGAGGTTTATTTGATATACTTATTTTTATCTGATAAGTACTGTATAATGACATGATAGACTTATCTATAGAGGAATAATTCCTCTATGAAATCTACAAATATTGTAGATCTCACGAAAATCTATATTAATGAAGATTTCGGTAGATAGATATATCCCGTCGGAAATATCTTGGCACCTCAAAAAAATGCGTCTTAGCAGCGGCACACTACTTACGGCAAAAAAAAATTATGATTTATAGTATCTATAATTAAAATTAGTCAATTTATTGTTTACTTTTTTTTTATTTAAATACATAAATAAACCTATTAATTTTAATATAAAGGGGGAAGCGCATTCTTTCGAGGTGCCGAGATATTTCCGACGGGTAGTAGGTACATACATACATACATATTTTAATTTTTGATGATAAATTTTATTTAAAGTCGTGTAAAATGCCATTTATTAAATGATCTCTACCTGTGTATAATAAAGTGCAAGCCAATATTTTCCGCCATGTCCCACAAAAGCGGTCTCGTTTGCTTGCAATAGTCCTGTAGGTAAATCTTGATGTAGATTATCTTGAGATATACGAAGATTGCACCCGTACCTAAAATAAAACAATATTGATTTATAAAATTGATGAGAAATAACATGCGAAAGGTATACAGAGCAGATGCAAGGGATGAGGGCCTTCACCCGGTTACAATAATCATTTGGTAAACAAAAATATATTTAACAAAATATCAAATCTATTAAATATCTTAAATTTAATAGTCACCGCAAACTGTCAGACATGGCAGAGGATTTTATATTTAAGAGTTCAAATTTTCATAGCTTTATACAGAAAAGCTAAAATCCCCCATGAAAGATTCCAGGATAATTCTGAATATTTAGACTTGGAATATGCTTTTTATCTTAAAGGGTTCCGAATAGATTAATAAATTAATGTATTGTCATATGTTGATTGTATCGGGTGATATCAAAAGTAACGGGCGAAACCGTGGGCACTATATAGTAGCATAATATAATTATTTTTTAGTATATTTACCAATCAGGACAAGCTTTGAGAAGATCATATGGAGCTCTGTAATATTCTACTCTCCGGACTACAGGATTTCGAATATTAAATCTTTCATTTGGATCAGATAAATTAACGTGTTTTATTTTAATATCCCTTCTTTCACATATGTAATCGTAATGGAACTTTGGCAATGATTCGCCACGCGAACAATATGTCGCTAAAAATTAAAAAAATATTAAATTTTAAATAAAAATAGTAAATAAAAGAAATCAAGATCGACTAATTGGCAGTAAAATAAAATTGTATTTATGTAAGAGCGTATAGGTATAATAGCTTAATTCTAAGTCTGCGGGCACGAAATTAGCGACGGCCGAGCGATGGTGACAGCGGGGCGGCGCGGGGCGGCGGCGACGTAAACAAAAGCATAGAATGTTATACCCGGTTTACACTCAGCTCAATTCCGTGGCAGTGAGCAGGGAAGTGGGCAATAAAATGGGCAGCGCGAGAATGTAAACACGTTACTGTCGCTGTCGCTGCTTCTGCTATTGCCGCTGCCGTACTTCCGTCTCATTGGCGGTTTTTGTACGGGAAGACCTAAGATTTTGCAAGACGACGCCCCTGGCCACGCATCGTCTTATAAAATCTTAGGGGAAGACAAAGGCCGACAACGCGAGCGTTGTGTGTTTCCTCAACAGTGTGATAATGAATACAGATGGAAAATTAGCTTTATAATATGTATTTTACTTATAACGTTCTATTACGATGAACTGATATCATCCAACATCTCCTTTGGCGACGACGACGTCTCTTCTGAATGTTTTTAAAACATTTAAATCATTATTTATACTTAATAGGCAGACTGCCGACGCAGCATATTTGTCAACTTTCATTGCCGGGAGTTGAACGTGAAGTGAGGCGAGAGGCTGAATGTAAATGCCTACTGCCGTCGACGTTGCCGTGGAATTATTTTGGGAAATAAATACAGCAGCACGAGCACGAGGGAAATGGGCTGACTTTAAACCAGGTATTATGGTGACGCGCACGAAATCGCGCCGCCCCGCTCTCGTCGCTAATTTCGTGTCCGCAGACTTAGAGCGACATGAATGCTACAACCGGGTTCAATGCTCATTCGAAGCAATTCCATTAATATGTATGTTTGTACGTTTGTTAAAGAGCAAAATTAAAAAAATATATTAGGTATATACTCTGCGTTAGGTATATATAGGGTCTTTCAACAAGGACGACGTTGAAATTGAATAAAACAAGCTGAGTGTGAGACATTAACCTATTTTTTTTATTCGAAAGACCTATTAATGCCATTATTTATGGAATATGACATCGTTTAAATGTCCGCCGCGGCTTCGAACAGTGGCACGGATCCGAGAGGTCCAATTTTCTATAACTCTGCTGCATAAATCCGGCTGAATCTGAGCGATGGCCTACGTTATGTTGAACTTAAGGGCATGAGTCGATTGCAGTTTATTGGCATAGACTTGTGACTTCAGGAATCCCCACAAAAAAGTCTAACGGGGTCAAATTGCACCATCTTCGTGACCAAGTCACGTTACCTCTGCGAGAGATAACCCTTCCCTCAAACCGTTCATGCAGAATGTCCATCGTGTCGTTCGCTGTGTGGCACATAGCGCCGTCTTGCTTTAACGATCTGGCGTTCCTTTGACGTGAGGGTGATGGGATGGTTGGTTGCTTACTGAACCGGTCGTCTCGAATTTGGCCACCAAACGTTGGAGAGTCGATTTCGAAGGGCCACCGCGTCTGCCGTAAATTGGACGCAATGCACGCAACGTTTGCACTAACGAACACTCATTTTGATAATAAAGTTTTATCATTTGGGAGTGCTGCTCAATCGTGTAACTTTGCCATGGTGATTTGGCATCAATGACTGAATAAAAAACAACAGATTTGACAGATGTCACAAAAACAACATGGCCGCCACAAACTGTCAACATCGACCCGCCCTATTTGAAAGACCCTTTATTATTCGTGAAATTTACGTACCTATTCCATATAGGGAACATATTCCATATACTCACTTTTGTGTGTTCCATCAAGTGTATTTACAGATGCAAATCGATCTATACAGTACTGGTACCCTAACACTGAAGGGAATCGCAGGTATGGTACTTTACATGAAAATCGTCCTTCTTGGTACATTGCGCCCTTAAAATAGAAAATACATTAAATAAAGATATAATAATGTAGAAAGTGTAGATTTCTTTTTTTGCAATATTCGCTAATTGTATTATTAGATACTAGTTGATTCCCGCGATTTTGTCCATCGGCCGGCTTTTATAATTTGATGAAAACAATATACTTAATTTGAATTAGGTAGGTACTTCCTGTCATTAAAATAGTTTGAAGTAATATCTGAACTATGAAAAATAACTTTTAAAAAGCCGTATCTCGATACCTTTAATGTCGTTTAGTTAGGGGCTGCTCCACGAACTGTGACAGAGAACTAAATTAGTGCTAATTTGCTATTTATACACTTTTTGGTAAAAGTTGACATATCAGCGATCGCTGAAGCATTTTGAATCGAATGTAAAGTACGAAAGTTCCATTCACAAAACGATTTGCCTTGTAGGTTTATACTAAAGGTGCCCACTCATTCGTCCAATCGCCGGCGCGCCGTCGTACGGTCCACCGTAATCGAGCACAGACTCGGAAATGGAAATGTTCGGTGCGATGCCGGACCAATGTGTGGCCTACTTAAATAAAACGTTAGCCCCAAATTACCAAATATCAATGTTTTTTTCCCCGTGGTCCTATACGTAAGCTGCCAAAGTAATTTAAATGCGGTTGTAGGTAATACATACATACGTTCTAATTTTTTAGTTTATTTATGTATTTATTTATATGGAGAATTTACAAAAGGTTTAGATAAAACAAGACATACACAAGATAAAAAAAAAAAAGTGAGGAAGTGCCCTACCCTACGAGTAGGTAATAGGCCCTACCCTTTAAATTATTCTCACCAATAGTTTTAGAAAAATTCAACGAGGAAAAGAGTACCTAACAATAACATATAATCTAAATTCTAAATAAACTAATATTTATTAAATTTAAGTATATATATTATTATTGTATTAATTTATTATTTCTCGGGAAATAAATAAGTATATATTTTCGTAATTCTATTGTGGTGATTAATATTTTTATATTCTTTGAAATGTCAAAAATGACACAACATAGCCTACGCTTTTTAAAAACACAACATAGCCTACCTATGCTTTATAAAAACACAGCATAACGCGTACCTTACAAATAATACTCCTGCGACCAGGCGGCCGAGATACTCCGCCAAAGCAATAGCTCCTGGTCCCATTAATCATAATTTCTGTAACACCTATATGCGATATAAGTGAAATGCCATTTATGCCAGCTAGAGCAAACCTTTGCAATCCCGCACGTTTACGAACTTCTACGTTATTCTTCATACTCATTGTATTGACAATTGCTTGCCAACCGTAAACAAATTCATGTAAAGGACCTGAAAAAAAAACCTAGTTTAATGGTGCATTTGATGATTCGCCCTTGAAAATTGGGACACACTTTTAAAGGCCAGCACAAACTAGCGGACGGCATTGAACAAAAATTTATATTTAGCAAATAGGTAATAACATAATTCGTTTTATCGCAATAGTTTAAACTTGAGTAAAGCAAAATAAAATTACATTGAGCGTTTTTTCTGCGGAAGGGAAAACCCACATCCGCTCGTTGAACTTATCTAAATCTCGTCCGCCAGTTTTCAATATTCCATTAATTCTACAACTTACTTCGGATGAACTTAGGGTTGTCTATTAACATTTATATTAAATTAGATGATACTAACCGATACCGAAGCTGTCCCCATCAAGAAAATTAAACATTTCCCCGAATGAATCTGTCATTAGTCCGGCAATAACTGTCGTAGTTTGCATGCCATCATCTGGCGCCATAGGTATGATTTCATCAGCTGATGTTGTTAATTCATGTGCGGACAAGTTGTTAAAATGTCCACTTTGAGAATAAACCTTTAAAGAATAATTTAGTACACAAAAATTACAGTAAAGTATCCTACACTTAAATAGGAAACTCTTGTGTTGACAATTTTTAAATTAATCAATTTAGATATAAAATAAATAAAAATATACATACCTTATCTAAATATATTACTAATAAATATACTACTGTAACCCACATGTTGGAAGTTATTGCAAATAAATGCAATTAAATTAGAAGGAAATATAATCGTTATGGAAGTTTTATTGTTATATTAATTGAACAATAAAACTGCAAGTTATATATTTACAGTCAAAGAAATGTATTTTACTATTACTATTAAATATTAAATTATTTTATTATTAAATTATTAAACTATTAAATAGTTGGAAAATAAAGTCTTGGGAAAAATTACAAAAAATCATAACACACATCTTCACGGCCTTCATACCTTGCTGTGTGGCCAGTGTTTAATCTTGTGCAATCTTACGTATAAGTAACTTAGCTTTTAAAATCCTGTTGAGCTTCTTATGCTAAGATGATTAAATGTTACATTATGCATTGTCACATTTGTAACTTACTATATAATGTGGGTAGTCATTGAAAAAAAGTCATTACATAGTTTTTTTTTGTTTTTACGCGAAATTTAATTAATCAAAACAAACTACTTACATATAATATAACCAAGCGATTTATGATAAAACTAATAAAACAATATTGTATTATATATATACACATATTGCCATTATAAGTCGCCTGTGCTTGGTAATATATCGTTAGATTTTATTCATTAAACACGTGAAAAATTTTAACGATACTAGCGACATCTATTGGGAACTAGGTACGTGTAACGTTGTAAATCTGTGTATAATAATGTAACATCAATAAATAAGAAATGTGACAATTTAGAAATCAAATTCTAACCCATTGCATACCTTGTTCTTCTTCTTTTTTGGATTTATGGCAACAGTGCTGACTTATCGTCGCAATTCCGCCAATGTCCAGTGTTTAATCTTGTGCAATAGTATGCCGATAAATAGATAGCTAAGATTATCCCGCCGACTGTGATGTCATTAATCACTGATTAATCACAACCATAACAGCGCGGACGGGATTAAACCGGATTTCCCATCACGTCTCCACGGGCGCGTGGTCTATCCACCAAGGCGTGACGTTGAATCATATCATATACCTTGTTATGCTATAGAACCAGGAACGCAATGAAATAAATCCGTTAAAAATGGTAGTGTTTTACGCCTGTTCCAAGTAGTTTAACGTGAACAACCGAGACATTCAAAGTAGCTCACTTAAAATCTGATCAAAGTTTGTAGTCTCACATTTCTTTGGCTGTACATTTATACTTGCAGGATGTAAAAGACGGTGCAACGAAAAATTTTGAAAAACTGTAAAACGCAAGACTTATATTTTGAATCTTTTTCAATACTTACGCATTGTATAGCGATAATTATTACGTATTACGTTATTTCAGGCCCCCTGAACGGAACGGTGATTTCTTGACATAACTGTACTGCAATGCCAGACAATGGTATGTAGGGAAGAAACTTTGGACGTACGAAATTTCCATCGGGAGACAGGCAATTTAAATGTTTAGGTACAAAATTAACCATCTTCTAAAAAAAAAAAGTTGGATTCTTTGACATTTGTAACCTATATGATCCTATATCGAACTGCAAACTTTCAGTGACGGACGTATTATTGTCAGGGTCAACTTCCTCGTTTATTGGGGCAAAAGTCACGGGCGCGGGATTTATAATTTATATTATTTTAAAAGCCATCTGTTACGTGATATTTTTATGGAAAAAAAAATAAAAAATTATTTTGCAAGCAATGGCCTGTTCCCATTTATTTTTCGTTACGCTGTCTTTTACACCATGTATATTTTATTTTGTACTTGTAAAATCGTGAAAAAAAAAAGTAGATTTTTTACAATATAATATATTAAGTAAAAATTACAAAAATACAAAGATTAATTGAACGAAAACCTCACTACACACTATTAGCCATTTGCATTAAGTCTTCTTTAAAGTTTCTTAACATCTAACAGCGACAAAAAAAACAATATTTACCTTAATTTATTAAGTACATAATATAAAACTTTTGAAAATAAACTTAGGTACATAGCTCACAGCAAAAAAATTTAAACAAATATCATTGGCATAATGGCGGTAATTCATTACCTTTTTTGTTAGTCATAAAATATTAAATTATAAAATAAATCCGCATTTTTAAATTCAGAGAAAAAGAAGTTTGAAACCTATACTGTACAAAATTAAGTACTTGGTACAAGTCATACTTGATAATCTAAATATTTACATACATTTATGTAATGTAATATATAAATGCCTTCTAATAAAACTAACTGACGACACTTTATACATTAATAAAGTAGTTTTTTTATATAATCACTACTCAGTCTCAGTCTTATTATTAAAGTATTCACATGATTAAGAAGAAATATAAAAGAATACTAAATAATCTATGTCTGGAACACCCAATTCCTGACATGTTGTGTGATATTTAATCCGTAATACAACTTCACATTCTTATAATTTTCGAAATAAAAATTTAACCTTATCAAGGGCCTATTTCACAATACCACTTATTCAAAAGAAAGGCCGAATGACGATTGCGATATGAACTTACGAGGTTTATAACTGGAAATATCTATATAATATGAAACATTATCTTAGTAAATATAATATTATTATATATTATACTTTTATTGTGAGCAAAACAATTAAAATTTTAACATGCGACTGCTAACTTTCAGAAACTGGGTGTCAGAGTATTAAGTTCAAGAAGACTGAGTTCTAAAAAAATATCTAAATAATATACAGTAATGGAAGTGTTTAAAAAATCTGTTATTGCTTGATATAGCTACAACTTGTGACTTTCTTCTATGAACATACTATTAATCAGATCTAACCTACTGGACCTCAATATTTGCAAGGAGTGTTATTTATGATAATAACCTCAAATATAGTTTGGGGTACAGCACAACAGGTGTGTATATTTTATACTAATGATAATACTAGAGTTCACTATGATACATTGATGGATCTAAGTAATGGAGTATAAAGGAACAAGTAGGTAGGTACTGGTTAAATAGAGGTTAATAAAAAACAAGTGTGAGTTTACCGCAGGCAAGATTTTTACAAGTATCACACGAGTGTTTAATGACTAGTTGTATACTCAGGTAAATATCAAACGAAAACTCCTTGGTCAGACCGCAGAAATTTTAAAGCCTCATTTTGTTGAGAATTTGTACTTTAATGAACATTCAACAACAATTTTTTGACATATTAGAGACATATAGATTGATGAGTAGATTAAGTATATTTCATAATTGGGCAGTTCATTTTATAATTATTACTATCATGCTCCAGACGAAAACATAAATTTATGTTGACTCACAAAAATAAAAAGATAAAAAACAAAACGTGCAGTAAAATAATATGTTCAAAGGATGCTGCTATATATAAACATTTGGATGTATAAAATTTCAATTAAATAATTAATTATTTTTTAATGAAGGGAATTTTCGCTAAACATGCTAATCAAAGAGACTTTTAAAATATTTTTATTAAATTTAATTTAATAATGGTAAATCTAATGCAATACTGGTAGCTGAGTATTTTATTTATTTTTAGTTTAATAAAACCGTGTCATTCTAAGTTTAAAATCAATAATCACAAACAACAATAAGTACATGTGCTTCAATAAATCTAATATTTCGAGTAGTAAATCACATATTAATTATCTAAACTAATTACTTTACACAGTTAATATTCGAAAAATATATATAAAGCTAATACTTTTTTTGTAAATATATGCCCCCAGCTTCAATAAGCTACTGTAAAGCTGCCACATACACCAATATAAGATGTTTTATTCTTCCTTGTCTTCTATGTCTTCTACAGCACACATTAATAGTTTCTGACTCGTTTGGGTGAACTTAGCTGAAATGTTATATTTTATAATTTAGTTTGACCAATCTATTATATTATTTTCAAGAAATAAAGTTTGTGCGTATGTTTGGGGTAATCTCTGGAACTACTGAACCAATTTCGAAATTTCATTACCTGCTCTCGGTTTTAACAAAGGCTACTTTTAATTCCAGGAATAAGTTGTTTTTATTTTGCAAGGCATCATAGCAACCTATCAAACATTGCTGCTTGAAATGTCCTACATGAGATACACGCTACATTTTTTAATTTTTGCGCGAAATGAACGCGTCGTACTATGCTTGGTGCATCTCTGACAGCCTTCCTTCTTGAAGCGAATCTCGCTGACTTTATCAAAAATCAAGTCAAGCGGGGCCGCTCGCTTTGTATCGTCTACGTAGGACACCGCGTAAGACCATATATTTGTAGAACAAGTATGCAACGACTACCGACTGGAGGGCTAGCATGGTATATACATGACATAGTCTTCCCTCCATGTTGCGGACAGCGTACAAACCGTATATCTAAGTTTTCTAACATGACACCACGCAACTAAACGCAACTATGCGTACTTTTGGCTGTTGTCAAAGGGTCTAACAATATTATAAACTATGGCCTTTATTCATAAACGTTTATTAGCAACGTTTTTGTTAAAATATGTTTTGTCACTCTCTAACAAACCTGTCTTTACTAATAATAGAAAGAAACAAAACACATTTTAACAAAAACGTTGCTAATAAACGTTAATGAATAAGGCTGTATAACTATATTTTTATTGTATGATCAGGACAATTATCTGGCGCGAGAAACTTACTTGCAGCTGGGCAATGTGTTGAGCAATAATAGTGAAGAACCCAAAGTTTATAATTGTATGTCTATAGCACGGCATATAAACCAATCGCTGCCATTTATTCGTTCGTGATAGAAATACGACCGCTTGTGGAATAGTGAAATACCATTGCACGAAAAAACACTAAACAGCAAAGTCGGAATCCTTTAAACTTAAAGGCAAATTTAAGAGGCTAAGTTATTTAAATACAAGATGTAGGTAATTAAAAATTCCGATATACATATTTACATAGCCACTTTCCATCAAGTGGTCACAAGAGTCACATGTAATTCTATACAAATAAATAAAACTGAAGTATCTGTATGTATGTTCCAATGTTTGTCCACAACAGGCTCCGAAACGGTTCAATGGATTTTGATGAAACTTATCATAGTATTGTGACAATGTGGACTTATCCTATAACGTCCCTTTGCTCTCCTTTCTTTTTACTGATCACTATGTTTATACTGGTCGGTAATAAAACTTAATATTTTCTAGATTTTTGAATATTTAAATTTATTTTGTTTTTGGAATTGTACCTATCAAATGGATATGAGACCTTCAAATTCTCTCTTCATGTAATTACTTATTTTTATTCATTTTAATGTTCTATTTTATCTCAAAGTCAATTTTATAATTTAATATCTTAAATATTATAACCATAATATTTTATATGTAATAATATTTATACCATAAGAAAGCACTCAACTGTAAGTATATTTTATTATTATTAATTGTATGCTATGTTATCTTTCTGAAATTCTATTAAACAGTAATTTCAAAATTCCACGGGCAAAGACGGAAGGAAAGCTAAGCTTGTAGATAAATATAAAAAATAAAGAGTAATCGAAAATTATACTTACATGAGTATGTCTTCAGCCAGGTGGGAGGATATTTCACAACGAAATAGTATACGGGAATGCCAGCAATAGTAATAAGTGCCCCTGCACACACAGCAATCGGCTCGCTGAGTATAGGAACAATGAGCAGTATCACACAAATTAACACAAATATTATTGGCATCCACAATGGGACCTGAAAACATCAATTAATATTTTTTTTATTTGATAAGGTAACACAATAAACACAAATACTAGAAATAAAAATTTATTAGGGGGGTCGTCTCGGACCTAACTCTCAATAGACGGCGCCTAGCATCCAGTTTTTAATTTCTTACACGAAATTTATTATCAAGCGAAGCTATTTATAACGGTATGCATACAATATTTTGTTTTGTTAGTAACAAACAATATGGACAACAAGCAAACACATAAATGCACGCACGCAATAAAACAATATTATATAAGTATTATAAATTGTCTTCGCCATTTATTGGGAGTTAGTACGAAATGTCCCTGACTGCAGTGATCAACTTAGTTTTGTATACAAATCATCATGCCCTTGTCTTTGCGGGGCGTAGCCAGAGACACTTAAAATAGCAATGTCCAAGAAGACGTGTGGGGACAGCACGCTACAGGGTGCTTCTGAAGTCAATAAATCACTTAAAACTTTGAATAGTTTTGTATAAATCCATACTATCCATACTAATGTATGTAATAAAAGTCTGTCGGTCTATTCCACTTTTACGGCTAAATCACTGAACCAATTTTGATATTATTTGATTAGATATAAGTAGCCTGTCCTTCCCTAGGGTTCAACATAGGCTAATGAATGAACTAAATGAATACGTTTTCCATTCAATGCGAGTGAAACTGCGGACAAAATCTTATATTAATTTGTTATAGTTATATATGTACCTTAATCGGTCGATGTAAATTAGGCCTCTTGTAGCGAAGGTAGAGCACTGCACTACAGCTCAGAGTTGTAAAGAAGGATTCCACAACTGTACAATATGTTATCAGGGTTGTTAAATCATCGGGTATCAACATGATTAGTGATATCAGCATCTAGAAGAAAATTCAAACGTTATAGTTAGATAAATGGAGTATTTTATATAATAAGTAACAGCCTAAAATGATAATGTTACGAATTTATGAACAAAACAATATTTTATATTATATTAGCATTATAATAAATTTAGTTTAATTTGATTCATTAAATTACGCGGAAAAAATATAAACAATACGTGCCATCTATTGGGAGCTAGGTTCGAGACGATCCCTTTTAAACATCAAATCTACGCAAATAAAATTGAAGTGTGTGTTTGTGATATCGAAATTAATACATTTATTATGTAAGTGCAATAATAACATATTTTATTTACATTTACCACCAGCGGCCCCATTATCTATCTGTGGTTTTGTTGTGGGTAATTGCTGGTTTTGGCAATTATCTTCTTCTCCCTTTATTATGGCTCCACCAATGTTCATCGGTGATTTGCCAATGTCAAGTATTATAGTGTTTATAGCCGATTAATCGGTATTTAATATAATCCCGCCGACCGTAATATGTCTTATTAGTCGTCGACTAATCACAACCATCACAGCACATTAAACTGGATTCCCCATCACGTCTCGGCGGGCGCGTGCGTTGTTCACCAAGGTGTGACATGTAATCCCCTCAAAATGTTTATGCCGTTTTTAGTTTGACACGAAAGTTCAGGATGTGGTTTTAATGTAGAACGACATGCCATCGACATTAGTGTCGATAGGTTTTAAAAACCATAGATAGAGAATAGGGACGAGATTATACGGGCGAAACCTTGAGCGGAAACTAATATAGAATATACTTAAATTATTTATTTATTCCACAGCACACTACTTTACATTATTCATATTTTTGAAGCTATATAATATTGCCTTTGAATTTGCCATTTACGGAATAATATCTAAAATCTTATTCCCACTCACCAAAAACACCAATGATGGTAGTGGCGACATACATTTCAGGTTTATATGTGCAAGTAATTCTGGCATATGTCCATTACGTGCCCCGGCAAAGCACATACGTGAAGATGTCATTATGTGAACTGATAAACCACCCACTATAGCGATAGCTACTAACGTGGGCATGGCCCATTTTAGCCAACCCAAGGCCACCACGGCGAAATCCTGTAATTAAATATATTGAGGTGAAAAAAGAGAGAAAATATCGTGAATTCCATTTTATAAAATCATCTATACTAATATTATAAAGACGTAAAGTTTGTGAGTTTGTGAGGTTGTAGGGGGTAATCTCTGGATCTACTAAACCAATTTTGAAAATTCTTTCACTAATAGGAAGCTATTTTATTCCCGAGCGCTATAGGCTATATTTTATTTATCCACGGGCGAAGCCGGGGGCGGAAAGCTAGTCTTTAATATTTAAGGTACTTTCCACCCTGTTACCTACAAATTATTACTTACGAAATATAAAAAATAGTAGGCAACAACTTACCACAGCTATAGCTTCGGTGGCTCTAACACCAACTGGTCCCAAAACTGCCAAATATGCAACATTAGCAAATAGATATATTGCTGTGACTAAAGGCAAGGATATATATATTGCTCGTGGGAGATTCACAAATGGGTCTCTGAGTTCTTCAGTCATAAAGTTCAAATAGTTCCTGGGAAATAAGAACACAATATTAATATTGAATATTTAAATAAATCTTTATTAATAGTTTAGTCGAGAGGTACAGTAATGTCTATCGCAATAAATGACAATTTATAGGAGGGTAATTTACCCTTTTTACTGTTAGAAAATGTTACAGTGTTAGAGCAACCTTAATCATAACACATTATAAAATTAGTCCCACGCCGCGTCTGTCTGCTTGTTTTAAACCGATATTGTGTCAATCCGGGGGACAGGTCGTTATAGTTTAAAATTATAAGACAAGACGTACATAAGACATGCAATCACAATATTATGTTTACTCACCAACCAGAATAAGAAAATATTCCAGAATAGAAGGCAATAGACCACTGACCAATAGATCTTTCAGTGCCAGCCCAGCCATCTGAGAAATGTTCTACTCGACCTGAAATTTATAATATGATTCTTTTATTATTATAAAATTAAGAAAAGTAGTTTGAAAACAGGTAAGAGGACGACCTGAGTGTACTTTTATTTAACATATAAAAAAATGTATTAATCCAAGGCAATGTTAAAAGTACACATAATCGCAGAGTATGTATGTTTCATAAAATAGCTCATACCTTTCAGTATGATGAATATAAAAGAAGCAAAAGTGATATGTCATGATCGTAGCAAATGGCATTTGATTGTCTCTGCCTACACTTCTCGGGATAAAAGGTGTGATGATAGATAAATTAAGTAGACCAAAAGTTATTTTCAAAATCTTAAGTAATGAGGGTAGAGAACGAGAGAGCTAGTTAATAAAATAAATAGATGTTTATCTTCAAACTGTATAAACAAAGAAAACAATGTTGTTTGCTGAGATTACATTTAAGTATGTCACGGTTTGTACAAATATTCAAGTAAAATATTAAATTCCTTTTTATTCAGTGTTTTTAATAAGATGTATAATGGATTGCTTGGAGGATCTAACTATGTTTAATTTTGAATGCTATACCCAATTACTCATAGGAAAATTAAAAAAAATTACTCACCCTTTGACATCCATATAATACCACCAAAAATAATTATGCATAGAGCAGATATTTTAGTAAACATAAACACATTTTGGACTCTTGTAGTGAATTTTACATCATAAGCATTAATGAAGGTCAGGAAGCCTGCAATTTAAGTCATGTATTATGAGCCACTAAATTCATCAAAAAAATATTTTTGTATTTCTGTACAAGAGAATTGTTTTACAATTTGGAAACTTACATATAGTAACAGCTGCAATCAGTTTTCTAGCTAATGGTACAATGACACCATTTGGAAATAAAGGCTGTAGAATATTGTTGGCAAATGTCAATGACATAATAGCATTAGTACTCGGCCTGTAATTAAAAATAGTAAAATTTACATTTTAAAATTTGTTGTATTAAAATAAATTGTTAGAATGTTAGAAATTTAGCTTTCCGCCCATACTGACTTTCATCCCCTACTATATCCCCTTAAGGTAGATTAGGAAAAAGTAGCCTATGGTTCCCTAGGGTTCAAGCTTTCTCTGTATTAAATTTTATCAAAATTAAGTTGAGGGTAAAACCTCCCCAAAATTGTAAAACCCTCCCCGAAGTAAATTCCGAGAATATGGCCTTGATTTAGTGTGCCATACAAATTCTTTTATTTTTTGTACTGCCCACTGAATGTCAAATGGCTAAACTTACTTGGCGGTATTTATACATAAAGCTTACTTTAATATCCTAGATATTTTAAATATGTACATAATAACTGGCCACCATTCTTGCCTGAACTGAACTTGATTGACTATTCATGTTAAAAGCAATTGGCATATAGTATGTGATGCATGCAACATACAAGTGTGGATGAATATAACAGGCAGGTAACTCTTACTCGGAAGTGGGGAAAATATACTATATTGAAAAGTGCAGCTTGACCAAAATTTTAATTCTTCTCTTCTCAGTTGTGGTGTTCTTGACAGAGCAGTTGTGGTCAATCATGACGATCCATAGTGCGACGCACCTAGTATTGACTTGCCATGGTTAACTTTCTTGGGAAGAATAGTGCAGTGGTTTCTGCACCAGACATTTTGAGACTATTTAGGTCTTCAGGCTTGCTGTAGCCTCTTCTAGCCAGTTGCCTAGCTAGATGTATGATTATACAGCCATTGCTCGATCGCCAGAGCCTCATTTGTTGTCTAGCAGAGGGTACCAAGTGTGCAGGTGAGGATGACATTTGGGGTCGGATTGCTCTTATAAATTTTAATAATAATCCAAAAATCCCGAGTTTAATTTTGTTGTGATGGTCGGCAATTGATTGGTAACACTTAAAAAAATTCAATATAACTCAAAGTAAACTAGTGAATAAATAAGCCAGTGAATAAAGGCTATTTTTTATGGAATATTTACTCATACATCCAACTTCCAAAATGAAACAAGGAAAATGTACAACAGAATTTCCACTAACACATCACCACTTCTAAATGTTAGAATAACATAACTTATCTATAACAAAACTAAACGGGCCAAGCAATTTCTTTCATTATACAGAATGAGGAATATACATGAAACAATTAACAAAAAAGAAGGAAGCTGATCAAAAGATAGGGTAGGTACCAGAAATGAAAATAGCTCACTCAACTAATGCTGCAAGATCCAATATTTTCTTTTATAATCCAAAATGTACTAATGACCAAAGATAATAGTAATTTATTGTAAAGCATTTAAAATTACCAAAGCTATTATTTTATATAAGTAGTCTCTTGTATTCTAAAATAAAACAAAGACACAAGTAACCTAACTGTTTTGTACTCTCATAACCCACAATCGGCTTATTTATGGGACAGTAAAATGAGAGCGAACATGTGCAGATTTCAATACAAATGAAAGAGACAGTTGCTTAGTATGAAGTAAGGTAGTATGGGCGAGCCAGCCAATATTGTATCGGCTTATGTACTTATGTTGCTAATGGATATAAGTAGGCATTTAGAAAAAAATACTTATGAAGTATATTACTTTATAAAATATATGTCATTAGTCTATATAGATTGACCAATTCCTTAAGGGAAGTTGAAAGGAATCGGGATGTAAAGGCTCCTTGCCGCTGGTACCTACCCCAATTATTATGTCCCTTGAGTTTCATTATAGAGTTTATACTGTACTTAAGGTTTTTTATAATATGAAAATTACTTACACAAAGACTAGATTGGCATCCCAAAGATAAAGAAAGGCAGGAAGAGGACCATATGCTTCATTTATATAATGATAATCACCACCACTTTGTGTCAGAGCTGTGCCTAGTGGATTAATGCATGTGTTATATTACTTATAAATACAATGTAGTTAAAATCAGAATGTGAATTGAAATAATTAAACAATTACTTACCTAATTCAGCATAACAAAGTGCACCAAGAGTTGCTAGAACTCCACAGGCTCCCCAGACAGTTAATGCACCCCATACTGAGCCAGTATGCTCTATAACTTCTTTGGGTGATATAAATATACCAGACCCAAATATAATACCCAGAATAATAGCAACTCCTTCCAGCAGTCCCAACTGTTTACGCATCTTAACTTTTTCATTGTCCATATTGTTGGCTAAAAAATAAATAAAGGTTGAAAATAATTTTATCATAACCTATGTTAGGCACATGTAGATAGTACCTATTAGCTTAGCCTGCTGTATACAGTTTAGAAGTTGTATAAAAACTATAAGTTTCTTTTAGGAACTTAAATAAAGTATCTGATATTCAAGAAAATATTAACTATTTAGGTATTAACTTTATATTAAATGTTACTTTAAAAATATTGTGTGACGATAATATTAAAATAATAAATTTGCCGACTTACTATTATATTAAATAACAGATAATTTAATTTACTTACTTTTACTATATGAAAAATTTTAATTTACAAAAAAAATCGCTCCAAAGCCTCGGTATTATTTTAATTTTTTTTGGTACTATTTTTTTTTTCTCTAGGAAAAGGCAAAGGTCTATGTTAAACCATACAGCCTAGTTTATTTGAAAGCCAAAGCCAAGTCTTTAATTGTTTTTCATACTTAAGGCCAAAGCCAAGTCTGTGATTGTTTCTCGTATTATAGGCCGAGGCCACGTCATCTACCATATTTTAATTTATATATCTTCAATAAAATTGTTGAAACAATGATAAAATTATCACAGAGCAATTTTATTATTATTATTTTTATTAATTTGGCGTGGCATGGATTGTGCATTATGCCACATCTCTTTCTCACTACGTTCTCAAGCAATTTCACGTCCGTCCACTTCACTCACTCGTCCATACCAAATAGTATATAATGAGTCAATGGTCCCCGCTCAGGGTCCCCGAGAATCTACTCTTTGGCAGTGTTGCCGAGGTTCTCGGGTTCTCCCCAAATGTTCCCCGAAATCCCCCCAAAATTCAGGTTTTGAAGAAGGATTTTATACGATTTCAGCAATAGAGTATTTTACTGTAAACGGTATAATTGTCTGACAGACTGAACAAACTTCATAAATCTGCATAACAAATTACAACACAATACATACATACAGGTTCTTATCTTAAACAGAATTATAGAATTTACCAAAATCAACGAAAGTATCAAACCTAATAATTCCTCATATAAAGAGTATGTAACTATAAAAGTGACAGTATAAATGTTGTCATACTAAAACTTTAAAAATAACC